>CM025852.1:6020142-6115029 GCA_003952965.2 Morella rubra
GTTTAAGCTGTATTTCGATTAAGATTGGAAAATGCATGAAGATCGACTTTCTAATAGGCCTACTGGACCATTTAAGGTTCATTTTCATGGTGGCACTCACTAGTCTGGGCCTTCTCAATCCGCCGCAACAAGCAGCTCATACTGAAGACCATTTCACGGCCTGTGTTCTTGTGATGGATGGTTTATATCCGTCGCTAATCCCAGTCCAAAGTGTAATGGCGTCTATCAAGAAGAGGCTTCCTGTAATAGAATACAGAACCTTTGTCGAAAGATACAATTTGGGTGAAGATCATGTCGATACGGTATGTTCTGTCTGCTTGAACTGCGTCGAGAGAAGCCACGAGATCAGGGAGCTGTTAAACTGTTCGCATGTTTTTCACAGGGAATGCCTGGATCGATGGGTGGATGAGAGCCAGGTGACCTGTCCTTTGTGCAGAACTATGATGCTTCCACCTAGACAGAGAGTACAAGCAGTCGATCAGATCCAAGTATAGAGGTTGCTTTCTTCCTAGCTAGGTTCGTAGTATCTGCAGGGAACTTGTTGGCTGCCACATCCTTTTTTTTGTTTTTTTTTTTTTTTGTGTGTGTAAAGGGTAAGTGTATTAAAGTAGAATAAATGTACAAAAAGGCTGCACATCTTAGCAAAGCCTGAATATCAGTAATTAGGAGCTTCTCATAATCCGGGTTTTTGAAGTTGTGGGGAACCTATGTACGACCTATGTAAAATTCATGTAATCCTATCCTTCCGAGGGATTTACTTATAAGCTCCACATAAATCCTTTGGCATATTCTCTCTCTCCTTCTACTCTCTTTCTCTCTCATTGTCACACTATATATGGGCAAAAATTAATTGAATCCCATAACTTTTAATTACCTTTTTTATGTCCTAAAAGACACCAATCATAACCCGTTCAATTTGACCATTAAACTATACAAAACTAACCAAAATGCCTATCTAAAACAAAACTACTAAAAATATTGAAAAAAATTCATAAATAAATAAATAAAATGGTTTTCTAAAATAAAATATAGAAATTCTAGTTTATTTTATTCATTTTTTAAATTTTTAAATTTTTTCTTAGAGGGGTATTTATGTTAATCCACCACTTTTCGTCTGATTTAATGGCCAATTGAATGATAGTGAGGATTGATGTCTTTTAAAACTTTTGGGACAAAAAATAAATTAAAAGTTATGTAGTTCAATTTAATTTCTAACCATAGATATGATACCTACTTTGATGTTTACCCAAAAAAGATGGTCATTGTCAAAATAATTATGGGAATAAAACTGTCATTTTGGAGACAAAATTATTTTCCATTAAAATTGAGAAATTTTTTAATAGAGTTTAAAGTGCCTGAAATGTAGGTGGGATGTGACAAAAATAGTAGATTTGAGTGTAAAGTGTCAAGACACCCACATAAGATGTACTTCTCCTAAAAAATATGATAAACTTTTTGAACCAACAGATATTTACTATCACCAAAAGATTTACTAAATATCATACCAATTCCAATCTTCCATGTATGTAAATCTAGAGTAAAGTCTAAAAATTTTCTTAAAATTCAATTATTTTAGAATAAAAAGTTTGCAAAATATAATATAAAGCTATTTAAACATATATTTATAATGTTTGATCTTTCCTCCATTTTATTAAGTTCCTTTAAACTCTTTCTAATTTTGATCAACTTTCTATTTTCTCTAGAGAAAACGACGTTAACAAAACACACAAGTAAATCATCGTTAATTAATAGACTAAATTTTGGTTTCCACAGAGAAGACCAATGTTGTCTAAACTTCCTGATCCTGCTTATGAATAACTATCACAACAATGCACTACGTATCATTAAGCCAATGAAGCTTATTTACCATATTTTTTTTGCATCTTAAAGCATTTTTGAGATATCTATTATATCTATATATATACTATATATATATATATCACATAACAAAGTTAGAGAAATATTTACTTTTTATGATAGGAAGCCGGTCCCCTCAAGCATGAATTTCTGGCTCTGTTAAAACGATAAGTGTTAATTGAAACACATCAATTATTGATGATACCAAAATTGAATTAATCGGCCCAACAAATTAGTCCAATGAGTTAATCAAGTGTAACCCAACAACAGAAGGCCCAAGTCGGTCCAAGCCCAAAGACGTAGATCTCTAGCCCCTGAAGCACGTTGGCCATGAAGTCTCTCACAAACGCATGCATCTCATGACCTCAGACAGCTCACGAAGGCAAATATCCCACAAACAAGAATACGTGCTAAAAAGAAACTGCACATAACACGAAACAACGAGGGATCGAGCCCTAGAAAGGAGGAACAAGGAAAAGTGAAAAATAGGCTACAAAAGCAAAGGACAAGAGAAGAGAAATATATACAAAAATTAGGATTCAATAGTCAAGAGTTGAGAAAGAGAGAAATAAAATAACTAACTTAACCATCGGAGGGTTCATACCCCGGTGGCTGGGATTCGTTTTGTATTTTTTGTAGTGAGAAACACATGAAGATCGAACAACCAATATGCAACGTTAGCTGATATCAACAACTTCCTCATGTTGAGTAAATAGATTATTTTAAATGATGAAGGGAATCGTGGATAGTCAATTCAAGCTAGCCTTGAGATAAGCATGGGTAATATTAATTAATTCAATAGTTTTAGCAACACTATCGTCGTCATTGAAGCCTTTAATTGGCATCATCAAAATTATTGATCAGTACTTTCGAAATTCTTGATATTTTGGTTAAGTCCACCACTATCACGGGACTTTGATCTTCTGAATTTTGCAGCAGCTATGTTTAATTTCTGTGGCCTATGGGACCCCAAAGCTGTTCCCAGACCAGCAGCACCCGAGTCCTAATTGGGATCATCCTTCCTTTAGAAATGAGCGCTTAATTTCCATGCTTCTTCAGTCCCTCGACTCACACCAACAGATCACTCTGAAGTGCTGTAGCCTGCCAGAGACGAACTACCCCTTAATTAGCGGCCGGAATGGTATTTTATTAACACATACATTTCTCCAAATATTTTAAAGGAGGGCGGAACCTCCATAGCTTTATTAAAAAAACTTCACTTAATTCCGGAATGGGATTATATATATATTGAATGATATCCACTTTACAATTTGTTTAATATATGCTGGCACCAATCGGTGAGAGCAGTGGTTATAATCAAAGGAATCGTCCATTCTGCGTGGATCAATAAAATAGTCCATTCTATTATATATCCGTCGCTCTCTCTCGGCATGGAAACAGCACGTATTAAATATTTGGAGAAATGTATGTGTTAATAATCTCCGATGAAGGTAGGGACAACGTGCGGCGTTGTTTATTTTCTAGATACCTCCCGCATGTAATTATCGACAAAGTCCTCCTTTTGTCCCCAATCTTTCAGCTGCTGCTGCTGCTCTTTTGTCTTCAATCCTCTCATTATATCTCATATGGGTTGTTTCACCTATGCTGCCTGCTGGGTTGCCGAAATGGATAAACATCACTATCCTAAATGGCATGCCGCGCGCGGGGATTTTTAAAGTTCATGTCGATTGCACGTCTCCAATTTTTTTTACCTCATATCCATGTTAACTACTCGCTATTGGTATCATGGTATGTATATATAGAAGGTTACGTGTTTATATCAATTCCACGGCAATATGTATAACGTGTATGTATGTGTGTGTGTGTGTATACACACACATATCGGGGAATTAGGAAGATCAGGATCTAATTCAGTAAGCAAAGATGAAAATCCATATAATAGACATCCGGAAAATGTCCTTGAAAGAAGTGCACCTACATTCTAGTCCTTTAGGTTGATTGAATAATTTTTCCTATGTTATGGGACAATGATCCTATGCAATTCCCTACCTAAATAATTAATTCTAATTTATGTAATTAGCACCAATTGTGTGATCTTATCTTTTGTGGTTGCCGCAGCCTCCTCCTATAAAAGATTGGTCCCTTGTACAAAGACAGCAGTACAGAATATAGTTTCAACAGTAATTTCAAAATCACTACTCCTTTATCATTTTTAGAACTTTGGTTAAAATGTTTTATCATGATCCATGACTCAATAAACAATGGCTGTAGACAAATTAAGTTTGGAAGTTTGTGAGTGCTCAAAGATGAGATCAATGCGTATAGCCTTTGTAGTGTAAATACAAAATTCATTTATAGTGAACAAAATTACATTACTGTTAGTGATTTCCTTGTGTCTGAAAATCTTTGTGGAAGCAGGATTAAGAGAAACAATTATTAAAATAATAGGTAAATCCGTCGTTATAATAGAGCCCAAATCCATGGTTGACGTATATATTTATCTAAAGGGTTAATATCTAAAATATTGGACCATCAATACCAACAGCAAATTGGAGGAGATGCGGATGTGCTAAATCAACGCATCAAACAAGAGATTGGGCTTCGAGGCTTGGACCTCAGCCCGAATATGCTTCTTTTTTGAGACACTAACGAAGCACCTTCCCTGCTGTGCTGTTGGGAGGCACCTTTCCAATAAGGCTGAACAGTCTCTCGAACTGTACCTTGTAGTCCCACATGCACAGTTCCCCTCGGTTTCTGCTTTCAGACCAGGGTTGTAACCATCTTCTTTAGCGCTTTGAGACTACCATGCCTTCTTCTTCCTTCAACAATTGATTCCATGACGGGAGTTTTCCGTCCAAGTGGTACATTGGGGAACTATTTCTTCTGCGAGAAGTATAGATACCCATTCCGGTTCTCTTTTTTATATCCATCGAAATCCAAATTTTAGTTTTGGAATCCGAAATTCCGATTCTCAATGTGTAGGCTTTTTTGGCCAACTTTTTCTAGGCCTGAATTTTGGCCAAAATTTTTGCTATACATTATAAATTAACAATAAATAAAATGACATCCAAAATCTACAATAAAACATTCATCCAAATTCTAAAATTTAAAATAAAATTATAATGTTCTAAACTTAGGGTATCTAAAAACAAAATCATTTCTCCATTTGAGCCCTATTTTTTTTTTTTAAAATAAAGAACTGAAAATTTCGGTGAATTTCCGATTCTAGTTCCAGTTTCGATTCTAACAAAACACTAAAAAAAGTATTTCGATTTCAATTCTGATATGTGTCAAAACTGGGAATTGAATTATCGGTACCAAAATTAAAAACGAAAATTCTGGTCGCCTATCCCAATTCAGTTTTTTGTGTTTTTTTTTTTTTTTAAAGCAGTGTAGATTCTGAGATTGGTGAAAAGTTTGTTAAAAGTTGTTAGAGTTTGTAAAAGGTTTATTAAAATTTGTTGGAATTTGTAAAAAATTATTGGGATTGATGAAAATGTATTGAAATTGATGAAAAAATGATTGTGAAAAAGTTTTGAAACGGTTTTGAGATCAATCCAAATATAGCCAAGGTAGCTGATAATTTGACAAAGTGATTTAGGCAGAGTCAAGAGGCATTTGGTAAATTTGTACAATAACTTGATTTTTCCTTCTCACTGGTTCTCTCCCAAGAAAAAACTCGAAGAATTAACAGGCGACTTTTTTTATTTGTGTTATTTGCCAACAAGAATTACTTTGTTAACCGGATATGATGAGTTTCAAATATTTATTGTGAGAACATCATCCTAAGCCTCATATTTATGGATAAAAATTAATAAGTCTGTCTTAAGTTTTACTTTTATTATTATTATTATGTTTCTCATCTTTCAAAAGCAATCAATCTTAGGCTTCAGTTAGATTATGATCAAAATACTTCTCTAACATAAAATTATTAAAAATATTTTTAAAAAAATATATAACTAAAAAGTAATATTTTCTAAATAAAAATAAGAAAATTTTATATTTATATTTATTTTTTTAATTTTGTCTTGTAAGAGTATTTTGGTCAATCCACGTTACTTTCATCTCATTTAACTGTCAAATCAATCGAGTGACAGGATTGATTGTGTTTGCAAGGATGATGAGTTTCTAGTAGAAAGAGTGCAATCTAAGGATTACCATATCAAACTAATAGAATGCCAAGAGTTTCATAATTCCTATAGTCCATGATAAAAAAAAGTAAGTGGGGGAATTACGAATAGCTTTAAACTGACGGATGTTGAGCAAACTGAGGAAAAAGAATATAAGGATAAATAAATTTTAAACCTCTAAATTTTGGAAGATCTAATACATTGTACTCAAAATTTTAAATTTTGAGACATTTCACTCCTAAGAATGTCTAGCACATTGTACTATGCCGTCAAATTTATACACCCAACTCATCCTTTTAAGTTGATCAACTATTGAGGCTATAAATGTAAAATCGCAAGCCAATAAATCACGTGTTGGTCAAGTGCATTATTTTCCGTTCAAGTTATCGTAAAATTTGACGACAAGGTGCAATGTGCTAAACTTCAAAAGTTTAGGAGTGAAATGTCTCAAAATTCATTTAGGGTATAACGTGCTAAACCCTTCAAAATTCAGGGGTTAATAATGTATTTATCCCAAATATATACATATCGAGAAAGATAACTTAAACCTCAGTTGGATGATTTTTGAAGGCATATAAGGGTAAAGGGCTAAGGACTAATTAGCAATAAGAAAATCTAACAAACAAATCAAACTATTGAATAAGCCTGAATTGGCTTCTTGGACCTCCAACAGCTACTGATCTCTCTGTCCGGTTGAGTCAATAAGGTGGCAATTTATATATACACAAAGCCGTCGATTAGGACAATTATTCTTAAATTTTTCACCATACAGGGATGATTTTTATACCCTGGTTACTTTAAATCCACCTTCTTGACTCCTCTTCCCCTATAACCTTTTTCTTCAGATCTAATGCCCATTAATGTTGCAGATACAGAAAGGAGTATTATGACTACCATTTGACAACAATAGTCATTCAAGTCCTATATAGTTCATGGGTTTGAAAAGTGGACAGTTAATGTAAACTTGCTGAATTCAAAATTTGAAAATAGAACCATCTTCAGAAATCAGTATTGAGGAATGATTGATGACAAAAATTGTAAATAAATATAATATTATTGGGGAATTTATTCTTATTAATAACATGAAGATCCAAGAAAGTTCCACAAGGAATAAATTAGATCTCGGTGAAGACTAAACATATAAGCTTAAAAAATATCACAGTACCGGCATCGCCATAAATCCGCAAAGTTTTCAAATTTTCAAAAGAACTCATCATTAGGTGATAAGACCGCAATTTTCACAGATAGGGGACTCCTAACAGCATGCACTCCATCAGTCCATGTAAGGCTCCCAAAATAGAATCCTGTGTTTTCCTTGTGGGTTGTGGAGATCGTAACCCTGAAGGAGAGCTTCTTAACAGTGGAGTTGAAGACCAAGACATCAGGGTATACCGATATAATTACACCTAATGGAGCTTCAATTATGGCTTTATAAGTTGATCTTGGGGCAGCTACATTTGTAACAGTTCTGGTGATAGTGGTAGAATTTCTGAGACTTGGTACGGTTATAGAAGGTAGATTGACATCCAAAATGGAGGGTTTTTCACCGGGGCACATTATGGATTGCCCAGTGAGCCGAGATATGGCGGAGTTGTTGTAAGCCATGGCACAGAGATAATGTATGTAGCTGGTTGTGTCCAAGTCATATACCAGTCCAGGGTCTGCTGCCCCATTTGGATTTATAATGCCACCCCCAAAGTCAAATGAATTAGCAAGCTTCTGAGGAGATCCCTCTGCAAAGATTGGCAAACCAGATGGATCATTCCGCAATGCTGCATTAAGATTAGCGTTTCGTCAGTCAGTTTTCTATGCATGGACTTCTAACTGGAGGCGAACCTATGACAAAACTGTTTAATAAAAGGTATCAACGCTGGATTACCAGTCGTAATAAGGGCTGATTTTATGGCTGCAGGGGACCAATTAGAGTGTAAGGCTTTGAGAAGTGCCACAATGCCTGAGACATGAGGAGTTGCCATTGAAGTTCCAGATTTTATGCCATATCCACCATCCATCGCTGGATCAAGAGGAGAAGTGGCAGCTAATATCTGGACACCTGGTGCAGCTATATCCGGCTGTCCCACACAGAAATAACTAGATAAGTTTAATCGAATATAACAAGAAATTCTGCGTTCTATGCTGATGCCGGCAGGCTAACATGGAGGGTTACAAGTTCTTTGGGTACGCTGCACAAATAGAACCAAATGACCACACTCATATTAAGCTAGCTTTGCACTTCTATAGAGGAAGCACAATTGAGAAAAACAGTTGTGTCACTTAAAGCGGTTTTGACACGTAATGGAGAAAATAAACGTGTTATTTTTTTCTTTTTTTCCAAACATGCCTTATCCACATATACTGGACCAGTACCAGCCCGAAACACTAGATCAGAGTCTAGCCTGAATTCCTAATAAGTTCAAGAGTTGAGATTTCAGGCTACATGGTTTTTTTCCAAACATGTCTTGACTTAGCAATGTACTAGTGCCTGACTGGTAGCTGCATGGTTTTTTCTTGTGGTTTCTCTGATCGTTCTTGGTAGTTTAGTGTTAAGTGTACTCAGTTTAGTTTTAACTCTGTTCTATTATATGAAAGCTTGCTTACAAAAAAAAAATGTAGTACCCGACTGCCTGCCTAAAGTCAAAACTTTTAAGCTACATTGTAATAAGACAAACTTTAGGCTCACCCAAAAAAAAGACAAACCTTTAGAATTGCTGGTGCGATAGAGCTAGGCCCTCTAGATGAGAAATACCCAACCTGGGGTGATACGCGCATGCCCACAACTGTTCTGGAAAGGCTCAACTTTACTAGAGGAGAGCTGTGTAGCCCATTACAATGATCAGTTGGAGGATCAGAAGAGAACCTATTGATAGTGCAGTCACGAATGGTTGTGATTCTGTTGTTACCTGGTAGACCTAATGTAAAATAGTATACGGGTGCCAATTTCATAGTCAACCTCAATGCATGGGAAGTCATCATCACATGAAGCCAAGATATGACTGGGATTCTTGGAGATAATCAGCCCAACACCTCCTGCTGCCCGCACAATTGCTGAGGCAATTACAGCACCCGACCGAGCCGATGAAGTGAAGCAGAGAACCACCTTCCCAGCTACGCTTGTGTCGTTAAGTGAGAGGGCTTGACACATACTGCCAGTGTAATTAAGACACAGAATTATGCTTCAGGTTAACTATCTAATTATTAGAATGTTCAGTCAAAGAGGTGCATTAAGCTACCCTGCTGCATTAGGATCAAGTCCTTTGGACTCTGGATATACCAATCCTGCAAAACCAATCTCCTTTCCTGTAAACATGGCTTGACCCTACAAGAACAATCACACAAGACAATCGCTTTATCTTCATGTTCAGAAGAAAACATTATTTTGAAGATTGTTTTAGATCCAATGTTTGAAATTTTAAGCTGGAATTTGTCCAATCATGACCACCATACCACTAAAGTTTTGTTGTTCCCAAGAGTAATAGGTGTAGGAAATGCTCGATCTATGGTGCTTGCTGCAACAGTCAAGATCCATGGTGCTGTGTTAGCAATTGTATATGCTGAAGGTCCGGCGTTACCAGCTGCACAAACTACAGTGATACCTCTGGCCACAGCATGGAATGAACCAGTCGCAATGCCGTCACGTTCATTAACATCTGAGAACAGAGGAATTGAAGATCCAAGTGATAGAGACAAAATATCAACCCCATCATGTATGGCATCGTCAAAGGCTTTTAGTATATCAGCTGATGCACATTGGCCTTCAAGTACATCCCAGCAAACCTTGTAAATGGACAAGTGAGCACGGGGTGCACCACCTCTGACAGTTCCATTAGCTAGGCCTCTGTAGCTAACATTTCCCACGAATGAACCAGCAGCGGTGCTGGCTGTGTGCGTCCCATGTCCATTTGCATCTCTAGGAGATACGTATTCTTGGCCTCCAGAAGTGTTCAAGGGTCGTCCATACTCGGCGAGAAATCCATTGATGTACCAACGGGCGCCAATAATTTTTCTATTGCAATGTGTTGTGGCATTGAATTTGTCGCCAGATTGACAGACACCCTTCCAACGAGATGGAACTGACCTGAGGCCGTCTTCACTGAAAGCTTTGGACTCCGGCCATATTCCTGAATTAGGCTACTTTTTTAGGATCCACCATAGACATTAGACAGAAAGACCGAGAGAGAGATGAGTGTGACTGTGTGATGGTGAAGGAGATGAACCTGTATCGAGGACACCTATAATAACTCCATCACCCATATTACTACTGTGAAGAATATTGGTAGATGAATGAGGAGAGAGGCCGAGAAAATCCCAGCTCCGTGTTGTCTGCAGCTTGAGAAGGCTATTTGGTATGACTCGAACAACTCCAGGCAACTCTAAAACACTCAACGATATTAGCATAAAAAAAAAAAAAAAACAGAGAATTTTTTATAAGCAGAGTATGATGATTTACAGTCATATCCGAGGATTAGAGTTTATTATTCCATATGTTACTGATCGCAAACTAGGTTTGGACTTTAATCACTGTATTAGCGATTGGTTTTGCTTGTACCAGCTAGTTTTTTTGCTTGAAACTCTGTAAGCTTAGCAGCAAATCCAGAGAAGCCATGTTTGTAACTGTAGACCATCAGTTCTGAGGCTATTTCGTTGCTTCAGAGAGCAGGAAACAATTAGAAGCATATAAAAATTTGACTCGGATTTAATTGGACTATCAGTCGTAGAAGGTTGAAGCACATAAAATTTGTTTGCTTATTTCCTCTCCATATATTATGTCGTACCTCCCCACTACTGTGGCAAGCATATCTCGATGTGAATCTGTAATTAACTTTGGATCATCTTGCTGCCTCTCTCCCAGATAAACTATGTGAACCTGTAGATTGCAAAAGATATTTATGCACACCCAGATAAGATAAGGAGTCTTAAACATCGACATAATTATGGAAAGAAATTTGTTTTAGGATGGGGGAATAGTGACTACGTTGCTCCTGGCCTCCCCGATTGTTGTAATACCGTGGCCATTCAGAACCAAGATCAGACACGCTAAAACAAACATTAGAGGAGACTTGTTGTTGCCTGCATTATTCCGTCCTAAAAAGTTAAAACGTGTTTTGAAAGGCGAAGGGTAACGTGTTCCTAGTGTGAAAACAGTGGACAGCAATCATATTTGCAGGAACCACAAGCGTTTCTATTTACATGGTACTTGCTTTTAAGTGAATCCTAGATCAGTCTTTTGGCAAGTGATTCTTAGCTCAACCTTTTGAATCACATTTGATCTTTGATCAACTTACCCTCTCGGCTCTCTGTGAAGCTTTTAGAAGATATGGGCAACAACAAGTCTCCTCTAATGTTTGTTTTAGCGTGTCTGATCTTGGTTCTGAATGGCCACGGTATTACAACAATCGGGGAGGCCAGGAGCAACGTAGTCACTATTCCCCCATCCTAAAACAAATTTCTTTCCATAATTATGTCGATGTTTAAGACTCCTTATCTTATCTGGGTGTGCATAAATATCTTTTGCAATCTACAGGTTCACATAGTTTATCTGGGAGAGAGGCAGCAAGATGATCCAAAGTTAATTACAGATTCACATCGAGATATGCTTGCCACAGTAGTGGGGAGGTACGACATAATATATGGAGAGGAAATAAGCAAACAAATTTTATGTGCTTCAACCTTCTACGACTGATAGTCCAATTAAATCCGAGTCAAATTTTTATATGCTTCTAATTGTTTCCTGCTCTCTGAAGCAACGAAATAGCCTCAGAACTGATGGTCTACAGTTACAAACATGGCTTCTCTGGATTTGCTGCTAAGCTTACAGAGTTTCAAGCAAAAAAACTAGCTGGTACAAGCAAAACCAATCGCTAATACAGTGATTAAAGTCCAAACCTAGTTTGCGATCAGTAACATATGGAATAATAAACTCTAATCCTCGGATATGACTGTAAATCATCATACTCTGCTTATAAAAAATTCTCTGTTTTTTTTTTTTTTTTATGCTAATATCGTTGAGTGTTTTAGAGTTGCCTGGAGTTGTTCGAGTCATACCAAATAGCCTTCTCAAGCTGCAGACAACACGGAGCTGGGATTTTCTCGGCCTCTCTCCTCATTCATCTACCAATATTCTTCACAGTAGTAATATGGGTGATGGAGTTATTATAGGTGTCCTCGATACAGGTTCATCTCCTTCACCATCACACAGTCACACTCATCTCTCTCTCGGTCTTTCTGTCTAATGTCTATGGTGGATCCTAAAAAAGTAGCCTAATTCAGGAATATGGCCGGAGTCCAAAGCTTTCAGTGAAGACGGCCTCAGGTCAGTTCCATCTCGTTGGAAGGGTGTCTGTCAATCTGGCGACAAATTCAATGCCACAACACATTGCAATAGAAAAATTATTGGCGCCCGTTGGTACATCAATGGATTTCTCGCCGAGTATGGACGACCCTTGAACACTTCTGGAGGCCAAGAATACGTATCTCCTAGAGATGCAAATGGACATGGGACGCACACAGCCAGCACCGCTGCTGGTTCATTCGTGGGAAATGTTAGCTACAGAGGCCTAGCTAATGGAACTGTCAGAGGTGGTGCACCCCGTGCTCACTTGTCCATTTACAAGGTTTGCTGGGATGTACTTGAAGGCCAATGTGCATCAGCTGATATACTAAAAGCCTTTGACGATGCCATACATGATGGGGTTGATATTTTGTCTCTATCACTTGGATCTTCAATTCCTCTGTTCTCAGATGTTAATGAACGTGACGGCATTGCGACTGGTTCATTCCATGCTGTGGCCAGAGGTATCACTGTAGTTTGTGCAGCTGGTAACGCCGGACCTTCAGCATATACAATTGCTAACACAGCACCATGGATCTTGACTGTTGCAGCAAGCACCATAGATCGAGCATTTCCTACACCTATTACTCTTGGGAACAACAAAACTTTAGTGGTATGGTGGTCATGATTGGACAAATTCCAGCTTAAAATTTCAAACATTGGATCTAAAACAATCTTCAAAATAATGTTTTCTTCTGAACATGAAGATAAAGCGATTGTCTTGTGTGATTGTTCTTGTAGGGTCAAGCCATGTTTACAGGAAAGGAGATTGGTTTTGCAGGATTGGTATATCCAGAGTCCAAAGGACTTGATCCTAATGCAGCAGGGTAGCTTAATGCACCTCTTTGACTGAACATTCTAATAATTAGATAGTTAACCTGAAGCATAATTCTGTGTCTTAATTACACTGGCAGTATGTGTCAAGCCCTCTCACTTAACGACACAAGCGTAGCTGGGAAGGTGGTTCTCTGCTTCACTTCATCGGCTCGGTCGGGTGCTGTAATTGCCTCAGCAATTGTGCGGGCAGCAGGAGGTGTTGGGCTGATTATCTCCAAGAATCCCAGTCATATCTTGGCTTCATGTGATGATGACTTCCCATGCATTGAGGTTGACTATGAAATTGGCACCCGTATACTATTTTACATTAGGTCTACCAGGTAACAACAGAATCACAACCATTCGTGACTGCACTATCAATAGGTTCTCTTCTGATCCTCCAACTGATCATTGTAATGGGCTACACAGCTCTCCTCTAGTAAAGTTGAGCCTTTCCAGAACAGTTGTGGGCATGCGCGTATCACCCCAGGTTGGGTATTTCTCATCTAGAGGGCCTAGCTCTATCGCACCAGCAATTCTAAAGGTTTGTGTCTTTTTTTTGGGTGAGCCTAAAGTTTGTCTTATTACAATGTAGCTTAAAAGTTTTGACTTTAGGCAGGCAGTCGGGTACTACATTAATTTTTTTTTGTAAGCAAGCTTTCATATAATAGAACAGAGTTAAAACTAAACTGAGTACACTTAACACTAAACTACCAAGAACGATCAGAGAAACCACAAGAAAAAACCATGCAGCTACCAGTCAGGCACTAGTACATTGCTAAGTCAAGACATGTTTGGAAAAAAACCATGTAGCCTGAAATCTCAACTCTTGAACTTATTAGGAATTCAGGCTAGACTCTGATCTAGTGTTTCGGGCTGGTACTGGTCCAGTATATGTGGATAAGGCATGTTTGGAAAAAAAGAAAAAAATAACACGTTTATTTTCTCCATTACGTGTCAAAACCGCTTTAAGTGACACAACTGTTTTTCTCAATTGTGCTTCCTCTATAGAAGTGCAAAGCTAGCTTAATATGAGTGTGGTCATTTGGTTCTATTTGTGCAGCGTACCCAAAGAACTTGTAACCCTCCATGTTAGCCTGCCGGCATCAGCATAGAACGCAGAATTTCTTGTTATATTCGATTAAACTTATCTAGTTATTTCTGTGTGGGACAGCCGGATATAGCTGCACCAGGTGTCCAGATATTAGCTGCCACTTCTCCTCTTGATCCAGCGATGGATGGTGGATATGGCATAAAATCTGGAACTTCAATGGCAACTCCTCATGTCTCAGGCATTGTGGCACTTCTCAAAGCCTTACACTCTAATTGGTCCCCTGCAGCCATAAAATCAGCCCTTATTACGACTGGTAATCCAGCGTTGATACCTTTTATTAAACAGTTTTGTCATAGGTTCGCCTCCAGTTAGAAGTCCATGCATAGAAAACTGACTGACGAAACGCTAATCTTAATGCAGCATTGCGGAATGATCCATCTGGTTTGCCAATCTTTGCAGAGGGATCTCCTCAGAAGCTTGCTAATTCATTTGACTTTGGGGGTGGCATTATAAATCCAAATGGGGCAGCAGACCCTGGACTGGTATATGACTTGGACACAACCAGCTACATACATTATCTCTGTGCCATGGCTTACAACAACTCCGCCATATCTCGGCTCACTGGGCAATCCATAATGTGCCCCGGTGAAAAACCCTCCATTTTGGATGTCAATCTACCTTCTATAACCGTACCAAGTCTCAGAAATTCTACCACTATCACCAGAACTGTTACAAATGTAGCTGCCCCAAGATCAACTTATAAAGCCATAATTGAAGCTCCATTAGGTGTAATTATATCGGTATACCCTGATGTCTTGGTCTTCAACTCCACTGTTAAGAAGCTCTCCTTCAGGGTTACGATCTCCACAACCCACAAGGAAAACACAGGATTCTATTTTGGGAGCCTTACATGGACTGATGGAGTGCATGCTGTTAGGAGTCCCCTATCTGTGAAAATTGCGGTCTTATCACCTAATGATGAGTTCTTTTGAAAATTTGAAAACTTTGCGGATTTATGGCGATGCCGGTACTGTGATATTTTTTAAGCTTATATGTTTAGTCTTCACCGAGATCTAATTTATTCCTTGTGGAACTTTCTTGGATCTTCATGTTATTAATAAGAATAAATTCCCCAATAATATTATATTTATTTACAATTTTTGTCATCAATCATTCCTCAATACTGATTTCTGAAGATGGTTCTATTTTCAAATTTTGAATTCAGCAAGTTTACATTAACTGTCCACTTTTCAAACCCATGAACTATATAGGACTTGAATGACTATTGTTGTCAAATGGTAGTCATAATACTCCTTTCTGTATCTGCAACATTAATGGGCATTAGATCTGAAGAAAAAGGTTATAGGGGAAGAGGAGTCAAGAAGGTGGATTTAAAGTAACCAGGGTATAAAAATCATCCCTGTATGGTGAAAAATTTAAGAATAATTGTCCTAATCGACGGCTTTGTGTATATATAAATTGCCACCTTATTGACTCAACCGGACAGAGAGATCAGTAGCTGTTGGAGGTCCAAGAAGCCAATTCAGGCTTATTCAATAGTTTGATTTGTTTGTTAGATTTTCTTATTGCTAATTAGTCCTTAGCCCTTTACCCTTATATGCCTTCAAAAATCATCCAACTGAGGTTTAAGTTATCTTTCTCGATATGTATATATTTGGGATAAATACATTATTAACCCCTGAATTTTGAAGGGTTTAGCACGTTATACCCTAAATGAATTTTGAGACATTTCACTCCTAAACTTTTGAAGTTTAGCACATTGCACCTTGTCGTCAAATTTTACGATAACTTGAACGGAAAATAATGCACTTGACCAACACGTGATTTATTGGCTTGCGATTTTACATTTATAGCCTCAATAGTTGATCAACTTAAAAGGATGAGTTGGGTGTATAAATTTGACGGCATAGTACAATGTGCTAGACATTCTTAGGAGTGAAATGTCTCAAAATTTAAAATTTTGAGTACAATGTATTAGATCTTCCAAAATTTAGAGGTTTAAAATTTATTTATCCTTATATTCTTTTTCCTCAGTTTGCTCAACATCCGTCAGTTTAAAGCTATTCGTAATTCCCCCACTTACTTTTTTTTATCATGGACTATAGGAATTATGAAACTCTTGGCATTCTATTAGTTTGATATGGTAATCCTTAGATTGCACTCTTTCTACTAGAAACTCATCATCCTTGCAAACACAATCAATCCTGTCACTCGATTGATTTGACAGTTAAATGAGATGAAAGTAACGTGGATTGACCAAAATACTCTTACAAGACAAAATTAAAAAAATAAATATAAATATAAAATTTTCTTATTTTTATTTAGAAAATATTACTTTTTAGTTATATATTTTTTTAAAAAATATTTTTAATAATTTTATGTTAGAGAAGTATTTTGATCATAATCTAACTGAAGCCTAAGATTGATTGCTTTTGAAAGATGAGAAACATAATAATAATAATAAAAGTAAAACTTAAGACAGACTTATTAATTTTTATCCATAAATATGAGGCTTAGGATGATGTTCTCACAATAAATATTTGAAACTCATCATATCCGGTTAACAAAGTAATTCTTGTTGGCAAATAACACAAATAAAAAAAGTCGCCTGTTAATTCTTCGAGTTTTTTCTTGGGAGAGAACCAGTGAGAAGGAAAAATCAAGTTATTGTACAAATTTACCAAATGCCTCTTGACTCTGCCTAAATCACTTTGTCAAATTATCAGCTACCTTGGCTATATTTGGATTGATCTCAAAACCGTTTCAAAACTTTTTCACAATAATTTTTTCATCAATTTCAATACATTTTCATCAATCCCAATAATTTTTTACAAATTCCAACAAATTTTAATAAACCTTTTACAAACTCTAACAACTTTTAACAAACTTTTCACCAATCTCAAGAGAATCTACACTGCTTAAAAAAAAAAAAAACACAAAAAACTGAATTGGGATAGGCGACCAGAATTTTCGTTTTTAATTTTGGTACCGATAATTCAATTCCAGTTTTGACACATATCAGAATTGAAATCGAAATACTTTTTTTAGTGTTTTGTTAGAATCGAAACTGGAACTAGAATCGGAAATTCACCGAAATTTTCAGTTCTTTATTTTAAAAAAAAAAAATAGGGCTCAAATGGAGAAATGATTTTGTTTTTAGATACCCTAAGTTTAGAACATTATAATTTTATTTTAAATTTTAGAATTTGGATGAATGTTTTATTGTAGATTTTGGATGTCATTTTATTTATTGTTAATTTATAATGTATAGCAAAAATTTTGGCCAAAATTCAGGCCTAGAAAAAGTTGGCCAAAAAAGCCTACACATTGAGAATCGGAATTTCGGATTCCAAAACTAAAATTTGGATTTCGATGGATATAAAAAAGAGAACCGGAATGGGTATCTATACTTCTCGCAGAAGAAATAGTTCCCCAATGTACCACTTGGACGGAAAACTCCCGTCATGGAATCAATTGTTGAAGGAAGAAGAAGGCATGGTAGTCTCAAAGCGCTAAAGAAGATGGTTACAACCCTGGTCTGAAAGCAGAAACCGAGGGGAACTGTGCATGTGGGACTACAAGGTACAGTTCGAGAGACTGTTCAGCCTTATTGGAAAGGTGCCTCCCAACAGCACAGCAGGGAAGGTGCTTCGTTAGTGTCTCAAAAAAGAAGCATATTCGGGCTGAGGTCCAAGCCTCGAAGCCCAATCTCTTGTTTGATGCGTTGATTTAGCACATCCGCATCTCCTCCAATTTGCTGTTGGTATTGATGGTCCAATATTTTAGATATTAACCCTTTAGATAAATATATACGTCAACCATGGATTTGGGCTCTATTATAACGACGGATTTACCTATTATTTTAATAATTGTTTCTCTTAATCCTGCTTCCACAAAGATTTTCAGACACAAGGAAATCACTAACAGTAATGTAATTTTGTTCACTATAAATGAATTTTGTATTTACACTACAAAGGCTATACGCATTGATCTCATCTTTGAGCACTCACAAACTTCCAAACTTAATTTGTCTACAGCCATTGTTTATTGAGTCATGGATCATGATAAAACATTTTAACCAAAGTTCTAAAAATGATAAAGGAGTAGTGATTTTGAAATTACTGTTGAAACTATATTCTGTACTGCTGTCTTTGTACAAGGGACCAATCTTTTATAGGAGGAGGCTGCGGCAACCACAAAAGATAAGATCACACAATTGGTGCTAATTACATAAATTAGAATTAATTATTTAGGTAGGGAATTGCATAGGATCATTGTCCCATAACATAGGAAAAATTATTCAATCAACCTAAAGGACTAGAATGTAGGTGCACTTCTTTCAAGGACATTTTCCGGATGTCTATTATATGGATTTTCATCTTTGCTTACTGAATTAGATCCTGATCTTCCTAATTCCCCGATATGTGTGTGTATACACACACACACACATACATACACGTTATACATATTGCCGTGGAATTGATATAAACACGTAACCTTCTATATATACATACCATGATACCAATAGCGAGTAGTTAACATGGATATGAGGTAAAAAAAATTGGAGACGTGCAATCGACATGAACTTTAAAAATCCCCGCGCGCGGCATGCCATTTAGGATAGTGATGTTTATCCATTTCGGCAACCCAGCAGGCAGCATAGGTGAAACAACCCATATGAGATATAATGAGAGGATTGAAGACAAAAGAGCAGCAGCAGCAGCTGAAAGATTGGGGACAAAAGGAGGACTTTGTCGATAATTACATGCGGGAGGTATCTAGAAAATAAACAACGCCGCACGTTGTCCCTACCTTCATCGGAGATTATTAACACATACATTTCTCCAAATATTTAATACGTGCTGTTTCCATGCCGAGAGAGAGCGACGGATATATAATAGAATGGACTATTTTATTGATCCACGCAGAATGGACGATTCCTTTGATTATAACCACTGCTCTCACCGATTGGTGCCAGCATATATTAAACAAATTGTAAAGTGGATATCATTCAATATATATATAATCCCATTCCGGAATTAAGTGAAGTTTTTTTAATAAAGCTATGGAGGTTCCGCCCTCCTTTAAAATATTTGGAGAAATGTATGTGTTAATAAAATACCATTCCGGCCGCTAATTAAGGGGTAGTTCGTCTCTGGCAGGCTACAGCACTTCAGAGTGATCTGTTGGTGTGAGTCGAGGGACTGAAGAAGCATGGAAATTAAGCGCTCATTTCTAAAGGAAGGATGATCCCAATTAGGACTCGGGTGCTGCTGGTCTGGGAACAGCTTTGGGGTCCCATAGGCCACAGAAATTAAACATAGCTGCTGCAAAATTCAGAAGATCAAAGTCCCGTGATAGTGGTGGACTTAACCAAAATATCAAGAATTTCGAAAGTACTGATCAATAATTTTGATGATGCCAATTAAAGGCTTCAATGACGACGATAGTGTTGCTAAAACTATTGAATTAATTAATATTACCCATGCTTATCTCAAGGCTAGCTTGAATTGACTATCCACGATTCCCTTCATCATTTAAAATAATCTATTTACTCAACATGAGGAAGTTGTTGATATCAGCTAACGTTGCATATTGGTTGTTCGATCTTCATGTGTTTCTCACTACAAAAAATACAAAACGAATCCCAGCCACCGGGGTATGAACCCTCCGATGGTTAAGTTAGTTATTTTATTTCTCTCTTTCTCAACTCTTGACTATTGAATCCTAATTTTTGTATATATTTCTCTTCTCTTGTCCTTTGCTTTTGTAGCCTATTTTTCACTTTTCCTTGTTCCTCCTTTCTAGGGCTCGATCCCTCGTTGTTTCGTGTTATGTGCAGTTTCTTTTTAGCACGTATTCTTGTTTGTGGGATATTTGCCTTCGTGAGCTGTCTGAGGTCATGAGATGCATGCGTTTGTGAGAGACTTCATGGCCAACGTGCTTCAGGGGCTAGAGATCTACGTCTTTGGGCTTGGACCGACTTGGGCCTTCTGTTGTTGGGTTACACTTGATTAACTCATTGGACTAATTTGTTGGGCCGATTAATTCAATTTTGGTATCATCAATAATTGATGTGTTTCAATTAACACTTATCGTTTTAACAGAGCCAGAAATTCATGCTTGAGGGGACCGGCTTCCTATCATAAAAAGTAAATATTTCTCTAACTTTGTTATGTGATATAGTATATATATAGTATATATATAGATATAATAGATATCTCAAAAATGCTTTAAGATGCAAAAAAAATATGGTAAATAAGCTTCATTGGCTTAATGATACGTAGTGCATTGTTGTGATAGTTATTCATAAGCAGGATCAGGAAGTTTAGACAACATTGGTCTTCTCTGTGGAAACCAAAATTTAGTCTATTAATTAACGATGATTTACTTGTGTGTTTTGTTAACGTCGTTTTCTCTAGAGAAAATAGAAAGTTGATCAAAATTAGAAAGAGTTTAAAGGAACTTAATAAAATGGAGGAAAGATCAAACATTATAAATATATGTTTAAATAGCTTTATATTATATTTTGCAAACTTTTTATTCTAAAATAATTGAATTTTAAGAAAATTTTTAGACTTTACTCTAGATTTACATACATGGAAGATTGGAATTGGTATGATATTTAGTAAATCTTTTGGTGATAGTAAATATCTGTTGGTTCAAAAAGTTTATCATATTTTTTAGGAGAAGTACATCTTATGTGGGTGTCTTGACACTTTACACTCAAATCTACTATTTTTGTCACATCCCACCTACATTTCAGGCACTTTAAACTCTATTAAAAAATTTCTCAATTTTAATGGAAAATAATTTTGTCTCCAAAATGACAGTTTTATTCCCATAATTATTTTGACAATGACCATCTTTTTTGGGTAAACATCAAAGTAGGTATCATATCTATGGTTAGAAATTAAATTGAACTACATAACTTTTAATTTATTTTTTTTTGTCCCAAAAGTTTTAAAAGACATCAATCCTCACTATCATTCAATTTGGCCATTAAATCAGACGAAAAGTGGTGGATTAACATAAATACCCCTCTAAGAAAAAATTTAAAAATTTAAAAAATGAATAAAATAAACTAGAATTTCTATATTTTATTTTAGAAAACCATTTTATTTATTTATTTATGAATTTTTTTCAATATTTTTAGTAGTTTTGTTTTAGATAGGCATTTTGGTTAGTTTTGTATAGTTTAATGGTCAAATTGAACGGGTTATGATTGGTGTCTTTTAGGACATAAAAAAGGTAATTAAAAGTTATGGGATTCAATTAATTTTTGCCCATATATAGTGTGACAATGAGAGAGAAAGAGAGTAGAAGGAGAGAGAGAATATGCCAAAGGATTTATGTGGAGCTTATAAGTAAATCCCTCGGAAGGATAGGATTACATGAATTTTACATAGGTCGTACATAGGTTCCCCACAACTTCAAAAACCCGGATTATGAGAAGCTCCTAATTACTGATATTCAGGCTTTGCTAAGATGTGCAGCCTTTTTGTACATTTATTCTACTTTAATACACTTACCCTTTACACACACAAAAAAAAAAAAAAACAAAAAAAGGATGTGGCAGCCAACAAGTTCCCTGCAGATACTACGAACCTAGCTAGGAAGAAAGCAACCCTCTATACTTGGATCTGATCGACTGCTTGTACTCTCTGTCTAGGTGGAAGCATCATAGTTCTGCACAAAGGACAGGTCACCTGGCTCTCATCCACCCATCGATCCAGGCATTCCCTGTGAAAAACATGCGAACAGTTTAACAGCTCCCTGATCTCGTGGCTTCTCTCGACGCAGTTCAAGCAGACAGAACATACCGTATCGACATGATCTTCACCCAAATTGTATCTTTCGACAAAGGTTCTGTATTCTATTACAGGAAGCCTCTTCTTGATAGACGCCATTACACTTTGGACTGGGATTAGCGACGGATATAAACCATCCATCACAAGAACACAGGCCGTGAAATGGTCTTCAGTATGAGCTGCTTGTTGCGGCGGATTGAGAAGGCCCAGACTAGTGAGTGCCACCATGAAAATGAACCTTAAATGGTCCAGTAGGCCTATTAGAAAGTCGATCTTCATGCATTTTCCAATCTTAATCGAAATACAGCTTAAACCCATGAGTATGAGAGAGCCAGATCAAGGGAAACAGAAGTTCCAGAAGAGGAAGAGAAGGAAGGAGCAGCTAGCTGGAACTATGAAAACGACGGGCAGGTAAACGAATGATTGCATTGGCCTCAGAGATTACTATTTAACAACCTTTGCCCCAGTCTCCAGAGCTAATTAAAAATTTCCTAAATAGTAGTACTCTGTTCCCATCACAATATTGAGAGTAAAATAATGTAATAGAAATATTAAGACACAATTGACCAGTTGCTGCAACTACAAATAAATTGCACTGATCGATGAAACGAAGCGTGCTTGAAGTTTGAAGAGTACCTGGCCTCGCGAGTCACGGGTACTGATCTCGAGATCCAAACAACCACGTGAAAGCGAAAGATTAAAACAGTAGGGAGGTGGCGTCAGTCGATTCCTATTCGATGAACGTGACTATGAAAAAGTTAACTAGCATGTGTATATCTACCACTCTTTATTGTTGTTATTAAAAAAAAAATATTTGCTGATTAGGTATATATATATATATATATGAGTTGCCCTAGCAGAAATATAAACATTTGTGTGAAAACAAATATTTAAGATGACAAAAGATCTTGTATATTTCTATAGTAGGCAATTAGGTATAAAGGTCGGGAGATCCTCGTACGATCATTCTTGTTTTGGGTCATCTAATTTTTCAAAATATTTTTCTAGGAATGTTTGAGTTATTGAGTCTCCAAATTCATAATAAGATTTTGTATAATTTTCTGTCTAAATTGCACTATACAATTCGGAGAGAGATAAATAGAAGGTATATTTTATTGTAGAATATATGTTGTTTAAAATTTTATTTGAACAACATTAAATAATATAAAATCCACCTACTAACTATTTCTCTCTGAATTATCTGGTACAATTAAGACATGCACACGCCACATTTAGATTTTCCTGGATTTTGAAAAACACTCGCCTAAGTGAGATCTCTGTTTAGGATTATCTTTAGTTGCGTGGAGGAAGAAGGGAATATTCGCAAAAGATTTTAGAGAATAAATAATCAAAGGAGGGAGTGGGTGACTGGTGACCTATGGAAACAAATCTCTCAACCAAATTTCAGGTCCCACAGCAACAGGAAAAAAATAGCAAAAGTTCCAGAAGATAGCGCCACGTTGAATATAACTTTCTAACTAATAATCGATATATATATATAATGTCATTAAGATCATTGACTTTAATTACGCATTAAAGTCTTGAGAACGTCAATCTTAGAGAAAATCATTTCCCATCCTTATCATAGCCTAGAGTATACTATAACATTCATGGGAGCTTCAAAAACTTGGTACGGCTAGCTCGCTACAGATTACTATTCCAAATTTATACATGTCCGTTTGTTTGGCGTATATATAGCTCTCTTTTGTCTTTTTGTTTTGCTTTATGGTTTCTCAAACATTCTTGTACTACACCATTGAACATGGCCAAGGAATTCATGAAAAACAGAAAAATAATAAACCACTCCTATATTTCATTCGTCCATCAGTACAGCCGTGCACGTTGCACAAAAGATCAGTCGTTTAATCTCTCGACATTTGACACCGTTCTATTTTCTAATTTCTATGAGTTATGTTTTGTTATGTCTCCTTTTTTGAGATTAAATTGGGATAAGGATAAAAGATCTTTGCGATGTTAGAACTTTTATGTTATTAGAAGTTGTTGATCAGTGGCAGA
Organism: Morella rubra; assembly: GCA_003952965.2. Lineage (NCBI taxonomy): Eukaryota > Viridiplantae > Streptophyta > Magnoliopsida > Fagales > Myricaceae > Morella > Morella rubra. Next base: position 6,044,137 of record CM025852.1, read on the forward strand.
ATCCTTTTTCTTTACTACTTTTTATCTTGTTATGTAAGTCTTATAATGGCTATTGTTAGACTCATAAAGGGCTCACCACAGTGATATGTTGTGGTTTTCTGCCTTTTTCTTTACTACTTTTTATCTTGTTATGTAAGTCTTATAATGGCTATTGTTAGACTCATAAAGGGCTCACCACAGTGATATGTTGTGGTTCTTAACATGGATGTTATTATGAGAAGCCAAGATGTGTGGGATGGCACACGCATGACAGGATGGGGTCTTGACCCTTGTCTCAACAAGCTTGAAATTGACCCAAGTCAAGGCAAGCAGCATGGCATGACTCGACATCACGCGAGCGACACGACCAGGGAGTGCGGTTTGAATACAAGCCGATGCCATGACAAGTAGACACGCCCAAGGGGCTGGGCACAATGTCTACAAACGATGAGAAAACGGTGACATAACTTAAACGGCCAAGACCAAGTCAAAGATGACTAATTCAAGGGGCTCCTTGATGTTAGTCATCAGTAGCCTTCAAGTATCAGTGATTTAACTAAGTGAGTGATCTTTGTGGGCAGTAAGTTTGTAAAAGCCTTGACATCTTTGTATCTTCTTACGTTGTGAATATAAGGTTGGGAGTTTCCCATAAAATAGTGTCTCTATCTCTTTGAGTGGTTGGCTAGCTAAGTTGGGGTGTTGCACTGCATGCATAAGGTGAAAATTCTTGTTTGAAAAGTAACCCTATGACAGCTACTATAGTTAATAATTATAAAGGTTACCATGTTAATATAGAAGAAGATAAAAGTTCGACACTCGGTCCAAAATTTTTGGAAATTGAATAGGTCGAGTTTGGCTTGTAAAAATCGAATTGAACTGAACAATTATATAAAATAAAAATAAAAAAATTACTTAGTTAAGGGAATGACATTGCTTAGCTTAAGGATGTTCTCCCCGAACCCCATCTCTTCCTCTTCCTTGCAAGTTAAGGCTTTGTTCTCTCTCCTTTGCAAGCCTTCAGCCTTTGCCCCTCACAATCGACAGTGCCATCAGCCTTTGCCCCTCACGATCGGTAGTGCCGTCAGCCTCTTGTCGTCACTATCGGACATGCTCTCTCCGTTGTGACTCAAGGTGGCCAAATCGACGGAAAGGAAATCAAGTCTGTTAATTAGTCTTGGAGAGACTCGGTTCGATGGTCAACCCTCATTTTCTAGAAATTGACCACCTAGGTTTCAGTGGTCTACGATGTAAGCCCAAACCAAACCGTAGGGGTTGATTTACACACCCTAATTTTTAGGATAATGATTTCCTATAATTTGCTGCCCGAATTGCACGGTGTAATTCAAAAAGAGATAGACACAACAGGTGTACCCCATTGTAGGATCCATGCTGCCCGAAAATTTATATGGGTAACATTAAATAGTATATGATCCACCTGTTGTGTCTATCTCTTTCCGAATTGTACGGTGTAATTTAGACAGCAAATTATAGAGGATCCTAATCCTAATTTTTATCTTTCGTTTTCACACAATAATCTACTTTGAATAAAAGGCTAAGAGAATAAAATAAACTCTACATCAAAATACACTACCAAATAGAACCAAACACCATTTTTTTTTCAGACCATTTTTAAGATAACAACTAAACACCAAAACATTAAATATTTTTTTCAAAAAAGTATTTGCAGATGAAAATATTATTTTATTTTTCTTATTTTGCATGAAAACCAACGCAGCGAAGTGAATCAAGACTAATTTAATAGAAAACAATAATGATCAAGACTAGTCTAACTAATTGGAAACAATTTGAAAAGACCATATCTTTTAAATAATACAAGAGATCCAACAATCAAAACTACTTTAATTACCTAAAGAAATCAGTGAAGTTTTTTTTTTCTGGAAGGACTTCTCTACTATGAAGATAACTGAACAGAAAATACAAATTAGAAACGAAAAAGTGGACATCCGGGTTCAACACTGGCGAGGGAAAGCCCAGCACATCAATCGGACCCCGAAACGTAAGGCTTCGAACTGTTTTTTCACAAGAGCAATTCAGATACAAAAGTTATTACGAAGTTGTTCATTCCCCATTGGACCTCCAGCACGTTGGCCCAATTCTTGGGTTCTAAGAACTATTTAAATTCTGTTTTCTCGGGGCTGCAAGATGCCGAGCCTCTTGGATGAGATTAGCTTATTTTTAAGGGAAAAAATATATTTAGTCCATAAGGTTTTACACTTTTCTCAATATTGGGTTTTAATTCTTTAAAATTTTAATCCTTAAGCTCGATAGGTTTATGACCCCTTGGGCATGATGGCTGATGGCCCTTTGAGTCTTTTATCTCTGATTTAATGGGCTTTACATCCCTGTACTTTATAATTGGCACTAAAGATCCAACTTTATTCAACATCTCCTGTATTTGGCCCGTTATGAAATGAAATCCATAATTGCAAGAAAAAAAAAAACTATTCAATCATTCTTCATTATTCTTTTTTTTTTTTTTTAAGCAAATGATATATTTAGAATTGAAAAAATTCATTTAGGCGACATTTATAAAATAATCAATGTCTTTGTTACATTTATATTATTTTCTAATAGAATTGATGATATGACATGTCAAGTGTTAATATATAGTCATATGAATGCGTTTTTAAAAATAAATAAAAATTATTAATATTTTTTATTATTTTAATTTATGAATTTTAATAATTATTAATTATTATTATTGTATTTTTTTTTAAGTTTAAAACATGATGCATATCACATGATCATATATTTAAACGTGACATGTCACGTTATCAATTTCATTAAACTTATTTGTCAATTTTAGAAAAGTAAGCAAGTTTTTAAAATTTCATAAAAATTCAGACTTTAATTTTAAAATTTCTTTCTTTCTTTTTTTTAACAAGGACAAATTGATATTTAATCTTGGTGGTTGCAATAACTCTTCCGCGATTATTATTTCTTTTTCATGCGAGGAGAAAAAAGAAAAGGAATAAAGAAATTATTGCTATAAACAAAAGATGATTTTCAGATAGGGGTTAAATATACGAGATTGATGAATTCACATGGGGAATCTCAAGTCAGGGCGTCTCAAATAAAGATTAAAGATTGAGGCGGAAGGCAAAATTTTAAATGGGACTTGTTACTTTGATATAAAAATAAAATAAAATTATTTTTTTCCAAGTTTTTTTCCTCCATGAGCTTTTTCCACTGATTTTGTGTTAGATACATAAACGGCGACCGTTTTAGAGCAACGTTGTAGAGGATAGGGTACAGTCATACAGCCAGGGTGGAGGAAGTGCGGGGGGGTTTATCCAAACCTTAGATGTGGTGAATCATTTGCAGTAGCGAAGTATCTCCCAATGGTGTCAATGGCGTTTTCTCTCTCTACTTTTCACAATTGTCAGCTCTGTCCTATCGCCAAAAATGTGAGATTTTCTTCTTCTCTTTTGGCTTCACCTTTCACCAGTAGTAGTTTGTCGTCAAAGCCCAGCAACCTTTCTCTCCAATTCTTCAGTACCAGACAGCCCCCACTTGGTTCTCCAACACCGAGGCGTCTCACAGTCATCGCCATGGCTCCCCCTAAGCCTGGTGGCAAATCCAAGAAAGGTTTTGTTCCTTATATTTCTTTGCAATTGGGTTGGAGTTTGTGAAATTGAAGGTTGTGTAATTTCTATGATGGGGATGGTTATGCAGTGGTGGGATTGATCAAGCTGGCGCTGGAGGCAGGGAAGGCAACCCCAGCACCGCCTGTAGGGCCAGCGCTGGGTTCCAAGGGTGTAAACATCATGGCGTTCTGTAAGGACTACAATGCCAGGACAGCCGACAAGGCCGGTTATGTTATTCCCGTCGAAATTACCGTCTACGATGTCAGTTCAGTTCTTTTATTCCGCTCCTTTTAAAATCCTTTTTTTTTTTTTTTTTCCATTTGATTTTGGTGTAAGAATTACTTGTATTCTTTGTAGGATAAAAGCTTTACCTTCATTTTGAAGACTCCGCCCGCTTCGGTTCTGCTTCTTAAGGCCGCAGGTATACTTCTCTAACAAATGCCCACTAAATGTTTGATTGTTTTATCCCCAGACTTTTTTTTTCTTTTTTAAAGGGGGTGGCTTGGGTGCTTATTGTATGTACCAGGCAATTGGCAGTGTCATTTCAGGTGGGATCAAATCTTTGGGTGAGGGGGAGGCATTAATCATGAGCTTGGTCTTAAATCATCCAACCTGTCATCTTTCAATAATAATCTAGACAACTGAAGTTTTGACACTGCAGAAAGACAATTTACTTACTTGAAAAGGTGGGAACGTCTTCAATCTTGATGGCGCTGGACGTTTACTGGAATATTAAGCATGTAAAACTTGAAAGTAAATTTTATTGAAATTTCGGAAGGGCAATTAACCTGAATAGAGGCCCCCATGCATAACGACAGTGGTTCCAGGCCATAAATTTCCACATTTTGAAGTCGAATGCTCCACAGCCATGATTATATCCATAAAATTGCGCTTAAAACAGGGAGGTTTAGGAGGAATTTGATTATGGTAGCTGACTCTAGGGTAGAAAGAGTGTTCAATTAAAAATTTTGTGTTCTTATTGGCTCTTGATCTTGTATTAATCGATCCTGATGTAAGTTTGGTTATGAGAATTTGGTGTAAATTAATAGAAATTTGGTCAACTGAGCTAGCAGAAACAAACAAGAAAGAAAGTAGGAATGCTCACGTTGACTATAATTAGTTGAAGGGAAGGAGCATTTATGAGATGGTTTTACATTGTAAGAAACAATTGCATGGAGCTCTTGGTTTAACCATCTTTAGTCTCTTTACGGAGACTGAACTTCAAGCTTTAGGCTAGTTTACTTATACCTAAACAAAACTTTAGGCTTGGTTGCAGGTCTTCCAATTTCCATGATTATTTTAATGTCCCTGACATATTTTCAATAATTCTTCTTATTTTGTCGAGTAATATTCCTGCCTTCTAGAGAATTCAGCTTCAAGGTAGGTGGTAACCCAAGCATTGTAGTTGATGGTGCCAAAAACCACCAGATGGTGAGAAGGTCAGTGAATCCGAGCGCTTTACTAGTTCTGCAAGAAATCAGTGGGATGTGGCGTCGAAGGGTAAACTCCGATGCTCGAGTCGGAAAGGTTATGGAGTACATGAGTGAGAACTAGAAATCATGGGTCTCTCAAAAGGGATGCGTACCTTGTTTTTATAGGCTAGGAGAGTTATAATCCCAATAGGATTGAGTTACTCGAGTATTTAGGACTCTCAGTCCTATTTGGAGTCTTTGGGATCCCGCTCTCTTTATCAGGTATGTGGTATTTAACTTATTAAGTGATTAGTTAAATATTCGATCCCTACCGGATAGGCAAGCGAGATAGCATATAGCTAGTGGCGGAGGGAGGGGGATTCCAATCGGGGCCTTGGCCCCCGTTTGCCCAATTCAAAATGTTGAATTTTTTTTTTTTTAACTAATAATTGTCTCCTGTAACCAGGCTGGCCTCCCTTAAAACCCAGTGGATTGATTTGCAATCAAAGTAATTGATTTCTTTGAAATAGAATCTCATTTTGATGTTAACTCGCTCTGATTTAAGTTTATATACACACAATATATGAATACGTGTTGGTTTTAGATTAAAATTTCTGGTGCTTCTAAGATCTTGATTTTGCTTTTTGTTATGATGTTATTTGTAGACTGAAAAGTATGCTTGAGATAATTGAAATTTTTAAGAGGACATGTTCAATCTTTTGATATTCTATTGGATCCGCACTCTATACCATCTTGGAGGTCGAATGTTTGAACATGTCCTCTTTTTTTATTCACTTATTAAACGAAAAGTAAAGATCAGAGCTTAAGTGCTCTTCCTTCCAATAACAAGAGAGGGGGCAAGTTGCATAGGCTAAACAGCTCTGCTCTAAGATTTGTACATAGTTAACATTAATAGTACAAACTAATTGTTGCATCTTTTCAGATAACTTTGCCTACCAACATAAAGCACCATTATTACCCAAAAACATATAACGCCATTATCATTGTGCTTTACCACAATTCAGTTGGGTTGGCTGATCAAATAAATTATTTGTCATGTGAGAAACTCACTTTCTATCATGGTTTATTTTCATATTAGCTCCCTCATTATTTGTAATACCAAATGAATTTAATTTTAGTCCTTAATTTTCAATATTTTAACTCTAAGATTTTTTTGCATTACGTAGTCAATTTTTTTTTCTGTCATTTTTCCTTAAGAGTTAGCCCCCCTTTAAATTTATTTCTGACTCCGCTACTGGATATAGCTTGTGGAGGACTCCCGCAGGGATTATGGCTCTCGTACAGGGCTGCTAAGTTGTTAATAAGGACCGTCTGGATTAGGGCCATTTACGCAATATGGGTCAACTATATTGTGGCCCATCAGTAGTGATAGCATGCCTAAAAGGTTTATGGTGACTAGTTATGATGGTGTGATTTGTAAAATGATTGATAGATGGCTACAAGTAATCACAGATTGCTCCTCTTACTTTGAATTCCACTACAGAGAAGTAATATATTCTTGTTATACCGAGTGATACACAGGCGTAGAGAAAGGTTCTAAAGACCCAAAGGCAGAGAAAGTGGGCAAGATCACTATCGAGCAACTGCGTACAATCGCTTCTGAAAAGCTGCCGGACTTAAATTGCACAACCGTCGAATCTGCAATGAGAATTATAGCAGGCACTGCAGCTAATATGGGAATTGATATTGATCCCCCGGTTCTTGAACCCAAGAAGAAAAAGGAACTTGTGTAGACGTTTTTCTTTTGTTCCGTTGATTTTGCCTTAATTTTATTTATAGATCATGTATGTGTAATAGTATGAATTTTCTTCATTTAAAATCCATATCTTTGATTTTCGTCTTGTTGGCGGGAAATTCAGATGACTCAGATATGTGATAGCATATTGTGTATGGATTTCTTGAAAAGGCGATCTGAATGGGCGAAGTTGGTCGGTCCGATACCCTCTTATGTTGGTGGTCGTTCCGCTGATCAGGCTTAATCCTACTGTTAACATCCAATATGAGGCTCTGAGGTCAGTGGACGACAAAAGAAGATTGAGTCCTTCCGTTTGTCACAGCCTCCAAATTCAGGGGGCAATTTAGGAGCTTTTCGAAGTGAAAATTTTGCGAGTTAAAAATTTTAAAAGTTTTGAATTTGTGAAAAAATAAAAATATTTTATGAGATTTGATGAAAAAGTAAATAAAAGAAGATTTAAATGAATATTATAATAAAAAATATATATCAAAAAAAAAAAAAAATTATTTTATAATTTTTTAATATGAATAGAAATTTTAGGATAGAAATTACCGCCCGTCTCTCATATGAGGGCGTGTCTAGGAATATACGCACTAAAATAGTACTTTTTTGGGTTGGAAAGGTAGGCGGTCCTAACTTCAAATAAATAATAATAACTCACACTAGAATTTAAAATCATCATCCCAAAGAGTAATTCATAACCCATTATTTAATACATACCAAAGGCAACACATCAGTCATTATAGGATAATTTAAAATGGGTGCCTCGTGAAATTTGGCAAGCCAAAAGACAAGTATGTACCTCATTATAGTACATTTTTCTTTCATTCCCTGTTTAGGTTGCACGCGTCTCTTCTCCCCATTAATTTTCTACATGTATTTCCTGCTTTCTCTCTCTATCTAAATCATTCCTATTGTTTGTCATGTTGCAAATCGAATTTCAAAAGTGTGCGCTTCTCTACTTGATTACACACAGCGAGAGGAGAGTGGTCATGTAATCTTTTTCTCTTTCGTAAAGGCATGGAAGAAAACTTCATTTTTTATATTTATTTATAGATGAAAAGAGAGAAATTTTTTATAATTATTTTATTAGAACCAAAATTTGGAGGCCCCTAATACCACCTTATTCTCTTCGGGCTCAACTATATTTATAGCATTAGCGTGATGTAGTTTGTGGGCATAGTTTGTCTCGAGTTTATAAGGAACTTTTTTTCTTACTTGCATCCTCCTACAACCTTAACTGCCTTAATCCACAACCCTGAAAGGAAAGTTCTAATAGTGGAAACCTGTCGTCAAGGTGGGTATTCATGATTTGATCTGTTTTCTTCTTGACATTTTCTGAACACAAAAAGGGGTTAAAAGCTACTATAAACAGAAATTTTTCTCCACTATTGTTATCTCTATGCTAATTCGACAAAATTTAAAAAGTTATGACTGCATATTTGATTATAAATTATAAGTTGTAAACCCTTTTCAAACTTCCTAACTCTCTTTTCTTCATTAGGAATAAGGAATTTAGCATATCCAGATAATTGTGTTAAGGGAACAGCTTCCGAGTACTAAAAAAAAGAAAAGAAGAAAAAAAGCAGAAGGCGGGGAACCATTTGCACGCAAGATCATAGCTAGTTCCATTTAGAAAGAGCAGTGAATCTAGAAGTTCACCGTGATACGAAGGTTTTGGGATTCTAGAGCGGGATGGACAGCTGACATATGGGCGGTAGACTAAAGGTAGGGGGTGCTCATTTTTACCCGCGGTAGTGGTTTTAACCACTAAAACCGTCACCGTTACCGGTACCGTAACCGGCAAGGGTGGTTATTGTGCTTAGCGGTGCGGTGCGTGTCAAATATGTGATTCCGTCAATTGCGGTGACGGTGACGGTTTTCGCCAAATCGTCACCTACACTACCGTTAACCCCCTAGTTGAGACTTGAGATGATTATTGATTATGTGACATACTTTTGTTGGGCTTTTGTTGGAATATGTTAGTTGTTTATGTCACATTGTTGGACACTTTTATTGGACTTTAGTCATTATGTTTGAATATGATATTATGTTGAACTTTTGGACAGCTTATTATATTTGTTATGATTATTAATATTGTGTTTGAATAGGTATGATATTTGTCCATTTGATATGATTATTGATTATGATATTATGTTGAAAATTTAAACAGGTTATGATATTTGAATGATTATATTTGTTGCTTATATATAGGCATCAAATGGTCTAAAAAAAAACCAAGGAAAACAGCCCAAAACAATGAAAAAAAATGAAAAGCAAAAAAAAGCTTTTTTTTTTTTGCCCAACGGTTATACGGTTTAAGCGGTTACCCGTTACCATTAATACCGTCACTAGTAAGGATGGTTATTGTGCCTTAGCGGTGCGGTGGCGGTGTCAATATGTGATTCCATCAATTGCGGTGACAGTGACGATTTTCGCCAAACTGTCACCTACACTACCGTTAACCACCCCTAATTAAAGGTGGTCGAGCTTGATAGGGCCTGGTATTCACGGCCCATCATACCTATTTGACAATAAAAATACTCAAGAAGAACTTTCGGATACAAAAAACGGAAACCCATCTAGAATCCGAATAACCTATTTTTCTTTAAAATGACGCACGAGCAATAGTGGTAATTAAACGTTTTTAGAATCTAGAGCCGTTAAGGCAGCTTGGTTCAAATATATATGGGCAGGGTATTCTAGTTCAAATAGAGGTAGGCAAGTCGTACTTGTGATGTTCCCAAGAATCAAATTATTGGATGAGTTGTTGTGTTTAGAGCATTCCTGGTAGCTTATTCAAATTTGGCTCTCTATTTTAACCAAAAAGTATACTTCTCTATTTAACTATCAACTTTTTAAAAATACTCACAGCAGCTTCTTTATTTTAACCATCTACTTTTACTAGTCTATTTAAATATTATTATTCAAAGATTTCTTTTTTTTTTAATATTTATATTTTTGAATATTCATTTTATTGTAATGGTTATATTTTTGAATATTTGTCTTATCCTAAAAATGGCGGATTTTTTAATTTTTGTCTTTTCCTAACGCCTGACATTTTTAAGAACTTGAGATGGGAGACTAGAGAGGGAGAGCGTGAGAGCTGGGAGGAAGAAAAGAAAAAGAAAGAGAGGAAGAGTGTGATTGCTAGGAGGAACACACGCTAGGAGAAAGAAAAGAAAAAGAAAGGGGAAAGGGTGAGAAAGGAGAAGAAAAGAAAAAAAAAAAAGAGAGGAGAGAGTGTGAGTGTTCGGAGGAAAAAAAGAAAAAAAAATATATTAATATTTTAATATGAAGAAGTGAACAATAGTTATCTAAAAATAGATAATTACTGTTCACATGTTAAAATTTTTTATTAAAAATTATTAAAACAGATAAGCTGTTAAAGGGTATTTTTTTAACTTTTTTATTAAATTGGTTCTCTATTCTAACTAAAATATTAGAATAGACAACCCGTAAGAATGCTCTTAAGGGTGAAATGATGTCGAGGGAACTCATATGGGTCGTTAGAATGAGCATTTTGAATCTCAATGAATATATTAGAATAGACAACCCGTAAGAATGCTCTTAGGGGTGAAATGATGTCGAGGGAACTCATATGGGTCGTTAGAATGAGCATTTTGAATCTCAATGAATATATGATATATACGTTGATTCTGACGAAGAGAAAGCACGGGCCTTATTGGGATCTGCCTCCAGGCAGCTTCCATTAATTAAATAGAAATTGAAATATAGCATATATATCCACATGAAATTGACCAACTTGCAAAGAAAGGTCGATAGGGCAAACTAAGGTTGTATTTCGGTATATTTCTGATCCCCTCTTCGCCTTTTGATTTCCATTTATAAAACTGCATGACTTTTTGCTTAAAGAAGTCACTAGGAAGTAATAATTTGTGCACTTAAATGGAAGATAATATGGAGAGATAGTGGTCTGATGCAGAAAGCAGATGGACGGGTACTTCTGGTTGACATTTTCCAACAATTAAAAAATCTTCAGAAGCACGATCGAGATATTGACGTATTTCATCCTCCACTTATGGGGTTTTGGGCTGTGGAAAGGGAAATGTGAAATGACAAGAAAGGGTCATTTTCCAAAGCGGAAATCATCGTTGGACGCCACCGAACCGAACATAGTCCACTTGAACTTTGAGTGTCCGGCATCTCATAAATCCGAGAAGATAAATACTATTTGTTTTTTTTTCCTCGATAAAAAAGCTTTTTAAGGATAAATCATTTTCAAGTTAGGTAAAAGGTCACTATTACTTAAATTATGAAATTATCATCACTTAAATTCGTGAATTTCTCATAATGCGAAAATCAATAAAAAATAATGAGACTAACATGATTCTAATGGTTATTAAAAATAAACCCTTAGTCTTAAGCACTGGCACTGCCCACACATCATTAGGTCACCACCCCTGATAGTCCAAGTAGATTATACTAATTTGTTTGTAGTATAGACTCCTTTTTAATTATGTGTCTTCGGAACATCAATTTTTGTTTACCAATTCCTATTAATTTTTTTTAAAACATGAATAAGAACACGTGAGAAATTAGGACTTGCTATATTTAATTGAATCCTAAACATTTGCTCTATGATTTCCATGCAATTTGTTTGCTTGCTTAATATTGGAAACCATTTCCAAATAAATATCAATATAATTATTTCCATTTCTAGCTAGGATATAGATGACGCAGATCCCCATATAATATATATTAATTCAATTGCCTTCTACAAAACCATCGTCTCTCCAACCAGCTAGTGAAATCTTCATCAGGGTTCTTGAAGAAATCTAATTAAGTTCCGATCCAATTAATCCTAAACATTTTGATCTGTGATCTTCACGCAATTTGTTGACTTGCTGCCTTGGTTAATAATGGAAACCATTTCCAAATAAGTATCAATTAATATAATTATTTCCATTTCTAGCTAGGATAGATTATGTAAATCTCCATATATTAATTCAATTGTCTTCTACAAAACCATCGTCTCTCCAACTAGTACTGAAATCTTCATCAGGGTTCTTGAAGAAATCTAATTAAGTTCCAATTAATCTTAAACATTTTGCACTACGATCTTCACGCAATTTTTTTTCTTGCTGCCTTTCTTAATAATGGAAACCATTTCCAAATAAGTATCAATTAATATAATTATTTCCATTTCTAGCTAGGGTAGATGATGCAGATCTCCATATATATATTAATTCAATTTTCTTCTACAAAACCATCGTCTCTCCAACTAGTGAAATCTTCATCAGGGACGTTCTTGAAGAAATCAATTAGTTAAGTTCTTAGCAATGGAAGGCATGCACAACGACGTGATCGGTCAGGTGTAATTAATCAACTCGTCCATTTGGTTATGCTTACAGTTCTACGTGCCTTGTATCATTAATCCCGGCCTTATTTGATTAGTTTTGAAACATCAAAATCGCCTATTTTTCTGAGCACTAATCTTTGATTGTATCTCATGCAGACTTGTGTGCTTAAAGTAAATATTAATTGTTGCGAGGCATGCCCTGTGAAACTGAGGAAGAAGTTAATGAAGAGCCAAGGTACAGTCGTCGATCGACGTACCATGATCTCTAGGATATATATTATTTTGTTCCTCCAAGTTTCACCAATTTCTATATATTTGCTTGATTATTATCATAATGGGTTGTAATTACTCTCAGTCGTTTAACGTCGTTTTTTTTTTTTTTAATTTTTGTCTTGTTCTAGGAGTGAGTTCCATCCATGTGGATAAAGAAAACGACTTGGTTATAGTTTCCGGCAACATCGACCCAACCAAACTCGTGGAGGAAATTAAAAAAATTGTGAAAAAGAAGGCCGAGATTGTGTCTTATGATGGTGGCTACGAAGACGTCAACGAAGCGGTACATGAATAAAATTGTGAATTTGCGCATTAGAATAATATTGTACGTCAATAAGAAGTGATGCAATTGCAGTTTGTTGGTCATGATTGAGATGTTATTAAGTCAGAGTGTTATTCAAGTTGAAGTCGATGTTTAATTTTGAATTAGAAGTTATAATAATTATCATTAGATCTATATTTAATTTTAAATTAAAAATAATTATTAGTAAGTATATATGTTTTAGTTCTATTATGCTTCTAAGTAGTTGCACACATTTAGAGGTCAAAATATTTTATTTTTTTTAATTTGTAAGTTCTTAAATTGGAGGCGAATTAATGAATAAAGGACATATTGATTTGGGTTATTATTTCTTTTGAGAAGTAAAATTCCAATATTATGAGGTGTGACTGCTCAATCAAGTGATAAGATGCTACTAATATCATGATTGGTCGGTGTTAGTAAGACTCTAACATTCGTCGTTCATTATATTATCAACATGGTCAGGAAGACACCATTAGAGGCAGGGTCTTTGGCAATACTCCGCCTGCTGCTGCAACTAGAGGCTACTACGATTATCAGCCAGCGATGTCCGCAAGGCGGCTGCCGCCACCGCCACTTGGTGATTATTATTATGAAGGGTCAACTAATCAGCCACCACCATTGCCGCCAGTCTCTTATCCTTACTATAACCAACAGGATCCAACACACGCCAACTCAGTCTTCGACTCCTTTAATGAGGACAACACAAATGCCTGCACTATAATGTGAGCTGCATGCTGCACCTGCATGCAAACATTGCGTTTCCTTGGCCTTGGTGTTGAGGAGTACAACGGGCATTAATTCTACCCGCATGGACTTTGGATTTCTTTTAACCTTTCCTAGATCTAAATATTGTTTTTCGGTCTCTTTTTTTTTAGAAAATTAATTTGGAACTTCAGAAAGCAAGTTGTGGGACAGATTGTGAAGCTCGAATAATAGCTTTATTTATTATTCCTAAATCATCATATGCACAATATATGGGATTCATATGGGAATGGCTGAAAGCAACGAGCTTCCAAACGTATGTACATGTACTGAAATAGTAGTTGACCTTGATGCTTGGTTCTCTGGACAAAGACTGTCAGAATTCTAGAATTGGGGATGAAGACTTGTTTGTTTCCTATTTAGATTGCTAGTGTCTTCTGTGTATGATTCTACTCCTATCCTAAGGCTTGAGAGGGTGAGTCTTATAGAAACAATTCCTTGAATTTTCAGTTCAATTATAGTATAAAAGAAATACAGTTCTTGTTGCTCCTGGACGTAGACAATCTTATCGGACGTGCTTAAAAATAAGAAAGAGGAATCATGATGTAAATGCTGTTAGTATTTAAGTGTTGGTAAAAGTCTGTTAAATTTAAATTTAAATTGAGTTGTATTTAAAGTTTAGTGAAATGTTCAAGATATTAATGAGTCTAAGATAAAGAGCTAAAAATAAAAAGGAGTTGACTAAGCATACAAAGTCTTTGAGACAATTTTGAAATTTAAAATAATTCCCTAATTTCAATTTTAAAAAATTCTCTCCTTTCATAATTTCATTTAAAATCCAATCAACTCTATAAATATGGTTTTTCGTGTGGAAAATCTTGTCTAATTGGTATTTGATTAAATTTTTAGAAGCTCTTTTTTTTATTGATTGAGTTAATTTTTATTTAAATCTAGACTGAACAAATTTTAGGCCTAGGATAAAAACCTGATTTTGCAAATACCATAGAATACGATTTGATCCTGCGTTAGGAAGAAGGCGGCTAGGATTGAAATAAGTAAATTAAAAAATATTTTTCTTTTTCTTGTATGTGTGCTGCAGATTCTAACAAAGACTTTTTCTGGTATCCATATATTATATGATGATATCCTTCTCATGACATGTTTCTCTCCTCAATCTTTGCTTTGCTCCAATTCTCTATCAATCTGTGAACTGTTTCCATATCTCTCGAAATTCTAATATCTAGCTTTGTACAATTGTACGTGGTAATAATTATAGGAAGACAACTGACAAATATAGAATTGACACCATCTTGTTTGCCTATGTTGTAAGCGAGCAAGGGATTTCCCAAGATCCCAGCTAGCTGGTGATGTTCCCTTTTACCTTCTCTCTCATGATCTTTCTAATTTATTTCCTAAATTGAATAGTCCAATTAAAAAAGAAAAAGAAAAAAAAAAATATTAAAGACCATAAGGCTCATGCGTCGTTAATACAACAATATTAAATGTTAAAGAAGGCTCACACAGATATAATACTATAATCAATGTTTTATATTTGATATGATATTATTATTATTAAAATATTGGTAATTCAAATTAAGAGTGATTATGATAATATTATTAATAAGACATTAATAATAATAACGTTTAATCAAGTACTCACTTGCAAGTAGGAGGATTCAACTACCCTCACCTCTAAGACCCTTCGTACTTTTTTCTTTTCTTTTATTTAATCAAAACTCTAACTTTTATTCAAAATTCAAATAAGAATAATACAAAAACTAAGGGGATCTATCCTTGCATATAGCCAAAAAAATCAGGAAAATGCTCAACAAAATAGGGATTGTCTCCTGAGAGTAACTCAGTAGTGGCCCAACGAGCTAAAAGGTGTACCACCTCATTTGCAGCACGACGAACATGACTGAAGTGACAAACCTTCATCTGCCTTAGGAGAGTTTGAATGTCCAGCACAAGAGGTTGAATGTTCCAATTCTTAGCATGAGGGTGGTTTTGAAGAGCATACATAACATTAACTGAATCGCCTTGCAAAATAATATTCTGGAATCCCAATTGAAGAGCTAGAGTCACCCCCAATTTGGCAGCCTTAGCTTCCCCTACCAGAGGCTCCACGTCACCAATTTGAGAAGTCTTGAAGCCACATAACTGACCATTATAATCCCGAATAATAGCAGCCACAACAGCAAAATATCTTCTAATTGCCACATCAACATTGACATTTACAAAACCCTCTGATGGTGGCTGCCAAGGCTTTCCACTTGATTGATCGAATTTATTTTCCCATGTTGCCCGGTGCTCCCAGCTAATCCTTCGCACGCGCAAAACCAATTCATCTGCAGCCCACCGTTTCTGATCATGCACCAATTGATTCCTGCAAAACCATAACATGTCAATAGCATTCATCGCAAACAATTGAAAAAAGTGTTGCTCCTCCAAAGGAATGCCAATTTGCTGATGAGGATACACTAGTTTTTGAACCCACTCGCTCGCTGTTCCCATTCCAAATACTGTAATGTTGATTTGTCATGGAGACTTACTCC
This sequence comes from Morella rubra, assembly GCA_003952965.2. Lineage (NCBI taxonomy): Eukaryota > Viridiplantae > Streptophyta > Magnoliopsida > Fagales > Myricaceae > Morella > Morella rubra. The sequence continues at coordinate 6,060,049 of CM025852.1, forward strand.
ATATACTTCGGCTATCAGGACAAAAAAAAGCAGATGATGGAGAGTTTCCAAACCTTCCCCACAGAGCACATTTCAACTCCTCCTCCAGTTTGACCTCCTCCAATGCGCTCCGCAATTTTACACTTAGTAGGAACTAGGAAGAATATCCTATGCCACTTTCCATAACCGTAATTTGAGTGGTTTGTGCACTTTCAGCCGCCATAGATCTTTCCAAACTTCCGGTAAAACTGCTAGACCCATTACACCGACCAGCTACTAAGGTTCGGAACTCAGATTTCATAGTAAACTCGCCTTTCGCATCAATGGCCAAAAATATTATATGACTCATTGTTTACTAATCCATAATACCATATGACACACACAAAATATGATATATTAATAATTAAATTGCAACGTGGGGGAATCAAGAAATTTTTTTTTTTCTCTCTCTGAAATTATTGCGGGTTACAAGAAGAGACAAAAATATAATCTAAAATATTCTTGAACAAGATGCTTTATAGGGACCAAACACCATATTATATAATAATAACAAAGGTGGCGGCCCCAAGACTTGTAAAAGGAAAACTCGAAGTCATTAATGGACATTAATTTTTTTTTTTTAAGGCCATTAATGGACATTAATTTACAACGAAACAAATTCGTCCCATCAATCAACTCGAAAGCAACAAAAGACGAAGCTATGTTGGGTTTGTCTCATAATTCCGCTTGTTCTGATATCCGTATAATATACTTATTTTGTTTTCTTAACGCCTCGGAAATCCGAAGAATCTGAGGACCACCACCTAGACCTCCAACCATACCCAAAAGCTCCTTTGCTCTGTCTCCTTTAATTTTGTTCCCCTCACTGACCCAACCATCCGCGTCAAATTGAAGATTCAAAGTATATCTCTCTCTCTCTCTCTCTCTCTCTCTCTCTTCTCGCTTTTTTCAGTTTCTGTAAGTATCTCTTTGCTTTCAGAGCATCCGTTGGAATTCTTGTGGCCTTTGATCTTCCAGATCATGATTCATGAGGCAGTATGTTTTTATATTGCTTTCCCTATTGGTATTAAACCTGTTAAATCCATTCTTAGAGGCGAGCTCACTCACGCTTATGTTTTCTTGTGTTCTTCATGGGTTAGTGGGTCTGGTTTTGTCTTGGTGAATGTGGTTGGAGGGTTGAAGGGTTTCTAAAGGGATGTACTTTTGCTTTGTTATCCTTGATTGAGGTTTGCATAGGTACGTTGAATGCTTGATTTGTTTTCTATGATTAGAATTGCTGTCTTAAAATACATGCCATGAGTGCGGGCCTTGAATGAGTCGTTAATTGCTGGTTTGTTTTTTCTTCCCCTGTTGTTGATACTCAGACCAATGTTAAGTGGATCATAGATGTGTTTGTCTGTTTAAATCATGAAATTCTGTGTGAAAGTTGGGGTGCAAAATGCTTTATTCTTATTTTCCTTCAAAAATGTTCAAAGGGTGCAATTGCATCATGTTTCATCAGTTTTGGATTTGATAGGAGAATTCGTTCTGCTTAAGGAATAACTGTTGGGAATAATATTTCAACCTCAGCTTAAGAAATAGATTTGAGTTGATATTAGAAATTTCTGAGAATCGTGTGTTTAAGTCTTTGACAATTGGAGTGGGATTGTTATTATTTATGCTGAATGGAGTCTATAAGTTAATTAAAACAAATAGGGGAAACTTTACTTTTCGCCGTGAAACTATTGAACAAATGTCATTATAGGGTCCAAACTCCCAATTTCATCAAATTACGCCCTCCAACTATAGAAAATTCACCAATTTACGCCCTCTGATATGATTTGACCGCTAAGATTATGCCACATAACCAATTTTCACTCATTTCAACTGCAAGACCTGATTAAGGGGCGTAAGTTGATGAATTTTGATAGTTTGAGGGTGAAATATGATGAAATTGGTAGTTTGAACCCTAAAATGACATTTGTCCAATAGTTAGGGGGTGAAAACTGAAGTTTTCTCAAAGAATTAATATGGATGTAAGTGTGTGCATGCAAATTGATTTGTTGGTTTATCATCATAGTTGGTGCTTCACGAATGCTAGGGGTGAGTTGAAGCCATTCAGTATGTGTTGGCAATATCTGTTGCCTGATGGTAATGTGTGCAGTTAACCAAATGGCATTTTCTGAATGTGTCTTTTCCTATTAGTTCTGTTTGCATTTTGCTGTTTGTTCATGTCTTAAAAGTGAAATGCTTCTCCAAGGGCTTTACAAAATGTTCGGGAGGACTGGCTGACTATAATGGTAGGTGTAGATAGGAGTTCTCAACGAGCAACTGGCACAGAACAGTCAGCAGATGTGATGGTTGAAATACATAAAACACTGGCTGATTAAAACCTTTGATTACTTTCCGGAAATTTCTGTTAGACTTGCAGAGTTGTCCTTCAAGTGTGTGTTCATGCTTTTGCTTGTTTGTTTGTTGAGTTGCAAAATTATGCACCTCATGTTCAGTGTAGGACTCCAGGACAGGACTGAAAGTTGCAATGCAAGCCTGATAAAACAATAGCCAGTAAAAGTTCAAGTACAACTTTTTTGGCTGGAGTTTTGTACGGCTGGAGCTAGGAATTTCGAATACTAGTAATTTTATTAGCCAATCTGTGGAAGATAGGAAGAGAATGTTTACACGTTGTTTTAGATGGATTGAAACTGACTGAAATTTTGGTTGCATGATTTAATTGGCTGAATCTAAATCACTACAAAATGGGATGTCAACTCCATAAGTATCACTCTGTCTAAGAAGGGCAAAGCCACACCTGCAGTAGTTAAAAAAGTGGCTCGACCAGGTATTTATGTATTCTTAGTGTAATGTGTATAAGCTTGCTTATACAAAAAGAAAGCAAGGTGGAATCAGGTTCCTCGATTCATTATGTGGATTTAATCAGGAAAATAAAGCAATTGCACCTTCATCAGAGTTGAACTCAATTAATTCCATCAAGTGTAAGTTCCAAAGATTGGATGACTATCTTGGGTAGTATCCAGTGCTCTCTATTTCTTGATGTGTTGGTCATCACAAATTTGGATTGCCACATATGGTGTTCTTTGTCTTGTTTTATGAAGTTTCTTCCTGGTATAATTCATGTTCAACAAGAAAAAATTAAGAAAGAGAACTCTGACCCAGCTTGAGATGCAGTCAAAACTAAGAAGAACAAAAACTCTAAATCTAAAACATCAGGTAGTCAACTTCATGATCCTATTGAGCCATTTGCTTGCTAGGATTCATTTTTTTTTTCATGCCTTTCATCTTATTTCATGTTCTTCGTATGTAATAAACTTGATTTATCTATTATTTTATTTCAAATTTGATCTAATCTTCTATGAACAATATGCTTCTCTTGAATGAGGGCACGCTTTGAAGATTTAGTCATGATTCAATTCAATTGTAGAAATTATATTTTCTTTTTCCTTTTGTATCCTGCACTATACTTATGTCTAGTCCCCCTTGGTAAAATTTCTGGCTTTGCCCCTGGTCATGCCTGGTGGCGTTTCCAACTACTGGTAGCTTTTTGTTGGTGGCCTCTTAGCTTTTTAAACATGGTGAATAAGTGTATGCTTTATGGCCTAGGGATGCATTGCTGCATTGTTGAGCTTACACAGTAGTGGATATGAAGTACATTTTTGGAATGTAGGGTGCATGTAGTTGAATCATAAACCGATATAATTAAGGACTCTGTAGAAAATCAGTGTCATAGTACTAAAAGCATATTTAGGGCTTGGTGTAGTTTGTCCAAATATGTTGTCCTTTGAGACCTTAAACGACGGTTTCCATGCTTTTGTTGTTAAAGGCTCATTATTTTATTTATCCACTTTATCTCCACTTAGTAGCTTTCCGGCTCTGTTCTTTGAATTTTGTATGTCTTGACTGTCTTGTATTCCTGTCACTATTCATAAGCTTGTTTTGACCTACTACTCTGCACATTCCTGTTTTCGTGTGATGCCATATGTTATACTGTCATTTTATAGTGTATCATGCCACTATATACTAGCTATATCCACGAAGGAATTCATGTTTGTCATGGTTCACTAATTTTCAGATGGAAGTGCCAAATTCTGAACACCGTACGATTGAAGTGTGTGGAGATATCCCAGCCACAGGTACAAGTCTGGCTGGGAGTAAGATTTGTGGGGAAGCAGCATGTGGATTTTCAAATGCTAAAACCAGTTCCAAAGATGCCAAGGAACGCTCAGCATCAATGAGGAAACTTTTGATTGCTGTTATGCTCTGTATCATCTTTATGAGTGTAGAAGTTGTCGGAGGTATTAAAGCCAATAGTCTTGCCATTTTGACTGATGCTGCTCATCTGTTGTCTGATGTTGCTGCATTTGCAATATCATTGTTCTCCCTTTGGGCATCAGGATGGGAGGCAAATCCACGTCAGTCATATGGTTTTTTTCGAATTGAAATATTGGGTGCCCTTGTTTCAATCCAGATGATATGGCTTCTTGCTGGGATCCTTGTTTATGAAGCCATTGCTAGAATTATCAATGATTCTGGTGAGGTTCAGGGCTTTCTTATGTTTGTTGTTGCTGCGTTTGGTTTAGTGGTTAATATTGCCATGGCTCTCTTGTTGGGGCATGATCATGGGCATGGGCATGGGCATGGGCATGGGCATGGTGGACATGACCATGGCGATGGTGATCATGGTCATAGCCACATGGGTCATGATGAATCGCATAAACATGGCCTAACCATTACCACACATCATCATCATCATGGGGGACTCTCCAAACATGATGATGAGCACCATCATGCACACGGAGCAGATCACACAGAGCCTCTGCTAAAGACATGTACCGAGGAAGAAAAGAAGTCCAAGGATGGAGCTAAACGCAAGAAGCAAAGGAACATTAATGTGCAGGGGGCTTATCTTCATGTACTTGGGGATTCCATTCAAAGTGTTGGGGTTATGATCGGTGGAGCCATTATATGGTACAAGCCTGAGTGGAAGATCATTGATCTGATATGTACCCTTGTATTTTCTGCAATTGTGCTAGGAACTACGATCAGGATGCTGCGAAGCATTTTGGAGGTTTTAATGGAGAGCACACCAAGAGAAATTGATGCCACAAAGCTTGAGAAAGGTCTCTGTGAGATGGATGAGGTAGTTGCTATCCATGAGCTGCACATTTGGGCTATTACTGTTGGGAAAATCTTATTGGCCTGCCATGTTATAATAAAACCAGAGACTGATGCTGACATGGTATTGGACAAGGTTATAGACTACATTAGAAGAGAATACAACATTGGTCATGTGACAATCCAGATAGAGCGCCAGTAGATCCAGAGAGAGAGCAATTGATGATATGTTCCAGTATTGTGATCATCTCTCTCTGTCCTTCAAGTTTCATATCTTCTCTATAAGCATGATAATGATAATGTCTGCTATATCTGTGGCTGGATATTCATAGTAGGAGTGCAATATAGACTGGAAAAGCCTTGTTTATTCTACTTTATGGAACCAACTTTTCTTCAATCTCTCACTTCTCTACCTTTGCCTCTGTGATCTGTTCCCACAATGGATCTTTATTTTTCAGCAGCCATTAAATTTAAGAGGTGGAGGAATCAATGATGTGGTGCAGATGTGAAGAGGCAGTGATGTTTGCTTCCATAATGAGTCTTTGCTCAAGCTATCCCTGTAGCCTTCCAGGTGCTGCCAGCTATCAATAGAGATTCTGTTGTGTCATGTGCGTTTAAGGTTGTTAGTATTGTATTATGTAGAGAGGTGTTAAGATGCTATAAGGTTTCAGCCACATTCATCTTACTCTTCTTTTCAAAGGACATGAATTCTAAGCCGACGGCTATGATGCATGTCAACATATTGAAGTTTCAAATTATGTCTCTCTGTCTCTGTGTTTCCATTTTTTCTCATTGTTCATAGCACGTGTTTTTGATGGATTTTTCTACGCCTGGGGCTAGAAATTTTGAATGCTATGTGGAATTTTATCAGCTTTGAACGCTAATGAATTGGAGAAAATATCATTTGCTGAAAAAAAAAAGAATATTGAAGAATCAGCGGAATGGTAAAAATTAACCCAATCTTCTTTTGTTTTTCGTTTTTTTTGTTCTAAATATTCAGCTATCTTTATATTAGAGAAGTCTGGATCCAGAAATTTTTTCTTGAGAGGGGAAAATTAAGATGGTGCAAAAATTATTGCTAATAGTTAAACAATATAGGAAGAAATACATATTCACATAAGCAGCACAGTTTGATTTCTATATAGAGACGGCACAATATCAATTTAGTTCAAGTATATTAATATGGCGTTTGGAAACAAAATTTTATTAAAATTTTAGGAGTTGTTGAAAAAGTGAAGAGAATGAAAAAATTGATGAAAAGGTGAAAAAGTTAGTGAAAAAATTAGAGAAGTTGGTGAGAAAGTGAGGAGAAATTTTTATAATAATGATAAAATTGTAAGGGTTAAAATTTTGAAACAAACAAACTGTTACGCAAATTCATCAATAAAGCCATAAATAGAAACTGATTTTTTTTTTTTATCTTGTAACTGCATCTATAGATATGAAGGCTGATTAAAATATTGGTGAGACTAAAAAATGATACATTGAGTGGGAGCAACTTCTATTTCTTTATTATTATTATTATTATTATTATTATTATTATTATTATTCGTGGCTCAAATTTTGACAATTCTAAGTCCAATTATAATAGAGAAGGCACAACAAATTTGGTCAAAGGAATAAAACAAAGATGTAAAAAATAAAAATAAAGGGAGTTTGAGTTGCAAGAAAAACTAGGATTTGAATGAAACGCTAAAATTACACATATAATTATATTATTTGTGAGAATTTGTGTCTTACTATTAATTGTAACATTTTTACCTTTCAAAAGCTGTCTTTAGTTTGACATTAATATAAAATAATTATACTTTCATTTAGTTAATATTTAGAGTGGTTGAAAACCCATGATACACAATCCTTTCGGTTGAAATTCAAAAAACAAAGATAAAAACTCTATTTATACTCTTATTTGGATGTAAAAATATTCAACTTCAAATAATTTGGGGAGACTGGGAATATAATATCCATGGAAACTGTTTTTAGATTTGGGAGGGGGCCCACCTCCTTGTCTCCGCCACCGGTACTCCCTGGAAGAACAGTCACTGATTTCTTTAGGCAATATAGCTTTGATTGTTGGATCTCTTAATATATATATATATATTCAAATTTTTAGCCACACTTTTTTAAAAAACGCCGCGTTTTGGGTTAAAATGCTACTAAATTGTTCAATTTTAGCAGCTGTTGTTTAGTAAAAGCTGCTACAACATATAACTTTTCGCTGGGTTTAAGAAATGCTCTTAAAACATTCACTTTTTGCAGCGGTTGAAAAAAGCGCTGCTATAATAAAAAGATATTGCAGCATTTTTTTGTAAAGCGCCGCGCAATAAGGAGACTGCTGGCCGCGTTTATTGAACAAAACGCGGCTAAAAATCATATTATAACAGCGTTTTTTAAAGAATGCTAACCTATAGCGGCATTTTTATTGACTGCTGTTAAAAAGACGCTCCTAAAGCTCGTTTTTCTTTTTGTAATGGTTGGCGTATATCCTTTCCTTTAGAAGCAGGGTTTTTTCTCCCAAAAAAATGAATCAAAGAAACCACGGTGGTCCTTCGCATGCGTATGTAGAGCCTATTTATTAAGAGACTCTAGGGTGAATTATGTTGGCGTATAATTGACTATTGGCTTAATTCCGTGTTAAAAGATAGTTCAAATTGAGTTGTAATTTGTTACTTTAGAAAATGAGTCTCAAGTTTTCGAGAGAATATGTTGTGCTTTGCCTAACGCTCAAGCAAGGGCTTCAGAAAGTTGTTTACCTATTCAAAGCGCGAGCGAACTATTGGCTAAACCGCCGCCCAATGCACTGCTAACCAACCCTATGTGGATCATTTTTGTATTAATTATTAAATTGCAAGGTTAGGGATGGGAGGATTTTTTTTTTTTTTTTTGCCTCTCCGAAAGTATTGCAGGTTACAAGAAGAGACAAACAAATGATCCAGAATATTCTTGAACAAGATCATTAAGAAATTCTGTTATCTCAAGACACAGGTCATGACATTAATTTGTTTTGTTTTTCTAAATCATTAATTGACACTAATTTATAAACAAACAATTTTTTTTGCGACAAATATCGTGTACCTCTGAATTTTAATAGTTTTAACATATTACAACCAAACATCAAAATTTGCACACAAATTTCTGAAATTTTTTCATACAAACTTCAATACTTTTTGATAAAAAAAAAAAATACATCAAATCTTCTCTTTCTCACCTTTTAACAAATTCCATTATTTTGTTATTAAAAAATTTCTATCAAATTTTCTCTCCTTAGTACTCTTTAACAAAATGTAATTAACTCTAACAAAATTTGAAGTGCAATATAATAAAGTTTGAGGTGTAATATATTAGAATTTGCAAAATTCAAGAGTAAAAAGTATATTTATCATTAAAAAAAAATTATTTTATTGTTATTAGTGTCAATTAATAATTAAAAAAAAACAAATTAATGTCAAATAATGACATGGCCTCTTGGGTCGCCTCCTTTGTTCCAGCTGTTATTATAACAATTGTCGGGACCATCTTGTTCAAGAATATTCTACATCATTTGTTTGTCTCTTCTTGTAACTAGGGAGAGACAAAAAATATCCACCCATGGCCCATCCCTCACCTTGCAATTTAATAATTAATATAATAGTTTTTTTATATTTTTATATTATATATTAATACAAAAATGATCCTCGCTGGCTGAGTAGAGGTGGAATCGGGGCAGTTTAGACCACCTCCAAAGGCAGCAACGGCACCAATTTTGGCCAACTACCAAATCACAATAAAATAGGCAACAAATCCAAATAAATAGCAAGAGAACATGATCAAATCGCAACCATATTCACAAATCTCAATCATATTCAAAAATCGCAAACAAATCTCAAATGGAAAATTTCAAAACTTAACAATCGCAACCAAATCTTAAAACCGCAGCGAGAGAGAGACGAGATAGAAATAATGATATGTTAGAAACAGCAACCCAAATCCCAAGAAAATCACACCAATTCCAACAACCCAAACCAAATCTCTTTCTCGGTTTTTTTCGTATCTCTGTTTCAGAGCATCTGTCGGAATCCAATGTGGCCTTTGATCTCCCGGATCATGATTCATGAGGCAATATGAATTTTATATCGCTGTTTCTATTGGTATTCAACACTTCAGAACTCATTTAATGTGACATGGCTTTAAGTATATGGTAGGGCTGGGCAAAACGGGTGAGAATTTAATGGGAGAAAAGGTAATGTTTGGTTAGATTTTTTTTTTCTCTAAAAAATAAAAGTCAAACTTTTTACAGGTAAATATTAAAATTTAAAAAAATTTACATAAATTATAACTTTTTTCACACCAATTTAAAAAAAATTATAAAAAAATTACATCAAATATGCGGTTTTTACTTTTTAACAAATTTCATTACTTTTCATATAAAAATTACATTAAATCTGATATTTTTACTTTTGCTTTGTTATCCTCATTGAGGCATGTATATATATATATATTGTGTTGAATGCTTGATTTGTTTTCTGGTATTAGAACTGCTTTCTTAAAATACATGCCATTAGTGTCATAGTGTGGGCATGAATTGAACGAGTTGTTAATTGCTGGTTAGTTAGGGCTTTTTTTTTTTTTTTTTTTTTTTTTTTCAGGTTGGTGATATTCAGACCTATGTTAAGTGGATCATAGATGTTATTTTTCGTAAAATTCTGATTGAAAGTTGGGTGCAAACTAATTCTTGTTTTCGTTCAAAATGTTCCAAGGCTGCAATTGCATTATGTTTCATCAATTTTGGATTTGGTAGGAGAATTTGTTCTGCTTAAGGAAGAACCATTGGGATTAATATTCCAACCCAAGCTAAGGAATAGATTTGCAGTTGACAGTAGGAGTTTTTTAGAATTGGGTGTGTTTTAAGGTCTTATTTATGCTCAATGGAGTCATAAGTTACAACTATGATGGGTTAGTTCATTTGCTTTGTTCAATATGTTTGGTATTAGTGAGAAGCCGATTATTGGAATGAGCGGCAGGAGAAGAAGGTCATCCCGTACTCCATTGTAAGCTTTTGGAATGTAGGATGCATTTAGTTAAATCATAAACTAATAGCAGTCAAGGAAACTGTAGAAAATCTGGATAATAGTATCGAATGACCATATTCGTTACATGATGATACAAAGAAAAGGAATTTGGGAATCATACTTAGATTTTAGTGGTGAAGTTTGTCCAAATATGTCATCTTTTTGAAACCTTGAACGGTGATTTCCATGCTTTTGTTGTTAAAGGCTCCAATGAATAATGTAAGAATTGCTGAATCAAAAACTTTCAATTCAACAACTTATTGGTATTTTTGCCAGATATATATGTACTTTATCTACACTTAGTAGCTCTCCGTCTCTGTTCCTTGAAGTTTATATGTCTTGAATGTATTGGATTCCTATCATTTTTCATAAGCGTGTTTTTTACCTACTGTTCTGCACATTCCTGAGATGTACCGATTCCACTACTTCCAAGGCTGATAAAACTTAAAAAAAAAATATAGATAGATAAAAATAGAAAGACAGAAAGACAGGATGAAAGTTGTCCAGTGATGCAATATGTTAGTAGTGTCATTTTGTAGTTTAATATGCCGGTATATACTACACTATATCCGCGAAGGAATCACGGTTCACTAATTTTCAGATGGAAGAGTGTCAAATTCTGAACACCGCACAGTTAAAGAATGTGGAGATATGCCTACTATATATACAGTGGGTAGGCCTCTGGCTGGGAGTAAGATTTGTGTGGAAGTAGTATTTGGATTTTCAAATGCCAAACCCAGTTCCAAATATGCCAATGAACGCTCAGCATCAATGCTGAAAATTTTGATTGCAGTTATACTCTTTGTCATCTTCAAGAGTGTACAAGTTGCCGGAGGTATTAAAGCCAACAGTCTTGCGATTTTGACTAATGTAGTTCATATGGTTTTTTCAAAATTGGGATAGCGGATGCCCTTGCTTCAAACCAAAGCATATTTTTTCTTGCTGGGTTCCTTGGTTATAGAGCCATTGGTAGAATTATGAATGATCCTGGTGAGTTTCAGGCATTTCTTATGTTTTTTGTTGCTGCATTTGGTTTAGTGGTTAAGATTGCCATGGCTTTCTTGTTGGAATATGATCATGGTGATAGCCACAGGGGTCATGATGGAATGCATGACCATGGCTTAACCTTTATCCCCCATAATCATCATCATCATCATGGACACTCAAAACACGATGATGAGCACAATCAAGAACACGTAGCAGATCACACGATGGCTCTGCTAAAGACATGCTCTGAGGGAGAAAAGATGTCAGAAGGATGGAGCTAAACGCAAGAAGCAAATGAACAGTAATGTAGATGGGGCTTATCTTCACGTGCTTGGGCTTGGGGATTTCATTCAAAGCGTAGGGGTTATGATTTGTGGGGCCATTATATGGTATAAGCTAGAGTGGAAGATTATTGAATCTTTATGCTCTGTTGTGCTACTATACCTTGCAGTTTAAGGTTGTGATTTATGAAACTAATTCAACATAGAAGGATTTTGGTTTGTTATCTTCTTAAAGGCTTTCTTGGCAACCAAACGGAGGTTTAGGCAATGTTAGGATAATGGTGAGATGTTACATTTTGTGTTGTTCCTAAGATCTGCTGGCAGTGGTTGCAAAACTTAAATGAGTTGACATGGATGGTTCCATGTCTTTTTATTTTTCATCGACAAAGAAATTAATTACACTAAAAAAGAAAATTACTAGAAAAGGGAAATCCAAAGCAAATAATAATAATAATAATAAAGCCCAAGACTATGAATAGAAATTACTGAAAAAAGGGAAGCTCAAAAAAGAAGAAGAAAAAGACCGAACCTAATCCGTCCTCGACCCGCCTGATGAAGGTTGGATTCGGGCGGCCTTAAATCTCTATTGCAGTCAGGTCGGATTTCGGGTCGTGTACAGCCCTATTGATATGTACCCTTGTACTCGCGGCAATTGTGTTAGGAACTACGATCAGGATGCTGTGTAAAATTATAGAAGTTTTATTGGGGAGCGCAACAAGAGAAATTGAGTAAGTCCTTCGTGGGAAATTGATGCACAAAGCTTGTTTTTCAGCAGCCATTCAATTTTAAGGGGTAAAGGAATCAATCGTCTAAATTGGTTAGGCAGTAGGAATAAATTGATGGCTAATTTACTGTAAAGAGGATTCAAACTATTCTGACGAAACACAATTGTTTTTTTTTTTGGGTAAGTCACGAAACCAACTTCATACTTTGATAGGAGTTAAGAAATTCTACAAATAGTAAGACAACTGTGACTGTTTGTAAAAAAAAAAAAAATATATCTGATGTGAAGAATATTCAGACAATTTTTTTTTTTTTAATTAAATAGAGGGAATACAGAGATTTGTACGAGGGAATATATTCTGAGTATGGTAACGTGTTGCTAAACAGAGAAATTGATTATGAAAGATTGATATTAGATATGGAAGATAAAGATTGCAGCCTGTCGCAGGACATTTGCTTGCTGTCATTTCGCGTGATTTCTGAATTGCCATATTGTTTGTCCGTTAGTGAGATAGGAGATTGGCTTGCTTTTATTCCTTTTGATTGCTGAGTTGTCATATTTATGCGTTTGACGTTCCTTATTCGCAGGAAGAGAATGAGCTGATTGGCTAACAAGAAAGGTGGGTGACTTTTCTATGACAGAAGCCAATCCACAGTCGACACCATTAATTGTAGGGTACTTGGAGACTTTTTTTTTTTTTTTTTCTGGGTGAAAACTTGGATTGTCATGCTAAGGATACTGCCATTTCGGACCTTCAAAACCCTTTCCCATGTCAAGAATCTTCCTCGTAACCATTTGATTGTACTCTTTCATTGAGTTCTTGAAGACTTCTCAGAATTTGGCATCCTTCCCGACGAACTCGCTCAAATTCATTCCTTGAGCCCTGTAGAATGGTAGTCCTCCTTCCAGAACTGCATCCTTCAAATGGTACCTATGGTGATTTTCGCCTGGTAATTTATGAAAAAACAGAAGAGAAGGTGATGATAATGATAAAGGAAAAGTAATTATCGGCTTCTTTGAACTTTTAGCACTAATTATTCGTGATCACCTTGTCCTGTACAAGATCTAATAAGGGTGCTAGTGAATCAGTGATCCTGCATCCTGGTCTCGGATGAAGTATTTGGATCACTTTTGGGTGGCTATCTTCAACAGTAACGAACAGAGGAGGAAACGAAAGGATATTTTAGATGATTTTATTCGAGAAAAATGAGATCTGGTTGATCAGGAAGATCTGTTTCGTAAAAATTCAACAACTGATGTTTGAATTCATCATGAAATACATACAAAATGGCAAGACATCAACAAGCAACAAATGACATGGCTGCTTTACTGCTACTACTCTAATGTTATCAGGATAACATATTTGGACTGAGAATTCTATACTAGAACCTTCCATGTTGTTCAAATCAGCCTTGGCGCAACAGGCTTCAGAAATAGTTATATAAATCCTTATATAAATCTGGTAGTCCAATATCTAAGATTAATTGAATTAGTTCCATCCAAGGGGAGCTTTTTGCCGAGTTCTTCCATGAAAGTAATTTTGTGATCAACAGAAGATTTTAGAAGTACGCGATTGAATTTGTGACAGGGCACAGGGAGTCCCAAAATCGAAGAAGAAATGTCCAATTACATGAGCGACATATTGGTTCAAGCCTTGGAACCTTCTCTTAAAAGAACCGATCTCAGATGCATCACAGATCAAACTTAGGATATCTTTTGAACCAGAGACATATACGGTTTCATAAGATCAACTGTTCATTAGCTTCAGTCCAGAATTTTTCGAAACTAATTATTTTATCAATGTTTAAAGTGCAACAAATGAAAACACGAATGGTTGATGTATAACTGCAACCGAGAGTTTATATAGTACAAGCAAATGTTGCTTTGCATCTTAGAATTTAGGACCCGTCCAGCAAGCTTAAGAATTAGACACTTTGAACATGTCCAAACGGCATTCTGTTTTAAGGCCTCTGTTCCAAAACTTCTCATAATATTCTCCGTACGTAAAATCTCTGTAAACCGCTGGCTGTTCGTCGTTGATCAACTCCTTCGCAGGTCCTATAACAGCATCTGGAGAAGGACAGTAGAACGTTGGAATGGATATTCGCTCCTTGTTGCAGTTCACAACAGCTCGATGGAGCACGCTCTTGTGTCGATCGTTGCTAATTACCTGATGCAAAGGGAAGATTAGAATGGCAACCAATGGCACTTTTTAGTTTTTGGTTCTCAGAAATTTTGTCATCTGCCTTTGTTTGTTCTGGCAACAAAAAAACCAACACTTGGTTAGGAACATGGCGAACGCAATTTTACCTGCATTTGGTCACCAATGTTGACAATGAAGGTATTTGGAATAGGATTTACGGCAATCCACTTGCCATTTCTTAAGACCTGTAATCCAGGCACATCATCTTGAAGAAGAATGGTGATTAAATTAGGGTCAGTATGGCCAGGCAGTCCATAAGTAAGCTCTGGCTGCGGACAGGGTGGATAATAGTTAAACGCCATATGTTGGGCTTGCTTGCCTAAAGCCTTTTCAATGTAATCTCTTTTCAGGCCTAAGCTTTCGGATATGGCCTCAAGCAGTCTTAGCACTAACCCCCTAACACTGGTGCAGTACTCAGCCACATCCTCCCTGTAGAGAAAACAAGTTAAGCAATCAGCTTTAAATTTTAATCAAATTAATTGATTGAATATGATTAACAGGAATCCTCTCACCGACCTAAAGGATGGAGGATTTGAAGGCCATTCGTCCACATAGTCCTCGAGAGGGTAGCAATGGAGTCTTAAGAAATCCCTCCAGTTTGACACCTTTTCGGTCTTAACATTGAAACTAGTCGAAAGCCTGGTGGTCTTTGACGGGTCATCTGAGTAGTTCTTCAGCCTCTCACTTTCTGGCAATCGGAAAAATTCTCTTGCTAAACCCATGATTTTGTCAATCGTTGTCTCAGGTATTCCGTGGTTTTTAACCTGAAAATGTTTCGTGTAGAACATATCGCGTAAGAACAAGCTAGATTCATAAAGCATTACATACGTATATTGTATGAAAAACAATGGAGTAAAATCATATGGGTACCTGAAAGAAACCATCACGTTGGCATGCTTGACCGATCTGTTTGATGATATCAGAGCGAGCAGGCCCGTGAAGGCCCTGGAGATCGATGAGAGGAATGGAGCCCTCCGCTGTCTCAACGTCGGAGAGATTAGGCCGGTCAGAGATGGGTCGGATGTAGTTTGACGGAACATGCCTGACACTCGATACAAGGTCGGTTAGCAGCAGCTTAGTGGTGGCCATGTGTAGATGCTAGGCTAATCTGCAAACTTTGTGAGTTTGTTCTGAGTTTCGTGAGTTGGATGAGTTGAGGTTGCGCCTCCTTCATATATAGCAAACAAGTGCGGCGGCAATGACGTCAGACCTCCTACGTCAGCAAATATTTTTGGTTTTATTAATATTTGTGGTCGACTTAATTACCCAAAGAAAATAGTTATTTGGGGTAGATCTTGCCCATAAATTCGAAAAACTTCCTATGCTTAAATATGTTTTTTGGTCCAATTCGATAGTCTAATTTGAGTGGTCATACAATATTTATTAGAACCGGTATAAAGTTTTTGGATGATTTGGGTTATAACTTGTAAAGTTTTATCTGTCTTTTTTTTTTCTAAAATATTAGGTCATCTAATTTGGAGAACAAACAATCTTAAACACTCTAATTTTTATGGCCTTAAAAATAACAATTCAATGGTTGTAAAAACAGACTTCCACTTCTAAACGAACCTTATTCATTTGATGGGATGTACATGAGTAAAAATCGACCAATTTTTTTTGACTTAAATAATACTTAAATTATTAGATTAAATTTAGTGTTAGGAGTTTGTTATTATACTCAAGTAAGGTCAAAAGCTTCCTTCAATTAAACGTATCTGTCCAACCCAAATAGGCAAGAGCTGGATGTAATGAAGTTCCTTTATTACCAAAAAAAAAAAAACAAATTACTGGTATATCTCAATTATTACAATAATAAAATTTTCCAAATTCAGTACACAAAAACTGAATAATATAAATCTCATTTATACAATAATTTCACTGTATTTGGAGTGATGCTCTTTTAATGGGTAACATGAACATCTAGGGGGACAGGCCAAGTGAAGCCAAATTCCAAAACCTTATTCGTAAATGTATGGGAAATTGGCAATATGATCACTAGGTTTATACCACACTGACGATTTAGTCACTAGGTTTCATTTTTTTTACTTTATGGTCACTGAGTCCATACCCGTGTGACGATTGGATCCTTCCGTCAATCTATTTAACGGAATCTCATGTCACGTCAGCATTTAAACACGTCAACTCCAACTAATGTGAATCAACAGCCAAGTCACTTGAAACAATCAAAACGCGCCGTATAAATGCTATATACGATTTTGCCCAAAGAACAAAAGGACACACAGTTTGTCAAATGGTCATTAAATGGAGCTTTGCGTTTTGATCACGGCACCAGTGAGCTTCGAAATTCATCTTCTCCATTTTCAGCATGCCCTAGTCTCTTCGACGCCGTCTACCACGCTACTTGCATTAGTTGCAGAGAAGTATGGATCTGTTGTGCAAGTAAAAAGTTGGGTGAGCTTTCCACTATAATTATCTCGTTAGCGAAAGCAGATAAGCCCAAAAGCTTCCGGAGAAGAGATATGTTCTTTCCATGTTCTCTCTCTCAGATGCAATGAGTTCAACTCCAGATTAGCCCAAAAGCTTCCGGAGAAGAAAGAGAAGAGCCTCATCCCTTCCCACTACGGCTCTTAGCACGTTCTCGCAGAGCTCGGAGAAGCTACTTCAACAATGGTGGGGGCACGTGCTCGAGGTATCAGACAAGCTTGAGGCCCTCAAGAGCCTCATCCCTTTCCACTACGGCGAAATAATAAAAGAACATGAAAATAGAGTGCGAATCTCTGTATTCTTGGATTTTGCATCCTCTGTTTGGTTCGGGAGAAGGGTGGGGGGATGAGAGGGAGAAGGGTGGGGGGATGAGGGGGAGAAGGTGGGGGAAAATAGGGAATTTTTCCAGCAAAATGTGTTATTTCTTTGTCTCTTTTCCAACAATTTTTTTTTCTTCTTCTTTTATGTAAGTGCTTTTATTTGATTTGGTAGTTAGAATGAGAAGATTGATGAAGAACTATGATACTGTTGCTTGAAAATTTCGTTGGAGATTTTCTTCCTTTTGGCCTGGTGAAGCGATAGAAATCGATCTTCATTTGTATAATCGACTACAAATTTGTTAGATGGCTCGTTCTTTCCTTGGCAATTTTGTCATTCAATTGTATGTACTGAGATTAAAAGAAGTAATCTAAGATGTTTCATCTCTTTGTCTTCGAAATCAATATATGTTCTAGGGCAAAAGTCGAAAATGGGGAAGATGAATTTCGAAGCTCACTAGTGCCGTGATCAAAACGCAAAGCTCCGTTTAATGCCATTTGACAAACTGTGTCGTTTTGTTCTTTGGGCAAAATCGTATGCATCATTTAAACTGTGCATTTTGAATCTTTCAGGTGACTTGGTTGTTGATTCACGTTAGGTGGGGCTAATGTGTTTAAATACTGAAATGTCATGAGATTCCGTTAAATGAATTAACAGAACATAGACGAAAGGACCAAATTGTCATACAGTTATGAACTCAAAATCATAATGTAAAAAAATGAAACTTAATGATTAAATCGTCAGCGTGATATAAGTATAGTGACCATATTTTTAATTTTTCTAAATGTAATAATGAAATTCAATAAATGTGTCAGGAAAACTGTCCTTTTGATATTAAAACACGTGCAACTTGCTGACATATATAAATGCACATACGCGGGAAGACACCTTTATCACTCGTCTCAAAAAGTGTAATTAAAATTATTAATACAACATTTCTTATGTCTTTCACTTATATTTAAAATATAGAAACTTTTGTTCTGACGTCTAGAAAATAATATGATTAAATATTATATTTAATACCTCGGGAGCCATGTGGTGGGTATTTTTTTTATTATATTATTTCATTTGAGCCGTGGAACTTGTTTATTGCCTCTTAAGCGTGGTTTTAGAACCAATAATATTGTCTTCTTTTTTTCTTTTTCTTTTTTTCCTAGGCCTATAATATTGCTGCTCGAATCTTCTATTGTGGTATAATTTTCCTCGACGACAATAGGAAAAGAACTGATTGGACCGCAATGTGTTGTTAAATATATCTGCCTCAATCCCTCCTTCATCAGCTGTTTGTCGGTTCTTACACTGTCTGCTTGCGTCATTCAAGTAGGCAAGGCGGTCAGGCTTTCAGCATCGGCGACAGATGGAGACAGAACACCCATTGTTAGTATGGCTGGATGACTCGTATGAGCTGCGTACGTTGGCTGAGGTAACCACAATGACATAACTATGCAAACCTCATTCATGATATAATAATATGAAGATTCTCCCGTAAATTCTTTATGGGTCATTTTAAAATTATTTAGAATTGAAATATTTTACGATTATTTTTTAGAAAATTGGTAATTTGGTCACTAGGTTTAGTACCGATGACGATTTAGTCACTAGGTTTCATCTTTTTATATATGGTCACTAAGAATATATAGTTGTGACGATCTGGTCCTTCTGTCAAACTTCCGTTAAATTTTTAACCGGAATAGCGATCGATCGATTTTTTTATTGTTGTAGCAATGGTAACTTGTAGCGGTCAACCCGGTACATGTAGCGATCGACCGCTTCATGTAGCGGTCGACCCGTTCTATTTCGTTAAAAATTAACGGAGATTTGATGGAAGGACCAGATCGACACAACTAACACATTGCAATCTCGTCTATTTTTTTCGTTAAATTAGACGAAAATTTGCTTTTTTTCCATCAATTTATCTTTTTTCCCATTAATTTATCCTTAACACTTTGTACTAATTTAGGGTACAAAATGTAAAACACATAATAATTCATAGGTCAAAATTCCTTGAGAAGACAAAAACTAGAGCATACTCAGCAGCAATTTTTCACTTAATCTTTTGAAGTCCCCTTGACAAGTGGATATCTTTCTTAAGTTATTGATCAATAGCCCGAATGTCTTAAAGTGTGAGACAAATTCAAATGCTCTGAATTTATTTATGTGTAACCTCGGATCCACTTCGGTAGGCTCTGCATATAGGATTCTAGAAATTTCAGCTTCGTCAACTTTGTGATGCTTTGTTGTATGATAAGTACGATTACTTTACTCGATGGGCTGTCTCTAAGATTAGTTCTAGAGGCCACCCAATTTTCACAAGCAGTATCTGGTGAAATTTTTTGAGTAAAGGTAATAATAGTTTTGATATTAAAAAAGAAAAAAGAAAAAGAAAGAGTAACGAAAAGAAAAATGGAAGTTGAGTTCGGGTTTTGAACCAACCAACCACAAAGGAAGAGAAAGCTAAATTTAGTGGGAACTGTTCGCGTGTTTGTCAAGGACGGTGACAACTTTCACGAAAATGACTCGCTGCTGCATCAAAGATCAAACATATTGCAAATGCAGCTGGCGTGCGGCGATGCATGAAACATCCTTTTTAGCCGCATTTTCAATTCATTTTAGACACGTAATTACGACAGCTCCAATCTCCGTAATTACCTATAGGGGCTGTTGGACAATCCCGACGGACAAGTTAAAACCTAAGATCAAGCAGTACTCTTTGTAGATCAAACCGTACAGTTCCTTTTTTTTTTTTTTTTTAAGTTAAACACACTTTGAAACATCTATTTTTGGAGGTATGATATTTTACATAATTTTTTTTAACACATTTTTCCCTTAGAATGTCCGTTGCGTCAATTTGCACGATCCATCTAATCTGGCCATTAAAATTAGATGAAATCCTCAATTCACGTGTCAAACTAAACTCTTAATTCTTGTAGTGAAGGCTTTAATGTAATTGCTCGTGCAAGATTCGGTATCATTTTATCAAAATTTTAATATTCAAGAGCATTATAAAAATTAAGCCAAAAATATCGAAAGTTCCACTGAACAAACGTTTAACAACATAAAAAAATAAACTACGACACTTAAAAAATGCTCTTCGGTGCGTCGGTGCATGGTGGTTTGTATATATAATATGTTATACATACCACGTTCTATATGTACTCTTTTTCACTTGATTTTTGAATATTTGCATGAACATTGTGCAGTACATTTACAGTTTGCTTTTTTAAATATAGTACGTGGTACTAACAATTAAAAAAGACTTCAACTACTTTTCACTTGCTTTTTGAATATTTGCATGAACATTGTGCAGTACCTTTACAGTTTGCTTTTTTAAATATAGTACGTGGTACTAACAATTAAAAAAGGCTTCAACTACCACCAAAGTGATGGTGCAGTAGTGTGGGGACTGTGCTTAGATTCAAGATTTATTTTTAATGAAGGATCGAATTATAGTAATTTTATCATATTTTAATAATTTCTGCACTATGTAAAATTTTCAAATTTAAGTAATTCAACCTACTTTATGATGGTCTATTGAATGCCCTTTTTTGCTTTTGGAAAAAATTAAACAAACAATTACTTCAACGATTGGGCCGTATCTAGGGGGCAGTACCGTCTAACAAAGTAATTTGTATATTAAAATCTCTATATATAAATAGGCACCTACCCTTACCCAATCTTAATTATCTACCTGATTCTGGTTAAATTCTTTCGTACGTACACTGGGCCGAAATCGTTGATATATTAATTATGAAACAAAAGACTAACTAAGCTTCTAGTAGGCGAAGTCAACTTTTTAAATCAACGTAATAATCTAAATTTGACGCACGTACGCAGAAGAAGCAAACACATACGTCCATTCACACCAAAAACAATTTATAATTTTTTTCTAATTATGAAGTGTCTTTTTTAATAATAAGTTCAGATTTTGATTTTAAATTATCACCAGGATGACTTTTTAAAGAAAATGGTTTAATTATAATTAAGTCACTCTATGCACTGTTAGGATGTGTAGAGGCACAATTGCATTTGAGCTGACAGGACGCCCGATTGAACGCCCAATTGCTGTTAATAGAACCGTTCAAAGCAACCAGTGATTGCTGGTTTAACTTTTACGGTTGTTGCAACTAGCAAACTGCTCTCCCCAATGGACTACGTGTGGTAGTGGCAAAAAAATTGAGCCACCACCCAAGGTGATAGGTGTGGCAGACGGGGGGGACCACCCCGGATTCCACCACTACCCATTCTAGTTGCAACTCAGGGACATAAAAATAAATAGTACACATTAAGGAGGACGAGAGAGAGCATTGGGGTCCAAATTGATTGGTTGTGGGCTTTCCTGCATAAGCTGATCATCGGTTGTCGTCTTCAATGTCCTTAAAAGAAAGACTACAACGTACGTCCAGAGCTGTCGTGTCGGTCTCCAGAGCCACATCCTGATACGCGTCGTTACGAGTAATTAATAAATATCTATGGGGTTGGCACCTACTTAACTAGACTTCTATGTCTATAAAGCACCGTCCCAAACGTCTCTGTATGAATTTTTGCAAACTGACGTGATGTCGCGAAGTTTGCTCTCTGTTCGACAAATTCCCTTGAATTTATTATGGTACTTTTTTTTAGTCGAGAATTACAAAACGTTTGGGTTTAAAATTTGGGAAAATAACAAATAGTCTACTAGGTTTTATTCGCTTTTTAAAAATATTATTGAGTTTCAAAAGATTTTTAAAAGCTCAATGGATTTGTCATATTGTTACGAGAGATCACCCGACCCAACGTTGTTAATAGACTTAACGGAGCCTGCTCCACATCATCTCACCCACCCACTTAATCAATGTTTGCCATGTTCTTAGACTTTCACGACAGTTATTTTTTTGCCCTAAGTCTGCCACGTCGTTAATGGACCATTGCCACGTCATCTTCATCTCCTCTAAGACGCTCGCAGCTTCTATTTTGTTCAAAAATCCCAAAATCAACACCTTTATGTGAGAGTTGCAAAATCCACTAAATTTTGGAGACTTGCTTTGCCAATTTGTCTTGGAGGAAGCTGTGGGTTCATTTTTTAAGCCTTGGAGGACAATAGCTGCCCTACATTTTCCACTGTGGGTCTTCGTCAAAGATGTCTTCCTTCAGCTCATCATCCGCTTGTAGAGACACTCGAAATTGCGAGGCAAAGGTGTGTAGATGTGGGCTGAAGGCAGTGATAAAGACTTCATGGATTGACTTAAACCCTGGTAGGAGGTTCTACAGTTGTGCTCTGTATGGGAGACAAGTAAGTGAGTAACATGTTCGATGAAATCTCTAAACGATGTTCTTGTTCATTTAATAAGTTGATTTGGTTTTCTATTGTAGGGGCAGCGTCAGTGTGGATTTTTCGAATGGGTAGATAATGAGACTTGCCTGCGTGGCAAAGAGATTCTACCTGGACTTTTCAAGAAGTTGAGGATTATGGAGAAGGAACTTAAGTCGAACAAAGCAAGCAAGAGGGCAATCATATACCTGCTTCTTCTTTCGTGGGTGATTATCATCTTGTTGGGACTAATCTGCTTGAAGCTTATGGCTTATCCAAAGAACCATCTGCATTGAGACATTGGTGTGTGTTTGTGAGTGTCCTGTTAAGTGACTTAGAATTAGAAATGTCTTATGTATTTGGGGTTTTGTATTTTGAATGTGTATTAGAATTGGGAGATGTGTTATGTATTTGGGGTTTTGTATTTTGGAACTTCTATTTTGTGTTCATGTCTTGAAATGGCTTGAAATATGAGCTTAAGACATTCGGTTATATGCTTATGGCTTATCCATATTTTGAATGTGAAGGCATCCTCTTTCTATATGATATCCTTATGTTCAAATATTTTCCATCTTGTTATATTGACACGCCAGTTTTGATCCCCACAGTGATAAGTTGATCTGAAAATGCATAACAGTTTAAGGCACTAATCTTGCATCCTAAATACAAATATTATGTAACGCATGTCCATTGTTACTTCTTAAAAAGTCTCCTATTTTTTGTTAGAGATTGTCAACATGAAATGTTATGAAAAATTGTACTTTACGGAAGAACTTCATATAACCATTTGTCACTCTCTGATAGAATAGTCTGATACATAAACTTTCATTTCATTAACAAAAACCTTATCTATCTTCAGTGCAAAGTAAGTGGTATGTACAAGCCACTACAAAAAGGTCATGCCTAATACACTTCACCCCTTCATAAAAACTGTCATGTGGTCCCAGGAAACCACTACAAAAAAATCCTGGGCAAATCATAAGATACTGTTCACTTGCACTATCAAAATAAATGCTGACAGATAACCAAATGATCACAAAAAAAGTTCATAAACGTTCTCATAATAATTACAGTTTGACTACACATATGCTGTTCCTACATCCATCTCAATTTTGACGGTCCCCACGCGATGCAGATGCCATTTTTTCTTTCCCCTTGCGTTTGCGATTATCATGGCTATTGACCTCTAGGTTTGGTTGAGAAGCTGAACGTTCTGTAGGTGGTTGAGAAGCTAGATGATGGGCCCCTATAAAAGTTCAAAACCACAACATGGATGACTTAACAAAATACAACTGGACTTACAAATACAAGATTTAAAGCCTAAATAGAAGTCCCAAGCTCCAAAACAGAACCTGTAAGTTCGAAAAACTGAAATGGCATGTTGAGAACTATCAAGTTCAAACTACCCAACTTCATTGAGCCACTAAAAGCTCCACAAAGTGGAAGTGGATGTCCACACCACAACTATGCAAATCCTTATCATTTTCATTTCAGTCTATAAGGCCAAATTACCAAAGACTACAAAAAAATTAACAAAGATATATGTGTAGCATTATTTTAATGTTTGATACCTGGCAATGCAAATTTAACAAACCCAATGCAACTTAGCTACTTCTGAGGCAATTGCATGAATTTTGGCTGGGTCAGTAGCTTGCAAATGCAAACTGACAGAGCTAAATCCGTTGGTTCAATCATATGACCACCTTTGTGCTGACCTAGTGCAGACACTATGTCTGCTTGTCTACCTATATATCCAAGATCAATATGTATATTCCTATCAATTACACCTAATTAACAAATAAAAAAATGATTTCCCTATTCTTTAATATAATTTTTTCCAGCTAATTGCCCATTGCCAGCAGAGTTGAGTCATATCTGTTATCACATTGATACATTGAGTAATAGGACAAATATGTAAAATTTTGTACTGAAGGTGTAGCTCTATTTCCTTTACCCTTCTGCTGCCCTGTGGTTGGTTGAGAACCAGCAGGCTGGGACCCCTATACAAGGTGGACCTGTTAGTATAATAATACAAAATATTAATAAACTATTAATTAGTGGTCTATACCGAAGGTGTAGTCTCATTTCCTCTGCTCTTCCGCTTCCCCTTAGCTGGAGGCTGAGATCCCTACAATTATTGAAATTAAATTGTTAGATATAACTGCGAACAAATTTAAGATGGCTAAAAAATAACTTTTTTTCTATGTAAGAAATGGTTACCGAAGGTGTTGCAGCTTCTTCTTGATTGGTCTTCTTCATGCACCAATGAGCAGCGAGTAAGCCCTACAGTAGATCTCAATCTTGTAACATGACTCCATGTATTTCTCTAGCTTATGTTTGTGGAAGTAAATGGCTGAGCATGCGTGGGGGCACAGTATGCCACTTAGCTGCCATTTCCCACAGGTACAAGTTCAGTGCTGCAAATTCACAACCATTCGGCATGCGTTAAATGGCTCCACTTTGAAGTCCATACCCGTCTGCCATCGGCAAATACTGTCCCTCGCAGTGTTGATGTTTCGATCCAATTTCTTTTGAATTTTAGGACAAATCCCTCCCGGATGTTTTTCCATATAACTTTCGGCCATCTCTTTTTTCTTATGAAATCGATTAAGCAATTGTTTCCGTATTGTCTCCAAGCACGTGATGATAGGCTTGTCTCGTGCCTCCTTGATCCATGCGTTAAATGTTTCAACCAGATTATTTAATAACATATCGCACTTTGTTCTCTGGTTGAACGCATGTCGAGACCAGACTGAAGGATCTATTGGCATCAGGTACACCCATGCTTCAGGGTCCATGCGTTTGATGTTCTCCATGTGAAAATCAAACAATCTCCGTGTTCCTGCCCTAGCTGCACCCCAAAGCTCATCCTTATACGCTTTTCCCTTGAAGTCGTGACTCTAGAAGATTAGATGTGCATGTTTAAAAGGATCTACCCTATATAAGTGTCCTTTGTGGGTTTTTAATAGAAACAAGTAAGACCAGGGGTAATATAGAAACAAAAAACAAAAGAAAAAAGAACATAGATTGGTGTGTGTTCCTACTCTAGTGTTATCTTAGACTAACCAAAAGTAAAAATTCCAGTAATGGAATTCCAAATTACTAGTTAGAGAAGTAAAACAGGGCATAATCACATAGTGAAAGGACCCTCAAATTATGCAATAAATACGGAAAAGGACTTTACATAAAGTTGTAGTCTATATATATATATAGATGGATGGTTTCCCTAACAATACCCATATTTAATCAAAAAAATAAATAACCAAACAACTATATACATTTAGGCCTATTTAGTAACAAGCCTTGGTCAAAGCACATGAGAACAGAATAAGTGAGTAATATGTATTTTAAGCTAATTTAGTAACCAACCTTGGTCAAAGCACGTGGGAACAATATATACTAAACTGGACCACAAACTCATATCATTTTGTCAGTCTCAGGACCACAACTTGGGTCCATACACTCAATGAATGCATAAAATAATTCTCACAAGTGGACAAAAATTCGAGTCTGTGCACAAGGGAACAAAAAATAGTCGAAACAAGGGCGACATTTCATCGTTTACTTTTTCAATCATCACATGGTATAGACAACACTAACTCGAATATCACCCAAAACATTAAAAAAAAAAAAAAAAAAAAAAAAAAAAAAAAAAACATCTTAGTCAACAAGGAAGGGGACAGTTAAAGTTTCTTTGTCATTTTGTCAAAGCTATGGACAAAACACCCATTTGTTTCTTTGTCACTTTGTTCTTGGGTCCCAGTTAACCAAATGAAATGTGATTTTTTTGATTCTTTGAAAAACCCATTTGTTGAAATATTGTACGAAATACCCAGTTGAAATTTCACACATACGAAGAGGCAGTAATGTTGGTTAGCACCGAACGAAAATTTTGGGGAAAAAATTGCACCTGAGATATGATGAAGAAGATTCGCAAAAGTGGGTTATTCTCAACCCTTCTTCCGCAAGCAAAGACACAGGTGCTCAAAGATACATAAGGTTTTAGGTTTTTCTCCAATTTGGGGATTTTTGAAACACTTAGCGATTTTAGTTGTCATATGAGTGTTACCCTCCAAATGCTATCGAGTTCGAAGGAGGTCATTAAATGACGTGGCAAAGGGTAGGGACATGGCACATGACATGACATGCGGACATGGAAGTCTTAAGGCCAAATATCACTGAGGTGGAAGTTTAAAGATGTGGCGGACATTATTTGGCTAAATTGGGATGACGTGGAGCGGGCTCCGTTAAGTCCATTAACGATGTTGGATCAGGTGATCTTTCGTAACAATATGACAAACCCAGTGGGCCTTTGAAATTTTTTTGAAACCCAGTGATGTTTTTAAAAAGCAACTAAAACCTAGTGGGCTATTTGTTATTTTCCCTTAAAATTTTATTAAAAATTTATGTTTGTGTTAAAAAAGAAGTAATATTAAAATTTTATTATAAAAATAAAAATAAATTTTAAAATGTATTTAATAAAAATAAAATTTTTATAAAACAAACGCTACGTTATTATGGTAGTCTCGAGTTGTGAAGAGTTAAATCGAAAATGTCGTCCACGTGCACGAGAATTGTTCCTTCGGTAAGGGTTCCCGTTTCTTTATAATCTTACAATGTACTTTCTGAATTTTTATTTTTTTTTTGTCTTTTTCTTTTCTGAGCAATGAGGACTCCTATATGGATCCATAGGAGATATAATTAGCTAACGCACTGATAAACTTTTGGACACGTAAACCTTATTTCATCACATAAATAAAGTAAATTGTAATTAATCAATCTTGCCCCTTGTATACATGATATCTATGAGACTATGTCCAACTGTTCCTTGAAGACAAAGGCGAAGTACGTCCACTTATTTTTTCTAAGCAATGTGTATCACTTATTTTTTCTATGGTGAAGAAACATGCAACCATCTGTATGGAGAGATATGAAAAGGATATCGGATCTATTAAGTTATGTGGCAAAAGCAAAAGCATGCAACGTTGAGCTGATATATTCCCTAGTGGAAAACAAAATCTACGTCAAAAGTGAACTATGGAAGGAAATGGAAACCCATAAAACGTTTAGGTTTCAAATGGTCATAAAAAAAAAAAAAACTCAAACGACAAGAAAATTGATACTAAGTGTCAAACTTTCGGGTGTCAAAACAAATTTTGTCACCAATCATGTCCATTTTATGTCAAAATAAAAATTTTGTTACCCAAAGTGTGCTAGGAATTTCAAAACTTTCTGGACGTCCTTAAACCACGTACGCATAATATTTAGGGTTGACAAAAGCTCAAATGTCACATATTAGTGACAAAAAAACATTTGTCAGCATCTGCGAATGCGTCCGAACATCACGCAAAACCGTGCGCACATAGTTTGGGTGACAAAATACCATTGTCACCTATTAGTCACGCAGGTCAGACTGTCACAAAAGCTGCAATACTGTTCAGACGGTCTGACATAAACGTCCGAACGACAAGGACAATCCATGCATGATTGACACACATCTATGTCAGTTGACTATGGAGAACAACTGTGCACGTCCGCACAATTACATCCCGTCCGGACGCGTATGGCTAAAATTTCGTGGTGGTACTCCATGTTGCACGTTCCAGTCGTTTGCCCGTCCGCACTGACCCACACCTTCCGAACGCCATCATTTTGAAAAAATTTTATGTAACCGTTCATGATTTTCAATTTAATGCTTAAGAATTTGATTAGTCCCCGTGGAAAATGAAAACGTCAGCACGGAATGAACGTCTCGTCCGAACAATGTGGACAGATTTTATAAACGAACAGAGGTCATTTGAACGCCATTTTCATCTGCGTTACACCATTTTCTCTCCTTTCTCACAGAGGTGCATTCACGTTTAGGATTTAAAATCTTGCTCTTCAGGCCAATTTCGTGGATTTCTTTCTATCCAGGTACGTTTCTCATGTTTTTATTGCGTTTTTTCGTTTAAAAATCGTGCTTTTAACGTTATTTACGTAGAAAATTTCATATTAGATTTTCGGCCATCATAGTTGTTTGATGACCGATATTTGTATTGATATGGATTGTGTAATGTTGTAGGATTGTTTAGGCTATAATTTTGTAATGTTTGCTTTTGGTTTTGGATAGTTTTGGAGATAGGGGAGAAACTGGCCATGGCTGAGTCAACTCTGTCTTCTTCTCCACGACACGTCCGGACAGTTAAAAGCCCTCCGGACAGACAGTTTTAAATTTTCTCGGGTTACTTTTCCAAATGTTGCCCTTTTTAGACTACTGTGCGGACGGTACCAATAAGACGTGTGAACATTTCTGGCTTATACGCTGTCGTTTAGGTTGAATATGTACTTGTGTGTTATGTATTTTGAACTATGTCGTTTTTCTCCTGATGTTCAAACAACCACTTGTAAGTATGCGAACGTTGAGCCTTTAGATACTGTCGTTTTGTCTAGGATACATACGCATGTTAATAAGAGATTTTAAGGAGTAATCTGTTGTGGACGGTTGTATTAGCATGCGCACCCTTGTTTCTTAAATCTAAGTCATTTTATTAACCATTCGGACAGGTTATTTGTTTGTACGAACGTTTGTCTTCTATACGCTATCGTTTTTGCTAGTATATATACACATGTTAAAAATTTATTTTTTAGGAGTATTTTGTTGTGGAGGTTTTTGTATGAATGAATTTCAGACGCCCTTTATGTGCGTCCGGACACTTGTTTGCATTAGACGACATCATTTTGCATGCTGTGCGAACTCTTTGTTAGTTCATGCCAACGATATTAATTGACGGTTTATTTATTTTTGCCTTATTTTGTAGATTAAAATTTGTCTAAACACCACCGTTCATCGTCTTCCTTATTTACCGAGACCTCCAAGTAGCAGGATCCTGAGAGTCCGAAGAATTATATGATGCAAGAAGATGAGCTAGAGCAGCAGCGGGTTGAGATGCTCAGCCGATCAGTTATTGTAGAGAGTGAGGTCTACGTTGTTGACTTTGAGGAGTTGAAGTATATGGGGTGGAGTATCAACGACATTATGGATAACCAGGATTGGATTGGATATCTGAAGAGAGAAGACATAGCCTCTGTAGATCTGGTTCGAGAGTTTTACGCTGCACTGCTGGATGTTGAGGATATTGAAGCAATGCTATGGACCGTCACTGTACGCGGAGTGACCTTTCAGTTGTCACCAAACATCCTTGGGGCTGCAGAGGTAGATTAGAGCATGCCCTATGGTGGAGATGGCGAACAAGCCAAATGCGGAAGACATCTTCTTACTTTCACGGGCCAAAATGGTACTGGTCGTACCCTTCGTCAGACAGAAGTTCATGCTCCCTTTCTGACATATACTACACCTCATCTTCGCCTACAATATCGAGCCGAGGGCTCACACAACAGAGTGCCCTATTTTAAGAGGCGAGCTGATGCTGGCCATGGCTAGAGGATGTGTTGTAGATCTTCCCCTGTACGTCTTCCTGACTCTTTAGTCTAGGCAAAGATCACTTCTTCTGCTGGGTTGTTGTACGTTCTACTCTTGACACAGTTCCTCCATAGTGTGGGCTGCATGGATAATCTGGACGAGGAAAAGAAGGCATCTATTTGCCCCATCTGTTGGACCACTGTGAGCCATTCCGAGGAGTAACTTAGGCGCCAACAACAGGCTCTTACTCCTGGGCAGCAGCAGGAAGTGAATGAGCCCCCTCGCCATGCATATCAGGAGCGACCTGCCTAGGCCGATGCTTAGATAGCGGACCTGAAGAGGATGGTTAAGGCTATTATCTCGCCGCCGCATTAGTTGTGCGTCAACTTGGGGACCCGCGTCTCCTCTATGGAGACTCAAATATCGGGATTGCAGCCATTCCTCACTACCACTCCGGGCACCTTGCGTGTGATGTCGAGGAGGTTGGGCGCCATTGAAGATCAGCTTAGGAAGATGAGCGAGTCCACAGGGGAGGGATCCAGTCAGCTAGGTCCGTAGCATGATTAGGTATTTCTTTTAATTTTTATCTCATGTTATTATTTTTGGACATTTATTATCATATTTTATTTTTGTTTGGATATTTATTTTGGATTTGCATTTTAGATATTTATGTTGATTTATTTTTACGATGGTTATTATTAATTTTTTTTATTATAGTTTAATATTTACCTTTGAGGGTTTGTAAGGTTCATAATCTGTTACTTAGAATGTTATTAATTGTAACATTTATAATCTTATGTTAAAATTTAAGATGAAATACATAAGCATTTAAGTTATTGAAGTATATATATGTGTGTAGATATATATATATATATAACTGTAACTCTTGGAATCTTATGTTAAAATTTAAAATAAAATACATAAATAATTAATTTATAAGAAATGAATAATTAGTATACTACATGTATTAAAATTATTGAAGTATATATATATACTTCAATAATTTTATATATATACTTCAATAATTTGGAAACTTTGAGAGGTACGGTGTTTTACAGTTTTTGTGGGTTTTGAGTAAAAATATGTTGTTTTGCTTGATTGTTGATTGTTTAATGCTTTTGGTATCTTAGAAACATGTTCAGTGTTGATTGGGTGCGAAAATAGTGATGTAAAATGGCTATTTTTGGGATTAAAGTGGTCGGTGGCATTTGTTTGTCGAAGGGTCTATTTTTCGATAATCGCAGTCTGGATGTTTACTGTAAACGTTCGAGCGATTTTTTGGCAATTAAATATGTTTGGACAGCCTGCATGGTGTGCGAACGTTTCTTCACAAAACAACATCTTTTAGTTTATTGTAGTGTGAACGGCTGTTAATCCATCCGAACGGTTTTGCGTGAAGTTTATTTAATATTTGTTTTGTTAATTTCTGAATTGTCAAGATATGGAGAGTTTGAGATTAGACTATCCATAAGGTACGTAAATGTCGATCTGGTAATTGATCAGCTTTTATTGATTTTTTAACGGTTTTTTATTAGGTTGGCCATAGATTGCTCTGGAAAAAGAATCACCAAGGCTGGGGGACTAATTGAGCGACCAGCTTAAGCGGACGATATGGTAATGGAGCTGAGGGAGAGTATGCAGACGATAGTGGAGCTGACGCATATGTTGTGCAAGGATCTCTAGATTCGCTTGACCACTCTGGAGTCTAATTTTGATCTTACGGAAAGGGCTCTGAGGAAGGATCTAAATGCTATGCGGATGGAATTGTTTTCTGTGAGAGAACACGTGTCTCGGTTGCACCAAGATCTCCATACTGTTCCGATACAGCTCCGGACACTCATCAAACAGGTGGATATTATGAAGGAGTAGTTGGAGCAAGTTCGCGAAACCATTGGAGAAAATCTCAATGAGCTAGTTCGTCGTCGTGATTCAAACTAGTCCCTGGTTTATGTATTTTCATTAATATTTACTTATGCTTTATTACTCTCCTGCTTGTACCGTTTGATATTTCTGCGAATAGTTATTTTATATTATGTACTTGATTCTGATTATGTATTTTGTTTACTATTATGGTTAGATATTTGTAGACCATTATTAATTTTATCTTATATTTAATGTATGTTTTAATATTAAAAAATAAATTAAATTTGAGTATTGCTTATTATAATTTAGAGCAGTCTGGACGCATTAATAATGTCCGGACGTCTGCTGATATGTTAAACGTCTGCACCCACTAAATAAACGTCCACACGTATTACTATTTCAAAACTTTCAAACTCAACTCCACCGTCCTTGCATCCTTATTTAAGTATCGTCCGCACGTTCTAGAGCCATTCGCACACTATATTCGTGGCAATTTCTTTTTCCTTAGGATAAAAACAATAAGCATGCCCACATTTTATTTTTTTTTAGTGCAGACGATGAATCTGCTTACAAAATTATATTTTGACACAGAAATTCACTCCGTTCGAACCATTATCAGAGACGTTCACACTAGTTTCCATGAAAAAATTGATTTTGTCATGTAATACATTGACGTTCGCACGAGACATGCAAAAAAAAAAAAAAAAGAATCCGTGACGTATTTATATTTGTCACACAAAATGAAAACCGTTCGAATCGTATATGTTGGCATCCGGATGATATTTCCTAAGAAGCCTCACAAATTGTCAACCAAAAACAAAGGTGACACGCGTCTCCTATCAAATTAGGTGTCAACATTTTTTTGACACCAATCACTTCGACAAAATTTTGATTTTAGGTGGCAAAAACTTTTGACACCCAAAACCTACTTGGTTTTAGTGGCCCCTAGCTTTATGCACTAACGATTGCTCGGAACATCGCTTGTCAGCACTCTCAGCCGCATTGGGTTATTGGATTTATTTTGCGGAAGAGGTTGAGGGGATCACTAGAACCAAGTAGGTTTTGGGTGTCAAAAGTTTTTGCCACCTAAAATCAAAATTTTGTCGAAGTGATTGGTGTCAAAAAAATGTTGACACCTAATTTGATAGGAGACGCGTGTCACCTTTGTTTTTGGTTGACAATTTGTGAGGCTTCTTAGGAAATATCATCCGGATGCCAACATATACGATTCGAACGGTTTTCATTTTGTGTGACAAATATAAATAACGTCACGGATCTTTTTTTTTTTTTTTTGCATGTCTCGTGCGAACGTCAATGTATTACATGACAAAATCAATTTTTTCATGGAAACTAGTGTGAACGTCTCTGATAATGGTTCGAACGGAGTGAATTTCTGTGTCAAAATATAATTTTGTAAGCAGATTCATCGTCTGCACTAAAAAAAAATAAAATGTGGGCATGCTTATTGTTTTTATCCTAAGGAAAAAGAAATTGCCACGAATATAGTGTGCGAATGGCTCTAGAACGTGCGGACGATACTTAAATAAGGATGCAAGGACGGTGGAGTTGAGTTTGAAAGTTTTGAAATAGTAATACGTGTGGACGTTTATTTAGTGGGTGCAGACGTTTAACATATCAGCAGACGTCCGGACATTATTAATGCGTCCAGACTGCTCTAAATTATAATAAGCAATACTCAAATTTAATTTATTTTTTAATATTAAAACACTACATTAAATATAAGATAAAATTAATAATGGTCTACAAATATCTAACCGATATATAGTAAACAAAATACATAATCAGAATCAAGTACATAATATAAAATAACTATTCGCAGAAATATCAAACGGTACAAGCAGGAGAGTAATAAAGCATAAGTAAATATTAATGAAAATACATAAACCAGGGACTAGTTTGAATCACGACGACGAACTAGCTCATTGAGATTTTCTCCAATGGTTTCGCGAACTTGCTCCAACTACTCCTTCATAATATCCACCTGTTTGATGAGTGTCCGGAGCTGTATCGGAACAGTATGGAGATCTTGGTGCAACCGAGACACGTGTTCTCTCACAGAAAACAATTCCATCCGCATAGCATTTAGATCCTTCCTCAGAGCCCTTTCCGTAAGATCAAAATTAGACTCCAGAGTGGTCAAGCGAATCTAGAGATCCTTGCACAACATATGCGTCAGCTCCACTATCGTCTGCATACTCTCCCTCAGCTCCATTACCATATCGTCCGCTTAAGCTGGTCGCTCAATTAGTCCCCCAGCCTTGGTGATTCTTTTTCCAGAGCAATCTATGGCCAACCTAATAAAAAACCGTTAAAAAATCAATAAAAGCTGATCAATTACCAGATCGACATTTACGTACCTTATGGATAGTCTAATCTCAAACTCTCCATATCTTGACAATTCAGAAATTAACAAAACAAATATTAAATAAACTTCACGCAAAACCGTTCGGATGGATTAACAGCCGTTCACACTACAATAAACTAAAAGATGTTGTTTTGTGAAGAAACGTTCGCACACCATGCAGGCTGTCCAAACATATTTAATTGCCAAAAAATCGCTCGAACGTTTACAGTAAACATCCAGACTGCGATTATCGAAAAATAGACCCTTCGACAAACAAATGCCACCGACCACTTTAATCCCAAAAATAGCCATTTTACATCACTATTTTCGCACCCAATCAACACTGAACATGTTTCTAAGATACCAAAAGCATTAAATAATCAACAATCAAGCAAAACAACATATTTTTACTCAAAACCCACAAAAACTGTAAAACACCGTACCTCTCAAAGTTTCCAAATTATTGAAGTATATATATAAAAATTGAAGTATTATATATATTTCAATAATTTTAATACATGTAGTATACTAATTATTCATTTCTTATAAATTAATTATTTATGTATTTTATTTTAAATTTTAACATAAGATTCCAAGAGTTACAGTTAATATATATATATATATCTACACACATATATATACTTCAATAACTTAAATGCTTATGTATTTCATCTTAAATTTTAACATAAGATTATAAATGTTACAATTAATAACATTCTAAGTAACAGATTATGAACCTTACAAACCCTCAAAGGTAAATATTAAACTATAATAAAAAAAATTAATAATAACCATCGTAAAAATAAATCAACATAAATATCTAAAATGCAAATCCAAAATAAATATCCAAAACAAAAATAAAATATGATAATAAATGTCCAAAAATAATAACATGAGATAAAAATTAAAAGAAATACCTA
This sequence comes from Morella rubra, assembly GCA_003952965.2. NCBI lineage: Eukaryota > Viridiplantae > Streptophyta > Magnoliopsida > Fagales > Myricaceae > Morella > Morella rubra. The sequence goes on from CM025852.1 coordinate 6,094,980, forward strand.
ATCATGCTACGGACCTAGCTGACTGGATCCCTCCCCTGTGGACTCGCTCATCTTTCCTAAGCTGATCTTCAATGGCGCCCAACCTCCTCGACATCACACGCAAGGTGCCCGGAGTGGTAGTGAGGAATGGCTGCAATCCCGATATTTGAGTCTCCATAGAGGAGACGCGGGTCCCCAAGTTGACGCACAACTAATGCGGCGGCGAGATAATAGCCTTAACCATCCTCTTCAGGTCCGCTATCTAAGCATCGGCCTAGGCAGGTCGCTCCTGATATGCATGGCGAGGGGGCTCATTCACTTCCTGCTGCTGCCCAGGAGTAAGAGCCTGTTGTTGGCGCCTAAGTTACTCCTCGGAATGGCTCACAGTGGTCCAACAGATGGGGCAAATAGATGCCTTCTTTTCCTCGTCCAGATTATCCATGCAGCCCACACTATGGAGGAACTGTGTCAAGAGTAGAACGTACAACAACCCAGCAGAAGAAGTGATTTTCGCCTCAGACCAAAGAGTCAGGAAGACGTACAGGGGAAGATCTACAACACATCCTCTAGCCATGGCCAGCATCAGCTCGCCTCTTAAAATAGGGCACTCTGTTGTGTGAGCCCTCGGCTCGATTGTAGGCGAAGATGAGGTGTAGTATATGTCAGAAAGGGAGCATGAACTTCTGTCTGACGAAGGGTCCGACCAGTACCGTATTTGGCCCGTGAAAGTAAAGATGTCTTCCGCATTTGGCTTGTTCGCCATCTCCACCATAGGGCATGCTCTAATCTACCTCTGCAGCCCCAAGGATGTTTGGTGACAACTGAAAGGTCACCCGCGTACAGTGACGGTCCATAGCATTGCTTCAATATCCTCAACATCCAGCAGTGCAGCGTAAAACTCTCGAACCAGATCTACAGAGGCTATGTCTTCTTTCTTCAGATATCCAATCCAATCCTGGTTATCCATAATGTCGTTGATACTCCACCCCATATACTTCAACTCCTCAAAGTCAACAACGTAGACCTCACTCTCTACAATAACTGATCGGCTGAGCATCTCAACCCGCTGCTGCTCTAGCTCATCTTCTTGCATCATATAATTCTCGGACTCTCAGGATCCTGCTACTTGGAGGTCTCGGTAAATAAGGAAGACGATGAACGGTGGTGTTTAGACAAATTTTAATCTAAAATAAGGCAAAAATAAATAAACCGTCAATTAATATCGTTGGCATGAACTAACAAAGAGTTCGCACAGCATGCAAAATGATGTCGTCTAATGCAAACAAGTGTCCGGACGCACATAAAGGGCGTCTGAAATTCATTCATACAAAAACCTCCACAACAAAATACTCCTAAAAAATAAATTTTTAACATGTGTATATATACTAGCAAAAACGATAGCGTATAGAAGACAAACGTTCGTACAAACAAATAACCTGTCCGAATGGTTAATAAAATGACTTAGATTTAAGAAACAAGGGTGCGCATGCTAATACAACCGTCCACAACAGATTACTCCTTAAAATCTCTTATTAACATGCGTATGTATCCTAGACAAAACGACAGTATCTAAAGGCTCAACGTTCGCATACTTACAAGTGGTTGTTTGAACATCAGGAGAAAAACGACATAGTTCAAAATACATAACACACAAGTACATATTCAACCTAAACGACAGCGTATAAGCCAGAAATGTTCACACGTCTTATTGGTACCGTCCGCACAGTAGTCTAAAAAGGGCAACATTTGGAAAAGTAACCCGAGAAAATTTAAAACTGTCTGTCCGGAGGGCTTTTAACTGTCCGGACGTGTCGTGGAGAAGAAGACAGAGTTGACTCAGCCATGGCCAGTTTCTCCCCTATCTCCAAAACTATCCAAAACCAAAACAAACATTACAAAATTATAGCCTAAACAATCCTACAACATTACACAATCCATATCAATACAAATATCGGTCATCAAACAACTATGATGGCCGAAAATCTAATATGAAATTTTCTACGTAAATAACGTTAAAAGCACGATTTTTAAACGAAAAAACGCAATAAAAACATGAGAAACGTGCCTGGATAGAAAAAAAACTCCACGAAATTGGCCTGAAGAGCAAGATTTTAAATCCTAAACGTGAATGCACCTCTGTGAGAAAGGAGAGAAAATGGTGTAACGCAGATGAAAATGGCGTTCAAATGACCTCTGTTCGTTTATAAAATCTGTCCACATTGTTCGGACGAGACGTTCATTCCGTGCTGACGTTTTCATTTTCCACGGGGACTAATCAAATTCTTAAGCATTAAATTGAAAATCATGAACGGTTACATAAAATTTTTTCAAAATGATGGCGTTCGGAAGGTGTGGGTCAGTGCGGACGGGCAAACGACTGGAACGTGCAACATGGAGTACCACCACGAAATTTAGCCATACGCGTCCGGACGGGATGTAATTGTGCGGACGTGCACAGTTGTTCTCCATAGTCAACTGACATAGATGTGTGTCAATCATGCATGGATTGTCCTTGTCGTTCGGACGTTTATGTCAGACCGTCTGAACAGTATTGCAGCTTTTGTGACAGTCTGACCTGCGTGACTAATAGGTGACAATGGTATTTTGTCACCCAAACTATGTGCGCACGGTTTTGCGTGATGTTCGGACGCATTCGCAGATGCTGACAAATGTTTTTTTGTCACTAATATGTGACATTTGAGCTTTTGTCAACCCTAAATATTATGCGTACGTGGTTTAAGGACGTCCGGAAAGTTTTGAAATTCCTAGCACACTTTGGGTAACAAAATTTTTATTTTGACATAAATGGACATGATTTGGTGACAAAATTTGTTTTGACACCCGAAAGTTTGACACTTAGTATCAATTTTCTTGTCGTTTGAGTTTTTTTTTTTTTTATGACCATTTGAAACCTAAACGTTTTATGGGTTTCCATTTCCTTCCATAGTTCACTTTTGACGTAGATTTTGTTTTCCACTAGGGAATATATCAGCTCAACGTTGCATGCTTTTGCTTTTGCCACATAACTTAATAGATCCGATATCCTTTTCATATCTCTCCATACAGATGGTTGCATGTTTCTTCACCATAGAAAAAATAAGTGATACACATTGCTTAGAAAAAATAAGTGGACGTACTTCGCCTTTGTCTTCAAGGAACAGTTGGACATAGTCTCATAGATATCATGTATACAAGGGGCAAGATTGATTAATTACAATTTACTTTATTTATGTGATGAAATAAGGTTTACGTGTCCAAAAGTTTATCAGTGCGTTAGCTAATTATATCTCCTATGGATCCATATAGGAGTCCTCATTGCTCAGAAAAGAAAAAGACAAAAAAAAAATAAAAATTCAGAAAGTACATTGTAAGATTATAAAGAAACGGGAACCCTTACCGAAGGAACAATTCTCGTGCACGTGGACGACATTTTCGATTTAACTCTTCACAACTCGAGACTACCATAATAACGTAGCGTTTGTTTTATAAAAATTTTATTTTTATTAAATACATTTTAAAATTTATTTTTATTTTTATAATAAAATTTTAATATTACTTCTTTTTTAACACAAACATAAATTTTTAATAAAATTTTAAGGGAAAATACAAATAGCCCACTAGGTTTTAGTTCTTTTTAAAAACATCACTGGGTTTCAAAAAAATTTCAAAGGCCCACTGGGTTTGTCATATTGTTACGAAAGATCACCTGATCCAACATCGTTAATGGACTTAACGGAGCCCGCTCCACGTCATCCCAATTTAGCCAAATAATGTCCGCCACATCTTTAAACTTCCACCTCAGTGATATTTGGCCTTAAGACTTCCATGTCCGCATGTCATGTCATGTGCCATGTCCCTACCCTTTGCCACGTCATTTAATGACCTCCTTCGAACTCGATAGCATTTGGAGGGTAACACTCATATGACAACTAAAATCGCTAAGTGTTTCAAAAATCCCCAAATTGGAGAAAAACCTAAAACCTTATGTATCTTTGAGCACCTGTGTCTTTGCTTGCGGAAGAAGGGTTGAGAATAACCCACTTTTGCGAATCTTCTTCATCATATCTCAGGTGCAATTTTTTCCCCAAAATTTTCGTTCGGTGCTAACCAACATTACTGCCTCTTCGTATGTGTGAAATTTCAACTGGGTATTTCGTACAATATTTCAACAAATGGGTTTTTCAAAGAATCAAAAAAATCACATTTCATTTGGTTAACTGGGACCCAAGAACAAAGTGACAAAGAAACAAATGGGTGTTTTGTCCATAGCTTTGACAAAATGACAAAGAAACTTTAACTGTCCCCTTCCTTGTTGACTAAGATGTTTTTTTTTTTTTTTTTTTTTTTTTTTTTTTATGTTTTGGGTGATATTCGAGTTAGTGTTGTCTATACCATGTGATGATTGAAAAAGTAAACGATGAAATGTCGCCCTTGTTTCGACTATTTTTTGTTCCCTTGTGCACAGACTCGAATTTTTGTCCACTTGTGAGAATTATTTTATGCATTCATTGAGTGTATGGACCCAAGTTGTGGTCCTGAGACTGACAAAATGATATGAGTTTGTGGTCCAGTTTAGTATATATTGTTCCCACGTGCTTTGACCAAGGTTGGTTACTAAATTAGCTTAAAATACATATTACTCACTTATTCTGTTCTCATGTGCTTTGACCAAGGCTTGTTACTAAATAGGCCTAAATGTATATAGTTGTTTGGTTATTTATTTTTTTGATTAAATATGGGTATTGTTAGGGAAACCATCCATCTATATATATATATAGACTACAACTTTATGTAAAGTCCTTTTCCGTATTTATTGCATAATTTGAGGGTCCTTTCACTATGTGATTATGCCCTGTTTTACTTCTCTAACTAGTAATTTGGAATTCCATTACTGGAATTTTTACTTTTGGTTAGTCTAAGATAACACTAGAGTAGGAACACACACCAATCTATGTTCTTTTTTCTTTTGTTTTTTGTTTCTATATTACCCCTGGTCTTACTTGTTTCTATTAAAAACCCACAAAGGACACTTATATAGGGTAGATCCTTTTAAACATGCACATCTAATCTTCTAGAGTCACGACTTCAAGGGAAAAGCGTATAAGGATGAGCTTTGGGGTGCAGCTAGGGCAGGAACACGGAGATTGTTTGATTTTCACATGGAGAACATCAAACGCATGGACCCTGAAGCATGGGTGTACCTGATGCCAATAGATCCTTCAGTCTGGTCTCGACATGCGTTCAACCAGAGAACAAAGTGCGATATGTTATTAAATAATCTGGTTGAAACATTTAACGCATGGATCAAGGAGGCACGAGACAAGCCTATCATCACGTGCTTGGAGACAATACGGAAACAATTGCTTAATCGATTTCATAAGAAAAAAGAGATGGCCGAAAGTTATATGGAAAAACATCCGGGAGGGATTTGTCCTAAAATTCAAAAGAAATTGGATCGAAACATCAACACTGCGAGGGACAGTATTTGCCGATGGCAGACGGGTATGGACTTCAAAGTGGAGCCATTTAACGCATGCCGAATGGTTGTGAATTTGCAGCACTGAACTTGTACCTGTGGGAAATGGCAGCTAAGTGGCATACTGTGCCCCCACGCATGCTCAGCCATTTACTTCCACAAACATAAGCTAGAGAAATACATGGAGTCATGTTACAAGATTGAGATCTACTGTAGGGCTTACTCGCTGCTCATTGGTGCATGAAGAAGACCAATCAAGAAGAAGCTGCAACACCTTCGGTAACCATTTCTTACATAGAAAAAAAGTTATTTTTTAGCCATCTTAAATTTGTTCGCAGTTATATCTAACAATTTAATTTCAATAATTGTAGGGATCTCAGCCTCCAGCTAAGGGGAAGCGGAAGAGCAGAGGAAATGAGACTACACCTTCGGTATAGACCACTAATTAATAGTTTATTAATATTTTGTATTATTATACTAACAGGTCCACCTTGTATAGGGGTCCCAGCCTGCTGGTTCTCAACCAACCACAGGGCAGCAGAAGGGTAAAGGAAATAGAGCTACACCTTCAGTACAAAATTTTACATATTTGTCCTATTACTCAATGTATCAATGTGATAACAGATATGACTCAACTCTGCTGGCAATGGGCAATTAGCTGGAAAAAATTATATTAAAGAATAGGGAAATCATTTTTTTATTTGTTAATTAGGTGTAATTGATAGGAATATACATATTGATCTTGGATATATAGGTAGACAAGCAGACATAGTGTCTGCACTAGGTCAGCACAAAGGTGGTCATATGATTGAACCAACGGATTTAGCTCTGTCAGTTTGCATTTGCAAGCTACTGACCCAGCCAAAATTCATGCAATTGCCTCAGAAGTAGCTAAGTTGCATTGGGTTTGTTAAATTTGCATTGCCAGGTATCAAACATTAAAATAATGCTACACATATATCTTTGTTAATTTTTTTGTAGTCTTTGGTAATTTGGCCTTATAGACTGAAACGACAATGATAAGGATTTGCATAGTTGTGGTGTGGACATCCACTTCCACTTTGTGGAGCTTTTAGTGGCTCAATGAAGTTGGGTAGTTTGAACTTGATAGTTCTCAACATGCCATTTCAGTTTTTCGAACTTACAGGTTCTGTTTTGGAGCTTGGGACTTCTATTTAGGCTTTAAATCTTGTATTTGTAAGTCCAGTTGTATTTTGTTAAGTCATCCATGTTGTGGTTTTGAACTTTTATAGGGGCCCATCATCTAGCTTCTCAACCACCTACAGAACGTTCAGCTTCTCAACCAAACCTAGAGGTCAATAGCCATGATAATCGCAAACGCAAGGGGAAAGAAAAAATGGCATCTGCATCGCGTGGGGACCGTCAAAATTGAGATGGATGTAGGAACAGCATATGTGTAGTCAAACTGTAATTATTATGAGAACGTTTATGAACTTTTTTTGTGATCATTTGGTTATCTGTCAGCATTTATTTTGATAGTGCAAGTGAACAGTATCTTATGATTTGCGCAGGATTTTTTTGTAGTGGTTTCCTGGGACCACATGACAGTTTTTATGAAGGGGTGAAGTGTATTAGGCATGACCTTTTTGTAGTGGCTTGTACATACCACTTACTTTGCACTGAAGATAGATAAGGTTTTTGTTAATGAAATGAAAGTTTATGTATCAGACTATTCTATCAGAGAGTGACAAATGGTTATATGAAGTTCTTCCGTAAAGTACAATTTTTCATAACATTTCATGTTGACAATCTCTAACAAAAAATAGGAGACTTTTTAAGAAGTAACAATGGACATGCGTTACATAATATTTGTATTTAGGATGCAAGATTAGTGCCTTAAACTGTTATGCATTTTCAGATCAACTTATCACTGTGGGGATCAAAACTGGCGTGTCAATATAACAAGATGGAAAATATTTGAACATAAGGATATCATATAGAAAGAGGATGCCTTCACATTCAAAATATGGATAAGCCATAAGCATATAACCGAATGTCTTAAGCTCATATTTCAAGCCATTTCAAGACATGAACACAAAATAGAAGTTCCAAAATACAAAACCCCAAATACATAACACATCTCCCAATTCTAATACACATTCAAAATACAAAACCCCAAATACATAAGACATTTCTAATTCTAAGTCACTTAACAGGACACTCACAAACACACACCAATGTCTCAATGCAGATGGTTCTTTGGATAAGCCATAAGCTTCAAGCAGATTAGTCCCAACAAGATGATAATCACCCACGAAAGAAGAAGCAGGTATATGATTGCCCTCTTGCTTGCTTTGTTCGACTTAAGTTCCTTCTCCATAATCCTCAACTTCTTGAAAAGTCCAGGTAGAATCTCTTTGCCACGCAGGCAAGTCTCATTATCTACCCATTCGAAAAATCCACACTGACGCTGCCCCTACAATAGAAAACCAAATCAACTTATTAAATGAACAAGAACATCGTTTAGAGATTTCATCGAACATGTTACTCACTTACTTGTCTCCCATACAGAGCACAACTGTAGAACCTCCTACCAGGGTTTAAGTCAATCCATGAAGTCTTTATCACTGCCTTCAGCCCACATCTACACACCTTTGCCTCGCAATTTCGAGTGTCTCTACAAGCGGATGATGAGCTGAAGGAAGACATCTTTGACGAAGACCCACAGTGGAAAATGTAGGGCAGCTATTGTCCTCCAAGGCTTAAAAAATGAACCCACAGCTTCCTCCAAGACAAATTGGCAAAGCAAGTCTCCAAAATTTAGTGGATTTTGCAACTCTCACATAAAGGTGTTGATTTTGGGATTTTTGAACAAAATAGAAGCTGCGAGCGTCTTAGAGGAGATGAAGATGACGTGGCAATGGTCCATTAACGACGTGGCAGACTTAGGGCAAAAAAATAACTGTCGTGAAAGTCTAAGAACATGGCAAACATTGATTAAGTGGGTGGGTGAGATGATGTGGAGCAGGCTCCGTTAAGTCTATTAACAACGTTGGGTCGGGTGATCTCTCGTAACAATATGACAAATCCATTGAGCTTTTAAAAATCTTTTGAAACTCAATAATATTTTTAAAAAGCGAATAAAACCTAGTAGACTATTTGTTATTTTCCCAAATTTTAAACCCAAACGTTTTGTAATTCTCGACTAAAAAAAAGTACCATAATAAATTCAAGGGAATTTGTCGAACAGAGAGCAAACTTCGCGACATCACGTCAGTTTGCAAAAATTCATACAGAGACGTTTGGGACGGTGCTTTATAGACATAGAAGTCTAGTTAAGTAGGTGCCAACCCCATAGATATTTATTAATTACTCGTAACGACGCGTATCAGGATGTGGCTCTGGAGACCGACACGACAGCTCTGGACGTACGTTGTAGTCTTTCTTTTAAGGACATTGAAGACGACAACCGATGATCAGCTTATGCAGGAAAGCCCACAACCAATCAATTTGGACCCCAATGCTCTCTCTCGTCCTCCTTAATGTGTACTATTTATTTTTATGTCCCTGAGTTGCAACTAGAATGGGTAGTGGTGGAATCCGGGGTGGTCCCCCCCGTCTGCCACACCTATCACCTTGGGTGGTGGCTCAATTTTTTTGCCACTACCACACGTAGTCCATTGGGGAGAGCAGTTTGCTAGTTGCAACAACCGTAAAAGTTAAACCAGCAATCACTGGTTGCTTTGAACGGTTCTATTAACAGCAATTGGGCGTTCAATCGGGCGTCCTGTCAGCTCAAATGCAATTGTGCCTCTACACATCCTAACAGTGCATAGAGTGACTTAATTATAATTAAACCATTTTCTTTAAAAAGTCATCCTGGTGATAATTTAAAATCAAAATCTGAACTTATTATTAAAAAAGACACTTCATAATTAGAAAAAAATTATAAATTGTTTTTGGTGTGAATGGACGTATGTGTTTGCTTCTTCTGCGTACGTGCGTCAAATTTAGATTATTACGTTGATTTAAAAAGTTGACTTCGCCTACTAGAAGCTTAGTTAGTCTTTTGTTTCATAATTAATATATCAACGATTTCGGCCCAGTGTACGTACGAAAGAATTTAACCAGAATCAGGTAGATAATTAAGATTGGGTAAGGGTAGGTGCCTATTTATATATAGAGATTTTAATATACAAATTACTTTGTTAGACGGTACTGCCCCCTAGATACGGCCCAATCGTTGAAGTAATTGTTTGTTTAATTTTTTCCAAAAGCAAAAAAGGGCATTCAATAGACCATCATAAAGTAGGTTGAATTACTTAAATTTGAAAATTTTACATAGTGCAGAAATTATTAAAATATGATAAAATTACTATAATTCGATCCTTCATTAAAAATAAATCTTGAATCTAAGCACAGTCCCCACACTACTGCACCATCACTTTGGTGGTAGTTGAAGCCTTTTTTAATTGTTAGTACCACGTACTATATTTAAAAAAGCAAACTGTAAAGGTACTGCACAATGTTCATGCAAATATTCAAAAAGCAAGTGAAAAGTAGTTGAAGTCTTTTTTAATTGTTAGTACCACGTACTATATTTAAAAAAGCAAACTGTAAATGTACTGCACAATGTTCATGCAAATATTCAAAAATCAAGTGAAAAAGAGTACATATAGAACGTGGTATGTATAACATATTATATATACAAACCACCATGCACCGACGCACCGAAGAGCATTTTTTAAGTGTCGTAGTTTATTTTTTTATGTTGTTAAACGTTTGTTCAGTGGAACTTTCGATATTTTTGGCTTAATTTTTATAATGCTCTTGAATATTAAAATTTTGATAAAATGATACCGAATCTTGCACGAGCAATTACATTAAAGCCTTCACTACAAGAATTAAGAGTTTAGTTTGACACGTGAATTGAGGATTTCATCTAATTTTAATGGCCAGATTAGATGGATCGTGCAAATTGACGCAACGGACATTCTAAGGGAAAAATGTGTTAAAAAAAATTATGTAAAATATCATACCTCCAAAAATAGATGTTTCAAAGTGTGTTTAACTTAAAAAAAAAAAAAAAAGGAACTGTACGGTTTGATCTACAAAGAGTACTGCTTGATCTTAGGTTTTAACTTGTCCGTCGGGATTGTCCAACAGCCCCTATAGGTAATTACGGAGATTGGAGCTGTCGTAATTACGTGTCTAAAATGAATTGAAAATGCGGCTAAAAAGGATGTTTCATGCATCGCCGCACGCCAGCTGCATTTGCAATATGTTTGATCTTTGATGCAGCAGCGAGTCATTTTCGTGAAAGTTGTCACCGTCCTTGACAAACACGCGAACAGTTCCCACTAAATTTAGCTTTCTCTTCCTTTGTGGTTGGTTGGTTCAAAACCCGAACTCAACTTCCATTTTTCTTTTTTTCTCTTTCTTTTTCTTTTTTCTTTTTTAATATCAAAACTATTATTACCTTTACTCAAAAAATTTCACCAGATACTGCTTGTGAAAATTGGGTGGCCTCTAGAACTAATCTTAGAGACAGCCCATCGAGTAAAGTAATCGTACTTATCATACAACAAAGCATCACAAAGTTGACGAAGCTGAAATTTCTAGAATCCTATATGCAGAGCCTACCGAAGTGGATCCGAGGTTACACATAAATAAATTCAGAGCATTTGAATTTGTCTCACACTTTAAGACATTCGGGCTATTGATCAATAACTTAAGAAAGATATCCACTTGTCAAGGGGACTTCAAAAGATTAAGTGAAAAATTGCTGCTGAGTATGCTCTAGTTTTTGTCTTCTCAAGGAATTTTGACCTATGAATTATTATGTGTTTTACATTTTGTACCCTAAATTAGTACAAAGTGTTAAGGATAAATTAATGGGAAAAAAGATAAATTGATGGAAAAAAAGCAAATTTTCGTCTAATTTAACGAAAAAAATAGATGAGATTGCAATGTGTTAGTTGTGTCGATCTGATCCTTCCATCAAATCTCTGTTAATTTTTAACGAAATAGAACGGGTCGACCGCTATATGAAGCGGTCGATCGCTACATGTACCGGTTGACCGCTACAAGTTACCATTGCTACAACAATAAAAAAATCGATCGATCGCTATTCCGGTTAAAAATTTAACGGAAGTTTGACAGAAGACCAGATCGTCACAACTATATATTCTTAGTGACCATATAATAAAAAAATGAAACCTAGTGACTAAATCGTCATCGGTACTAAAACCTAGTGACCAAATTACCAATTTTCTAAAAAATAATCGTAAAATATTTCAATTCTAAATAATTTTAAAATGACCCATAAAGAATTTACGGGAGAATCTTCATATTATTATATCATGAATGAGGTTTGCATAGTTATGTCATTGTGGTTACCTCAGCCAACGTACGCAGCTCATACGAGTCATCCAGCCATACTAACAATGGGTGTTCTGTCTCCATCTGTCGCCGATGCTGAAAGCCTGACCGCCTTGCCTACTTGAATGACGCAAGCAGACAGTGTAAGAACCGACAAACAGCTGATGAAGGAGGGATTGAGGCAGATATATTTAACAACACATTGCGGTCCAATCAGTTCTTTTCCTATTGTCGTCGAGGAAAATTATACCACAATAGAAGATTCGAGCAGCAATATTATAGGCCTAGGAAAAAAAGAAAAAGAAAAAAAGAAAGACAATATTATTGGTTCTAAAACCACGCTTAAGAGGCAATAAACAAGTTCCACGGCTCAAATGAAATAATATAATAAAAAAAATACCCACCACATGGCTCCCGAGGTATTAAATATAATATTTAATCATATTATTTTCTAGACGTCAGAACAAAAGTTTCTATATTTTAAATATAAGTGAAAGACATAAGAAATGTTGTATTAATAATTTTAATTACACTTTTTGAGACGAGTGATAAAGGTGTCTTTCCCGCGTATGTGCATTTATATATGTCAGCAAGTTGCACGTGTTTTAATATCAAAAGGACAGTTTTCCTGACACATTTATTGAATTTCATTATTACATTTAGAAAAATTAAAAATATGGTCACTATACTTATATCACGCTGACGATTTAATCATTAAGTTTTATTTTTTTACATTATGATTATTGAGTTCATAACTGTATGACAATTTGGTCCTTTCGTCTATGTTCTGTTAATTCATTTAACGGAATCTCATGACATTTCAGTATTTAAACACATTAGCCCCACCTAACGTGAATCAACAACCAAGTCACCTGAAAGATTCAAAATGCACAGTTTAAATGATGCATACGATTTTGCCCAAAGAACAAAACGACACACAGTTTGTCAAATGGGCATTAAACGGAGCTTTGCGTTTTGATCACGGCACTAGTGAGCTTCGAAATTCATCTTCCCCATTTTCGACTTTTGCCCTAGAACATATATTGATTTCGAAGACAAAGAGATGAAACATCTTAGATTACTTCTTTTAATCTCAGTACATACAATTGAATGACAAAATTGCCAAGGAAAGAACGAGCCATCTAACAAATTTGTAGTCGATTATACAAATGAAGATCGATTTCTATCGCTTCACCAGGCCAAAAGGAAGAAAATCTCCAACGAAATTTTCAAGCAACAGTATCATAGTTCTTCATCAATCTTCTCATTCTAACTACCAAATCAAATAAAAGCACTTACATAAAAGAAGAAGAAAAAATTGTTGGAAAAGAGACAAAGAAATAACACATTTTGCTGAAAAATTCCCTATTTTCCCCCACCTTCTCCCCCTCATCCCCCCACCCTTCTCCCTCTCATCCCCCCACCCTTCTCCCGAACCAAACAGAGGATGCAAAATCCAAGAATACAGAGATTCGCACTCTATTTTCATGTTCTTTTTTATTATTTCGCCGTAGTGGAAAGGGATGAGGCTCTTGAGGGCCTCAAGCTTGTCTGATACCTCGGAGCACGTGCCCCCACCATTGTTGAAGTAGCTTCTCCGAGCTCTGCGAGAACGTGCTAAGAGCCGTAGTGGGAAGGGATGAGGCTCTTCTCTTTCTTCTCCGGAAGCTTTTGGGCTAATCTGGAGTTGAACTCATTGCATCTGAGAGAGAGAACATGGAAAGAACATATCTCTTCTCCGGAAGCTTTTGGGCTTATCTGCTTTCGCTAACGAGATAATTATAGTGGAAAGCTCACCCAACTTTTTACTTGCACAACAGATCCATACTTCTCTGCAACTAATGCAAGTAGCGTGGTAGACGGCGTCGAAGAGACTAGGGCATGCTGAAAATGGAGAAGATGAATTTCGAAGCTCACTGGTGCCGTGATCAAAACGCAAAGCTCCATTTAATGACCATTTGACAAACTGTGTGTCCTTTTGTTCTTTGGGCAAAATCGTATATAGCATTTATACGGCGCGTTTTGATTGTTTCAAGTGACTTGGCTGTTGATTCACATTAGTTGGAGTTGACGTGTTTAAATGCTGACGTGACATGAGATTCCGTTAAATAGATTGACGGAAGGATCCAATCGTCACATGGGTATGGACTCAGTGACCATAATGTAAAAAAATGAAACCTAGTGACTAAATCGTCAGTGTGGTATAAACCTAGTGATCATATTGCCAATTTCCCATACATTTACGAATAAGGTTTTGGAATTTGGCTTCACTTGGCCTGTCCCCCTAGATGTTCATGTTACCCATTAAAAGAGCATCACTCCAAATACAGTGAAATTATTGTATAAATGAGATTTATATTATTCAGTTTTTGTGTACTGAATTTGGAAAATTTTATTATGTAATAATTGAGATATACCAGTAATTTGTTTTTTTTTTTGGGTAATAAAGGAACTTCATTACATCCAGCTCTTGCCTATTTGGGTTGGACAGATACGTTTAATTGAAGGAAGCTTTTGACCTTACTTGAGTATAATAACAAACTCCTAACACTAAATTTAATCTAATAATTTAAGTATTATTTAAGTCAAAAAAAATTGGTCGATTTTTACTCATGTACATCCCATCAAATGAATAAGGTTCGTTTAGAAGTGGAAGTCTGTTTTTACAACCATTGAATTGTTATTTTTAAGGCCATAAAAATTAGAGTGTTTAAGATTGTTTGTTCTCCAAATTAGATGACCTAATATTTTAGAAAAAAAAAAGACAGATAAAACTTTACAAGTTATAACCCAAATCATCCAAAAACTTTATACCGGTTCTAATAAATATTGTATGACCACTCAAATTAGACTATCGAATTGGACCAAAAAACATATTTAAGCATAGGAAGTTTTTCGAATTTATGGGCAAGATCTACCCCAAATAACTATTTTCTTTGGGTAATTAAGTCGACCACAAATATTAATAAAACCAAAAATATTTGCTGACGTAGGAGGTCTGACGTCATTGCCGCCGCACTTGTTTGCTATATATGAAGGAGGCGCAACCTCAACTCATCCAACTCACGAAACTCAGAACAAACTCACAAAGTTTGCAGATTAGCCTAGCATCTACACATGGCCACCACTAAGCTGCTGCTAACCGACCTTGTATCGAGTGTCAGGCATGTTCCGTCAAACTACATCCGACCCATCTCTGACCGGCCTAATCTCTCCGACGTTGAGACAGCGGAGGGCTCCATTCCTCTCATCGATCTCCAGGGCCTTCACGGGCCTGCTCGCTCTGATATCATCAAACAGATCGGTCAAGCATGCCAACGTGATGGTTTCTTTCAGGTACCCATATGATTTTACTCCATTGTTTTTCATACAATATACGTATGTAATGCTTTATGAATCTAGCTTGTTCTTACGCGATATGTTCTACACGAAACATTTTCAGGTTAAAAACCACGGAATACCTGAGACAACGATTGACAAAATCATGGGTTTAGCAAGAGAATTTTTCCGATTGCCAGAAAGTGAGAGGCTGAAGAACTACTCAGATGACCCGTCAAAGACCACCAGGCTTTCGACTAGTTTCAATGTTAAGACCGAAAAGGTGTCAAACTGGAGGGATTTCTTAAGACTCCATTGCTACCCTCTCGAGGACTATGTGGACGAATGGCCTTCAAATCCTCCATCCTTTAGGTCGGTGAGAGGATTCCTGTTAATCATATTCAATCAATTAATTTGATTAAAATTTAAAGCTGATTGCTTAACTTGTTTTCTCTACAGGGAGGATGTGGCTGAGTACTGCACCAGTGTTAGGGGGTTAGTGCTAAGACTGCTTGAGGCCATATCCGAAAGCTTAGGCCTGAAAAGAGATTACATTGAAAAGGCTTTAGGCAAGCAAGCCCAACATATGGCGTTTAACTATTATCCACCCTGTCCGCAGCCAGAGCTTACTTATGGACTGCCTGGCCATACTGACCCTAATTTAATCACCATTCTTCTTCAAGATGATGTGCCTGGATTACAGGTCTTAAGAAATGGCAAGTGGATTGCCGTAAATCCTATTCCAAATACCTTCATTGTCAACATTGGTGACCAAATGCAGGTAAAATTGCGTTCGCCATGTTCCTAACCAAGTGTTGGTTTTTTTGTTGCCAGAACAAACAAAGGCAGATGACAAAATTTCTGAGAACCAAAAACTAAAAAGTGCCATTGGTTGCCATTCTAATCTTCCCTTTGCATCAGGTAATTAGCAACGATCGACACAAGAGCGTGCTCCATCGAGCTGTTGTGAACTGCAACAAGGAGCGAATATCCATTCCAACGTTCTACTGTCCTTCTCCAGATGCTGTTATAGGACCTGCGAAGGAGTTGATCAACGACGAACAGCCAGCGGTTTACAGAGATTTTACGTACGGAGAATATTATGAGAAGTTTTGGAACAGAGGCCTTAAAACAGAATGCCGTTTGGACATGTTCAAAGTGTCTAATTCTTAAGCTTGCTGGACGGGTCCTAAATTCTAAGATGCAAAGCAACATTTGCTTGTACTATATAAACTCTCGGTTGCAGTTATACATCAACCATTCGTGTTTTCATTTGTTGCACTTTAAACATTGATAAAATAATTAGTTTCGAAAAATTCTGGACTGAAGCTAATGAACAGTTGATCTTATGAAACCGTATATGTCTCTGGTTCAAAAGATATCCTAAGTTTGATCTGTGATGCATCTGAGATCGGTTCTTTTAAGAGAAGGTTCCAAGGCTTGAACCAATATGTCGCTCATGTAATTGGACATTTCTTCTTCGATTTTGGGACTCCCTGTGCCCTGTCACAAATTCAATCGCGTACTTCTAAAATCTTCTGTTGATCACAAAATTACTTTCATGGAAGAACTCGGCAAAAAGCTCCCCTTGGATGGAACTAATTCAATTAATCTTAGATATTGGACTACCAGATTTATATAAGGATTTATATAACTATTTCTGAAGCCTGTTGCGCCAAGGCTGATTTGAACAACATGGAAGGTTCTAGTATAGAATTCTCAGTCCAAATATGTTATCCTGATAACATTAGAGTAGTAGCAGTAAAGCAGCCATGTCATTTGTTGCTTGTTGATGTCTTGCCATTTTGTATGTATTTCATGATGAATTCAAACATCAGTTGTTGAATTTTTACGAAACAGATCTTCCTGATCAACCAGATCTCATTTTTCTCGAATAAAATCATCTAAAATATCCTTTCGTTTCCTCCTCTGTTCGTTACTGTTGAAGATAGCCACCCAAAAGTGATCCAAATACTTCATCCGAGACCAGGATGCAGGATCACTGATTCACTAGCACCCTTATTAGATCTTGTACAGGACAAGGTGATCACGAATAATTAGTGCTAAAAGTTCAAAGAAGCCGATAATTACTTTTCCTTTATCATTATCATCACCTTCTCTTCTGTTTTTTCATAAATTACCAGGCGAAAATCACCATAGGTACCATTTGAAGGATGCAGTTCTGGAAGGAGGACTACCATTCTACAGGGCTCAAGGAATGAATTTGAGCGAGTTCGTCGGGAAGGATGCCAAATTCTGAGAAGTCTTCAAGAACTCAATGAAAGAGTACAATCAAATGGTTACGAGGAAGATTCTTGACATGGGAAAGGGTTTTGAAGGTCCGAAATGGCAGTATCCTTAGCATGACAATCTCCAAGTTTTCACCCAGAAAAAAAAAAAAAAGTCTCCAAGTACCCTACAATTAATGGTGTCGACTGTGGATTGGCTTCTGTCATAGAAAAGTCACCCACCTTTCTTGTTAGCCAATCAGCTCATTCTCTTCCTGCGAATAAGGAACGTCAAACGCATAAATATGACAACTCAGCAATCAAAAGGAATAAAAGCAAGCCAATCTCCTATCTCACTAACGGACAAACAATATGGCAATTCAGAAATCACGCGAAATGACAGCAAGCAAATGTCCTGCGACAGGCTGCAATCTTTATCTTCCATATCTAATATCAATCTTTCATAATCAATTTCTCTGTTTAGCAACACGTTACCATACTCAGAATATATTCCCTCGTACAAATCTCTGTATTCCCTCTATTAATTAAAAAAAAAAAGAATTGTCTGAATATTCTTCACATCAGATAATATTTTTTTTTTTTTACAAACAGTCACAGTTGTCTTACTATTTGTAGAATTTCTTAACTCCTATCAAAGTATGAAGTTGGTTTCGTGACTTACCCAAAAAAAAAACAATTGTGTTTCGTCAGAATAGTTTGAATCCTCTTTACAGTAAATTAGCCATCAATTTATTCCTACTGCCTAACCAATTTAGACGATTGATTCCTTTACCCCTTAAAATTGAATGGCTGCTGAAAAACAAGCTTTGTGCATCAATTTCCCACGAAGGACTTACTCAATTTCTCTTGTTGCGCTCCCCAATAAAACTTCTATAATTTTACACAGCATCCTGATCGTAGTTCCTAACACAATTGCCGCGAGTACAAGGGTACATATCAATAGGGCTGTACACGACCCGAAATCCGACCTGACTGCAATAGAGATTTAAGGCCGCCCGAATCCAACCTTCATCAGGCGGGTCGAGGACGGATTAGGTTCGGTCTTTTTCTTCTTCTTTTTTGAGCTTCCCTTTTTTCAGTAATTTCTATTCATAGTCTTGGGCTTTATATATATTATTATTATTTGCTTTGGATTTCCCTTTTCTAGTAATTTTCTTTTTTAGTGTAATTAATTTCTTTGTCGATGAAAAATAAAAAGACATGGAACCATCCATGTCAACTCATTTAAGTTTTGCAACCACTGCCAGCAGATCTTAGGAACAACACAAAATGTAACATCTCACCATTATCCTAACATTGCCTAAACCTCCGTTTGGTTGCCAAGAAAGCCTTTAAGAAGATAACAAACCAAAATCCTTCTATGTTGAATTAGTTTCATAAATCACAACCTTAAACTGCAAGGTATAGTAGCACAACAGAGCATAAAGATTCAATAATCTTCCACTCTAGCTTATACCATATAATGGCCCCACAAATCATAACCCCTACGCTTTGAATGAAATCCCCAAGCCCAAGCACGTGAAGATAAGCCCCATCTACATTACTGTTCATTTGCTTCTTGCGTTTAGCTCCATCCTTCTGACATCTTTTCTCCCTCAGAGCATGTCTTTAGCAGAGCCATCGTGTGATCTGCTACGTGTTCTTGATTGTGCTCATCATCGTGTTTTGAGTGTCCATGATGATGATGATGATTATGGGGGATAAAGGTTAAGCCATGGTCATGCATTCCATCATGACCCCTGTGGCTATCACCATGATCATATTCCAACAAGAAAGCCATGGCAATCTTAACCACTAAACCAAATGCAGCAACAAAAAACATAAGAAATGCCTGAAACTCACCAGGATCATTCATAATTCTACCAATGGCTCTATAACCAAGGAACCCAGCAAGAAAAAATATGCTTTGGTTTGAAGCAAGGGCATCCGCTATCCCAATTTTGAAAAAACCATATGAACTACATTAGTCAAAATCGCAAGACTGTTGGCTTTAATACCTCCGGCAACTTGTACACTCTTGAAGATGACAAAGAGTATAACTGCAATCAAAATTTTCAGCATTGATGCTGAGCGTTCATTGGCATATTTGGAACTGGGTTTGGCATTTGAAAATCCAAATACTACTTCCACACAAATCTTACTCCCAGCCAGAGGCCTACCCACTGTATATATAGTAGGCATATCTCCACATTCTTTAACTGTGCGGTGTTCAGAATTTGACACTCTTCCATCTGAAAATTAGTGAACCGTGATTCCTTCGCGGATATAGTGTAGTATATACCGGCATATTAAACTACAAAATGACACTACTAACATATTGCATCACTGGACAACTTTCATCCTGTCTTTCTGTCTTTCTATTTTTATCTATCTATATTTTTTTTTTAAGTTTTATCAGCCTTGGAAGTAGTGGAATCGGTACATCTCAGGAATGTGCAGAACAGTAGGTAAAAAACACGCTTATGAAAAATGATAGGAATCCAATACATTCAAGACATATAAACTTCAAGGAACAGAGACGGAGAGCTACTAAGTGTAGATAAAGTACATATATATCTGGCAAAAATACCAATAAGTTGTTGAATTGAAAGTTTTTGATTCAGCAATTCTTACATTATTCATTGGAGCCTTTAACAACAAAAGCATGGAAATCAACCCGTATCAAGTGTCAAAAAGATGACACTAT
>CM025852.1:6116029-6362015 GCA_003952965.2 Morella rubra
TTGAACTGTCTAACCCATAGTTTTTAAGTAATTGTAAAATGGACCAATAATCTTAGTGATTAAAATAAAAATACACAGCCTTTTTTAGATATATAATTAAACACTTATCAATCACTAATTACCAAGCGTACGTCAGCCATTACATAAAAAAGAAAAATATTAAGAAACGAAATTCCAACATGATAAAATGGAAGATATATGTACATAAATATGTAACGCTGATCAAGTTGTATTAGATCATTCGCTTAATCTTGCTTAGAAAGTCTTTATCGAGAAATACATAGTTTGTTTCCCCGTAGCCAATTAAGCTCTAATGACCTTCCTCCGTACATATCGAGCTGTACATGTTCAGTAAGCAATTAAATAATTTGCTCAAGCTGACTTTTGTCTGATAATTTAATTAAACATGTCGGCACCAATCCTATTCGTCATTAATTCATCTTCTGAAAACGTGACAAATTATATTTATCATTCAAAAAATCACTTAAGCAAGGACGTACATCGACCAACTTGGTTTTGAAGGGCATGAAGCTAATTAAGAGTGATTTTAACAAAAGTAAACTATCAAATTAAATAAGGTTGATCACCAACCCTTGGGGTTAGCTATCACCTATGTACAGATTTTTTTTTTGCAATCGGTTGACCAATCATCATGATGATCCTCGGAGCTTGACAGTTGACTTTTCTTTAATCAAGATGAGGTCAATGGAACTCTACGTTGTCTTTTCACATTTTCATATCGATCGTCGCCTAAATAAAATTCAATGTCAAAACTTCCAGCGTCTACATAATTCATTGCACTTGGACATCTAACCCTTAGAAAGTCAACACTTAAGGCTTAATTTCCTCGATCTTTCCTTTTTCCAGTTTTTTTTCCCCTTTCTCTCGATCGGATTTGAGTGAGAAATAAATGGAAGTGAATGCAGGAGACATATAAATCCGCTTCCCCCGTCGATCGACGACCATTAAATCCTTCTCCTGGATACAGCCTTTGGGTCATAGTCTGACAGCTTCATCAGCCAGCTTGTATGAAATCGATCGAAAACGAGAGTAGGGCTTCTCCTTCTCTGTACTGTACATATATATAGTTGACTGATTCAACAATGCAGTTGATTTAGGACTCGTAAATTGTCTAAACTCCACGAGCATCGCCCCACGTCGGCTTCCTACCAGGGAATTCTGGTCCCAGGGCACGGCTTATTGCACAAAAACAAAATTGTAGTCAGTATACCCGAAAAGAAAATAAGGGTCAGAGACGTAAGAAAACAACTTAACGAAGCTGAAAGCGCGTGCATGCATGCATATATGGTGGCCGTAATTGGTCCCCATTTTGGGTTTCGTTTTGGTTTTTCTTGACTGGTCCCAACTATAGGGTATAGAAGATATATATGCATTATATATTCCTCTTTATACATTATTTACATAATCATATTATCTCTTCCACCGAAGGTTGTGAGTTTCGAGAATATCGATCGATCGTCATCCTTTACTTATTCAAGCAGGCAGTGACACTTGATATATATATAGGAACGCGCGGAGTAACGTCGGATCTAAGTTCAAATGCCCTTTTTTGTTTATGTATTTTTTTGTTTATGTATAAAGTGAGAACAAAAAAGAAAAAGAACAGGAATTGGGAAGAAAGACCGGAGAGAAAAAAAAGTCGTAAAGGTGCAATTTGTTTTGATACCCGGCAGAAATGGGGTGAAAAAAGTGATTGATCTCCATTCCAGAAAATTCGAACAGCCGTACGTACTTCTATCAAATAAAGGGTCATATATATATCCGGGTTCTCACAATGTGAGAAATTAGAAATTGGACCACACTACAACATATGTGACTTTCGGCGAAATTTTAAGTGGCAATACCAATTTCATCGCTTAAAGTCACCTTTCCGCGACAACATACACATTTCGTCGCTGATTACGACAACGAATAATCTTTAGCAACGAAGAAAAAAAAATTGTTGCCAAAACATCTGTTCGAACACATTAAACCCGATCGAACTAGTAGAAAAAACTATTAAATTAATAAAATAGTGCACCAAACCCTATTCGAACATCTTGCAACTGTTCGAACGAGATTCAATGACGCCTTAACGAATTCCATTGCAATAACTTAGTTGATGTAGGTTAGAAATTTTCAGTGACGAAAAATTTTCATCGCAAAATTAAAATTGTTGTTCGATCAGAAAGTCCAGTTCGAACAGACTGTTTTTGCGACGACATATTCTTATCATCGCTAAATGGAAACATCTGTGACGACCTATCGTCCTCTTAGAATATCGGTCCGTTCCCGTTTGGACAGGACACAGTTCGTTCGAACGGGAATGACAGGTGTTCCTTTCTGGTTCATTGGTGAGTGAGGCATCGTAGGCAACATAAAGACGTCTGCAATGCCTGAATCTGTTCGAACAAAGGCTATTGTTCGAACGGGAATGACAGGTGTCTGTGTCTGGTTCGTTGGTGAGTGAGGCGTTGCAGGCAACATCTCTTCGTTGCCTGCAACGCCTGAACTAGTTCGAATGTATGCCTTCTTTCAAACGAGAGTGACAAGTGTTCCTGTCTGGTTTGTTGGTGAGTGAGGCATCGCAGGCAACGTCTCTTCGTTGCCTGCAACGCCTGAACTCGTTCTAACAACTTCAGCGTGTTCGAACGGGGTTCGCAGGATTTCATCAAATGGCAATTGTAAACCGGTTGATTTGTGGCATCTGTCCAAATTGCATTCAAACGATATTATACCGTTTGAAAGGATGCTAATCGTTGTCTACCTCCCAAAACATTCTGATTTGTTTTAAAAGCCACTTTGTTCAAACCAAGGGTGGAATACACCTGATAAAAAGCAGTTAAGAGGAGAACGCTCCATTTCGTCCACGAAACTAGAGGCTCTCTATTTTCTCCACCAGATTGCTTAGCCTCACTTCCTCAAGTACATGGATCATCTTTGTAGCCTTTCATTTTTTTCCATGTTAGTTCAGTAATGTTATGCTTAGCCTTTCATTGTTTTATACGATGATCAAGTTCTTGGTATGGGTTCCTTGTTAGTTCGTCGTTTTTTTTTAATAGGGTAGTTTCATTTTTTTCTTAGTGCAAATACATGAGAGTTACTTTCGGGAAAGCATTTGTACAAAAGATGTTCAATTATAAATACTTGTAATGTTTTTTACCTGAAGATGTGCACGAAAATTCCGTATTGTTCTTGGTTCTACTCTGTTTGGTATTTGCTTTTCTATTTGGGAAGCTTGATGAAAGAAAATTCCCTATTATTCAAGTTGTTCAAAATGAATTTGCTTTTCTGTTTGGTATTTGTGTTTCTATTTAGGTAGCTTGATGAAAAAAAAAATGCCCTATTGTTCAAGTTGCTCAAAATGTATTTTTATGAATGAGATACTATAATGAAAAAGTATTTACATGGAAAGGTGAAGAAAATTCAAAAGATAGAAAGACATTTTATAAGTTTTCCATGATTAATATTTACATATATTTTATTTTATGAATTGTTCTCCATGATTAACAACATATTGTAAGATAGAAGGTATCCTTATGATTTTATTTAATCACTTTATTAATGAATTAATTTTATCTTGAATTATTGCAGCTTTCAAAATGGCACAGAAGACGTGGCACCAAGAAGACGTGCATCTTATCTTCACAAGCGGGTCAACCTAGATAGTCATTGTCTCTAGCTCAGCATCAAGCGTTGATTTACAAGAGACCGGTTATTATTGAGCGAGTTGTTCGCTTAAGGGATTTCAATGAGTTGGAGTATGAAGGTCATAGCATACAGTCTAACTTTGAGGAGAGGGGATGGGCTTAGTTTCTCGAATCTACTGGTGAGGTATACGTTGATCTTGTGCATGACTTCTATGCACAAGTTCTCACTGTTGATGCTAATGTTGAGGAGCTGACTATCCAAGTGAGGGGAGTCTTTTTCACACTATTCTCTAATATTATTGCTCAGTTTATTAGATTATTGAGACCCCAGGTGCCGACATACACGACCATTGGCCCTCCATTTGACATGCAATGGTTATATTATTCCACTGGAAGAAGTGTGGAAGGAAGTGATGGGTGCAGATATGATTGTGCCATCTACATTGATATGCCATCGAGATCTGACAGCATTCTTCCGAATGCTTTATCTTATTATCGTTTGAGACGTGGTTCCGAAACATCACCGGATCGACTCCAATTTCGAGCAGATTATTTCTCGTTATGGTTGCGTCGGACTCTGATTGATCTCCAGCTCTTATTATTCAGTAGATACTTCGAGATGCACGGTATACATTTGAGTGAGATGGTCTCCCACATGGCTTGCTGATCATGTGCATTTTGGTAGTAGCTGGTGTTCCTATTTTGCATGATGAGAGGATACGATCTCCAATTGGGCCATTATGTCATAGTACAGTTTGTCGCAGTGCAACTCATCTTCCTCAGCTGGAGCACATGTTACTGAGGATGTCGATGCATATGAGGATGCCATGGACGGCGGACCGCCTCCTCGTAGCCATCCCACACGACAAGGTAGATCATCCACTTTTGAGGTTGGTCAGAGCTCCTCGAGCTAGTCGAGCGTCCTCCATGGATGGACATGCTATTAGATGAGATTATGATGCGGATGGGCGAGCAATTTGAGAAGATTGAGACAAAGATCCGTGAACTAAGGAAGGAGCGAGACACTTGATCATCTACTATGTTAGTATTTTGTGTGACACAATGACACTTGATCAATCAATGTTTTAAGTATGTTGTGTCTTTTAACGTATGTTTTTATGATGACTATGTGTCGACACTTTGGGATATTATGTATTGATGCTTTTTATGTTATTATGATCATATTTTGGGATATTATGTATTGATGCCTTTTATGTTATTATGATCACCCACTAGTGCTGCAGCTTTTATATCAAAATTTTTTGCTTTTTTTATGGTCAAGTAGATTGTAAAGATAATCTACATTATATCTATAATTGCAATATTTAAATCCACTACATTAGTCTATGAAAAAATATCGAAAGAAAAATATTATATATAGTAAACTTGTTGGGAGCATAAATGTATATATTTACTAACTATATATATATTGTAAATGTATAGACTTGTTGATTGATAAATTAAATATTAGACGAACGTAGTTTAGAACTCCTAATCTATCCATAGATTATAGTAGATATACGTATATAAGGAGGATATAGGTAACAATTCATATATTGAAAGTACTTCTTTAGCTTCACCCATATTCGAAATTATATTTTCTAATTTGTCATATTTAAATCCACTATATTTGTTTATCGAAAAAATAATTTTTATTTAGATACATAAACTTAGTTTAATATAACAAAATTAAATCTGATTTTATCATCACAAAAATTTAAATTAGAATTCAAATACACTGTGCGGGGATTTGGAATATACACGTTCGAATGAAAACTTCCACGTGTCCATTCAAGAGGCCTCTGCCATTACATATGACGTCATGTAATGCTTGTTATAAATTTATGAATATTTCTCATGTAATTTTAGTTCGAACGGTACACTCTTGTTCGAACGTGTGTCTTACGCACCATTTAATTTAATTACATGTTCGTTCAGACATCTAGGTGCCATTCGAACGTGAGTGTTACACATCGTTTAACTTAATTCCTTAAACGCACTGTGTAACTTAATTGCATATCCATTCGAACATAGGGCTATCATTCAAACGCTCTTGTTACGCACTGTTTAACTTAATTTCTTAATGCACCGTTTACCTTAAGGGGATTTACGTTCGAACGTAGATCAAATGTCGTTCGAAAAAGGTTTGCCGGGAAGATAAAAAAAAAAGTATAGAAGTACATAAATAGTCCCTGTGGTTTCATGTTTTGACAAATTGGCCCCTGTGGTTTCAACTTGAACACATTAGTCCCTGGGTAAGCATCATGTAACAAAAAGGTCCTCCCGTTAGATTTCCATCAACCCACTTAACGGTCAAAGCTTCCGGGAGGACCTTTTTGTTACATGATGCGTACCCCAGGGACCAATTTGTCAAAAGGTGATACCACAAGGACTAATTTGTAGGTCCTTGTGGTATCACCTTTTGACAAATTGGTCCATGGGGTACGCATCATGTAACAAAAAGGTCCTCCCGGAACCTTTGACCGTTAAGTGGGTTGATGGAAATCTAACGGGAGGACCTTTTTGTTACATGATGCTTACCCCAGGGACTATCTAGTACAAACTCATACCCTATGGACCAATTTGTCAAAACGTGTAACCACAAATACTATTTATGTACTTTACCCAAAAAAATACTTGGCGTCGTGGGAATTCTAATTCCCGCGACATAGTTCACTTGAGACAAAGAAACAAGACGGACAGATGACATAGACGGACAGAGGCAGAGCTCTCCGGCTTGGGTATTTCTTTTCCACCTTCATCCTCTTTTTGGTTTTTGCTTGGTAAGTTATTTCTACCCATTCCCTTATTTATTTGACATTTTATTCTCATTGTTCTAAAAATCCAAACTTTGAACACCTCCATGGATTTCGGTGATCAGTCGGCGTTTTGTTCTTGATTGCTGTGAGTCTGGGCAAACAAAGCGGAAAGAACTTACCAGGTGTTGCAACATTTTTGATGAATCTAGCATTGAGAATGGGATGTTGTTGTTGTTCGTTTTTGTTCAGACGTTATTGGTGTGGGTATTGTTCTTGGTTGCTATTCATTTTTATTCAGACGTTAATGGTGTGGGTATTGTTCTTGGTTGTTGTTGTGTGAGATTGTTCTTGGCTGTTGTTCGTATTTGTAAATTGGTGTGGGTAAATTGGAAGAATTGGAAGAATTTGTATTAACAATTGGAATTAGATTGTAAATTGGAAGATGATTGTTTCGGCTCAAGTTATTGGAAGAATTTGTTTCTCATTTCCATCAATACGATTTTTATTGATTGGCTTAACTTAAGTATAGATAATAGTCTTTTTATCATTTTCTTGCTTGAATATGGAACAATTTTTTTCCATCTCTTTATTTGAACCTTTCGAATCATCCTTTGCATAAATGCTTTGGTTTGCAAATATGACATTTTTTTGTCTCTTTATTTTGAATATGTTTGCTTGATTTGTAAAAATTTTCACGTATCTAAATCATTGTCCTAGAGAATCTTTTGAATTATTTTATTTTCCCTTTCATTTGTATATTATGGTATTTTATTTTATTAGTCCTTTTCATTTGTGTATTTTGATATGAATTGTTTTATTTTCCCTCTCACGTATCTGACTAAGCTTTGCATAACTTGTGTATTTTATTTTCCCTTTCATTTGTGTATTATGTATATTTAATTAGTGTTTCTTGAATTATATTGTACAATTTGCATATCTTGATGTATAGTTTGCATGTATATTATTAGACTTAGACCCGTTTGAGAATTACTGTATGACATGCACCAAGAATGTCATACAGTAATTCTTGAATTGTCCAAGTTTGGACAGTTTGAGATTATACGCTCTGTATTGCATGCAATTGATTGATGTTATCTTTCATCTTTTGATGTAGAGATTCGGTAGGATTTTCCTTTTGTTCTCTGGGTATATTGGTACTAAGTCGTTGTGAATTGTCGAACATAGTCGACAACTCACAACGACTTAGTACAACTCATATACTTGGAGAACTATGGGAAGATAACAACAATTATTTGCAATGGAATACAGAGCGTATAATCTTGAATGGAATAGGGTCATCTACCTTTTAGCAAGAACTTATAAAAGTCATATTGCATGTCTTAGTCATCTTTGTTGTTTGTTCTGTTTTTTATGGGTGAGAAAGACTGATAAGAGTTGGATGAATAAAACGAATCGATTTAGGAAGAGGTATTTAGAAGGGGTAAATCAGGTCATAGTGTTGACACGTGGATAACAAGAATGAGATTAGGTGCCCTTGTCGGTGGTGTATGAATGTATACTTTCATGAAGTGGGAAAAGTTGAGGATCATTTGATTGTGCATAAGATTGATAAAAGTTATACTAAATGGGTGTTGCATGGTGAACCATATGGTGAGTTTAGTCATGTTGATGCTACTGTAGATGATAGCAATGGGGATGAAGTAAATGATGTTGACGAATCGATCAAGGAAACAGATGAAATGTTGGAGGATATCATTGCGGGGATGTTTACGGGTACAACATCTGGAGATTGACATAATAATGATGAACCAACTAGAGAGGAATATGGAGCAAAGACTTTGTTGCCTATTGAAAGATGCAAGACGTACTCTTTATCCGAATTGTGAGCGTTTTTCAAAGTTAGCATTCATGGTACGATTGATGCACATAAAGACCCTACGCAATATGAGTATTGCATCATTTAATATAGTGTTAGATTTGATTAAAGAAGCTCTTCCAGAAAGAGAGACCTTGCCTAAATCATATAGGGAGGCAAGAACATTAAATCGGGGTTTGGTCTTGATTATATACCCATACATGCATGCATTAATTATTGTATTTTCTTTTGGAAGAAAACAAAGAAGTTAGAAGTGTGCCCTATATGTGGTGAATCTAGATGGGTCAATAGTGCGATAAAACGAAAGAAAGTTCCTAAGAAAGTTCTACGTCATTCCCATTAATAACAAGATTGCAGAAACTGTTTATTTCAAAGAAGACAGTTGAGGACATGAGATGGCAAAGAGAAAAACGGATTCTAGATGAAGACAGTCTAAGACATCCGGCAAACTCGTTGACGTGGAAATAGTTTGATAAGGAACATGAATGGTTTGGATGAGAAGCTTTCAATGTTCGGCTTGGATTAGCTGCCGATAAATTTAATTCATTTGGCAACATGAGTACGAGTTATAGCATGTGGCTAGTGGTGCTTATGCCATACAATTTGCCACCTTGGAAGTGCATGAAGGATCCATTCTTTATGATGACGTTACTTATTCTCGGACCAAGATCTTCAGGAAATGATATTGATGTTTACTTACAACCTTTGGTGGAAGAGTTGAAAATATTATGGTCGAAGGTGTTCATACATTTGATGCGTCAACATCTAGTTATTTTCAAATGCATGCAGCAGTGATGTGGACTATCAATGATTTTTCAGCATATGGTAATTTATCTAGGTGAAGTACGAAGGGAAAATTGGCATGTCCGGCGTGTCACCAATCTACTGCTTCTAAATATCTACCACATGGTAGAAAAATGCACTACATGTGTCATCGTCGTTATTTACCAATGGATCATAGTTGGAGGAAGAATTGAACAATGTTTGATGGTGAAGAAGAGTATGGGCTACCATCAAGTAAATTGTCAGGTGAGGATATATTTATGTAGTTGACCAGGATAAGACCAGTACAGTTTAGTAGAGCTTTGAAGAAGAGAAAACTTACTGAGTAGGAGTTGAATTGGACAAAAAAAAGTATCTTTTTTGAGTTACTATATTGGTCAACTTTGAAAGTGTGCCATAATTTGGATGTTATGTATATTGAGAAAAATATATGTGAGAATATTATCAGGACATTGTTGAATATCGAGGGTAAGATGAAAGATACAGTTAACTCTCGAAAAGATTTAGGTAAGATGAAGGTGAAGAGGGATTTACATCTACAACCTCATGTTGAACAATTGCTTTGAGATTAATGCATACCTGAAGTAAGTTCTCAATTACATTTCATATTGTAATTTTTCATTTTCAATTTCTTTACGTACATTTTTATTGATTAATTGTATAACTATAGTGAGCATATTGACATTCTAAAGAGACAAAGTTCAACCAATGTCGAGAGTCAGCATGAGGAAGAGTTTCCAGAGTGGTTCAAAAAACGTGCATAAATTCTTAACAAAGAATATATTTATTCCATTTATATTGATATTATTTTGTAGGATTTGTTTATCATGTACTATTAATATGTTTTGTTTTCATGTTTATAGATTAACAATTTGCCTGATAAAAATCCCTCGAATGTGCATGATGATTTATATGCATTAGCATGTGGTCCTGATGAATGTGTAAACATACTCTGGATGTATTGTCGGAGGGGTTAAGTATCTCACTACTGACCGAGAACAACACCGTAAAACTCAAAATAGTGGAGTGGTTGTTCCGAGAGATCACGATGAGAAATATATTGATTTTTATGGTGTGGTATTGGATATCTTTGCATTACGATATTTACGAGAGAATGTCGTGTACTTATTCAAGTGTGATTGGTGGGATGTGAAAAAATAGAATGTAGGTATACGCATAGATAAATATTTTACAAGTGTGAATACATCTCACAAATGGTACCAAAATGATTTATTCATACTTTGAAGTCAAGCTAATCAAGAGTTTTATTTACCTGACACTGACTCTGGTGGTCACTGGCGGGTGGTTCAAAAACTTGGTCATAGAAATATTTATGATATTCCTGAAATAATAGACAGGGGTTGACAAGGATATTGAAGAAGCAATACCGAATGAAGCGTATCAAGAAACGGAGTCCTTTGAGCTCATTGTAGATTTATGGGATTATGATATGATCCCATTGCATAAAAATGATGTTGAGCTCGAAACTGTAGATGCTTCAACCGAAGAAGAGGAAATGGTTGAAGAAGATGACTTTATAGATGATGAAAGTGAGGAGGAAAAAGTCACCACCGATGAGGAAGAAAGTTTGTCAATTTCTATTGATGATGGCACGTATGCCGATGATACGAATTGATTGTATTTTAATTTGTCAGGTTAGCATCATGGCGATAGGTAGAAAAAGTCAGCGATCCGCTCTTTCCGTTTCATCAAACCATGTAAAGACTTCCTAACCTATGCAGTCTACCCCAGGTACAACGCTGAGGGTGTCGAGTGAAACACCTTTAAGCAGTCCTCCTCTCGCACAGAGTAGTGTGGCCTGTAAGTTCTCTAAACATTATACTACTTTTGGGTAGACTGATTTTGACTATGCATTCACATTGGTTTTAATCTTCTAACTCACGTATATTATATTTGTAGCAACTACACCTGCCAAACGAGGGCGTGAGAAGTCAAGAGGAGTGACTTTTGCCAAAGTGAGGGCAAGCGATAAGATGCCAGTCAATATCCCTAATAGGCACCAAGGCACAGATAGTGATGAATCTAGTCGTCTTACATCGTTGATTGGAACACTTGTTCGAAGGCATGCTCCATTTGGTACGCCGACCTGGGCAAAAGTTTCGAATTTTATAAAAGAATATATCAAGGAGTGTGTTTTGGTATGTATCTAATTGTTTAATTACATCGGCCTCATATATGTTACTAATTTATTTTTGTGTTCTTTTTACAGGATGACTTCGAGCTCAATTATGATTGTCGAAAAGATATCGAAACTGTGAATTCTATAATGAATGCGGCTTTCAAAAATCACAAGGCAAAAACTACTCAAACATTTTAAAAAGTTTGGGAGCAAAGATGAAGCATTGCAACATCGTTATAGGGACACGTATGAAGAAAATTAGATTGCATGCTATGAACTATTCTCCCAACCTTCTTATTAGGTAATTGTTTCATGAAAAGCAACGATTGAAGATACACCACACTGGTGGTTCAAGACCATTTGTTTGGCATAGAAAGAAGTTGGTAAGTATATTAAATAATTATAACCACATTTTAATTTCATAGATTAGCTAAATTTTCTTTCTTTTGACCTATGAATTGTGCAGTAAGACCCTGAGGGTGGAACACCAACAACTGTATATTTATACTATAAGACGCATCATAAAATAAATGGCGAAGGGTTGGTGTCTGATATTGCCAGAAACAATTATATAAGTAAATTTTTTCATATTATTTTGAAAGATTAGTCTATTATGTTAATACAATCCATAATTTAGTTTTATGATTGTAGGAGAAGACGGTGGATATCCAGTTCCAATCAACTATAGAGTCAGGAGCACTAAAAGATGTTAACATTTCTACTCAAGTCCTTGGGAAAATATCCAACTATGTGAGAGGTTTGGGTCGCTCTGTGAAGCCTATTGCTGCCTCATCCTCTACTGTGTCCGTACAAAGGGATTCTTGCTTGGTCGTGAGTTAGAGGTAGCTAAAGCTACAATAGAAGAGTTGAAGTCAAGGCAGAGCGACTATGATAACCTAAAAAACCAATAAGAACAAATGCAGGAGGCGCAGAAGCAAATTCAAGAGCAACTTCAACTACTTAAGGCACAATTTGCGCAACGAGATTCGTAGGTAGGACTTTATTGGCAAATTATAAAGTGTTCATTGAGGGTTTTGGTATTGTTGATAGTTTTGGATTAAGTTTTTGAATGTTAGAACATTTTCTAGGATTTGAACTTACGTGAACTAGATACATTTTTTTTTGCAATATTATTACTTGTACAACTTTGGGGATTTTTTTACTTCATCTTACATTTGTGTACTGAGATATTTTTAATTTGAGAATGTTTTTAGCTTTAGATATTAGAAGTTTGTGTTGGTGGAGAGATTTATGAAATATTTGTTTTGGTATTTGTGATTGTGAGAATAGCAGGCTTGATTTGGAGATTCTGTATAATAAATGATGTCATTTTTTATAAGCAGAAAAGGACGTCAATTTTATGAATGACCCTAACCTTGAAAAATAATCAGGGTCCTCGATTTTTTTTCTCCCCACCCTGCCCCCTTTCTCTACTCATGCTTTCCCTCTCGGACATCTCTCTTTCCCCATTCCCATCACCCTCACCCTCGCCCCTCCCAGTTGCCGTTACCCACTTACAAGTCGCGGGTTAATTTGATTAATTTGCTGGTTTGATTAGTTTGATTATTAGTTTGGTCTATGTTTCTTAAGTTTGATTTATCACTATGCTATATTCTTATAAATTAATTGTATAAAACCTGGCTTTTCAGATTTAGATGGATATAGACACTACTCCGGGATCTACATCTAGTTGTACACCGCTCTCTACACTTGGGAGTACCCCCATCTCTTCTCCTACACCTAAAGTTACCCTGGTCTCTATACCACCAATTGCAACATCATCGAGGTCATCTCCTACTGACACATGTCACACTCAGCTCTTTTGCACCTTTTTTTTTTTTTTTTTATATATGTGAGATAATATAAATAGTACGTTATGGAATTTTCTTACTTCAACTATTCTTCGTACATCTTTAATTCTCCTCCATTTACACCTTTATTTGTGTTTACATTCAAAAAGGTAATTGGGATGGTCGGGGCAAGCCTGTAAAACCCTGGTAAGACAGGTCTGAGTGCTGCACGCCCGGGTTGATTAGACGAGCAGTTTGAGTTTTCGACCCCGAGCAGTTTGATTTCTGACCCCGAGCAATTGAGCTCTCGACCCCAATTAGTTGAGTTCTCGAACCCGGGCTAGTAAGCCCAGGACCTTGGGCTGTTTGAGCTTCCGGTAGCTGCCCAGCTTTTACGTTAGTTAAGCTTCCTTTTTGCATGCTACTTTTTATGTGTCCTAACCCGTGTGCACAGCATTAAATGCACTCTTATCCCATTTCACGTTTTACTTCCTCCTCCTTATTCGACCGCCTAGGGGAAGATGGCCATTGGCTCTCTCTTTTTGGCGTGTTGCGTGTTAGATGTACGAGATGAAGATTCTGGTAGCAGCAGTATACGACCTCGTTATCCCTCTCTCTCTCTAATGATTGGGTCTAGACCTATAGGCTGGTAGGGGGAGTACACCGTGAATTCATTGCTTTGTAGTTATAGTATCAACTATAAGAATAAAGAAAGAGACGTGAAGTGGAGTGCTCCGAGACATATAGAAACCGCGACAAAATGTAGAGAGAAAGGAAGGGAGAGTGACGTGAGAGAGACCACCTGACCGAAGGAAGGAGGAAGGAGAACCAAGGGGAAAAGCGAGACCGAGGTAGTCTCGGTCTGCACCTTTTCCTTCCCTTTAGCTTTTATCTCTTCTTTTTCTAACGTAGTGTCTTACTGTTTTTAGGTGTTTTCATTCAAGGAAATGCAGTATACACTCGACTGAGGTAAGGGTGAGTTAAGTTACATTACGAGGGGATTAGTAGTAAGGGTGTAGAGTTGTCTTAAAGAGGGGCATTGGGGTGGTTCGGGTAGTGCTTAAAATGTGACTTTTGCCATGAGATGAGAAAAGACTAGTAACCCATTTGTATCACTGTGATAAAATGCGAAGGAGAAAGGACTAAAAGACGTTGGGTGGACCACCTGTTGCATCAACATATCATAGGTATGGGAAAATTGACCGAACTGACCACATGACCGGAATGAAACCCATACCTAGAGGTGGTCCGATGACAGGGTGACGGTACCGATCACAGTGGGATAGTGCAAGCCGCCACCTGAAAGGACAGTGGTTGGTATCCCTAGCGTGAAACAATATACGCTTGATAAGGTCCTAGTGCCGGGGCACGTGACAGTCCCAGAGGAGAGGAGAGACGCACAACCCTGACTCTAGGGGTTAAACAGAGCAACAAAGGATACCTCGACAGACAGAAAGAGGAAAGAAAGAAAGAAAGAAAAAGTACAGTGACTGGGAAACATATGCATCATTCCATTGCATCATGCATTGCATCATTTTCTTGTTTAGTGTTATTGATGCTTGCAGATTTTTTTGATTAATCATGCTTATCTGTTTTGTGTGGCATATTCTTTTTTCCCCCTTTACTGAGTCAATAGGACTCACCTCTTTTATGGTTTAATCTCTTGTATGTACTGCCGTGGACATCGGACATACAGATGCTGACATTTATGAGCGAGCAAACTTTGGATGTTGATCCTTACATAGTAGTGGTTAAATTATGGACTTATGTCACCGAATCTTTTGAGGTATTTATGGGGTACGAGCCCCAATGGTACCTCAAGGATCCACTTGCCTCCAGTTCCTCGAGTTGAGGATTTCGATTTGGTCAATGTTGATCCGGCTCTTCTGCAAGTTATCCCTCCTCCTCCGGCGCTGC
Source organism: Morella rubra (assembly GCA_003952965.2). NCBI lineage: Eukaryota > Viridiplantae > Streptophyta > Magnoliopsida > Fagales > Myricaceae > Morella > Morella rubra. The sequence goes on from CM025852.1 coordinate 6,130,906, forward strand.
CAGTGGAGGGCAACGGAGATAATGAGATTATCGACCTAACCTCCGACACTGAGTCAGAGATGGACTAGACATCAGTGGTAGTCATTTTGTTGGTTTAGGTCCTGTTTCTATTAGTCGGTTTCATGGGTGTGGTGGGACAGAAAGTTGTAGACAACTTCTGTTTTTGTATTTATTATCTTGTAACTTTTGTATCTTAGTAAAGGGTTTTTGTTCTTTGTAAAGTGCTACCTGTATAAAGCAAATCAATATGTTTGTGTAATTCCTTTTATTCTATCCCTCCTTACGCCACAACCTACTTTTAAATTATTAATTGCAGTTTTGACATCTCCTTAATTAATCCATTTTATTTTCCCTATTTAATTCATGTGACTTGTTTGTTAAATCCCTGAACACTATTATTTTTCCTTCCTTAATATACTTATACATTTCAAGACATTATTTCCGGTAAGCTTGTTTTTAAAGCCAGTTATCAGATTTATTCGTGTCGTAATCCCCGCTTGTGTGCATTCCATTACGATAAGAGAGCGTAGGGGATAAGTACTGGCACGAGGCGTGACACACATCTACACAATCCCCTATGGCAGTAAAGGGTGCGGGAACTCTTACTGGTCATCCTTCTCTTCTTAAGAGATGAAAAGTTGCTAATTCTTCTTACGTATAGAATCACTACACTAGATTGCTCGTTGTTGATCTGGAAAGGCCTCAATATAAGTGTAATTACTATGATATATCAATTGGGTATCACCATAGGTGTAATGAGACTTCGAGGTTGAAGTAATACTTGAACTTGTAAGTGCATAATGTACGCTTTGCCCCCCCTTATCTTTGGGGTCATTTACACTTTGCACCCCGATGTATTTTTTGTGAGACATTGGACTCCTTTACTTACACATTTTTTCAATTTGGACCTCGTACCCAAAATGCCCATCAATTTAGACTGATTCCGTCAAAATTTTTACACATTGCCCCATTATCTTTAGGGGTATTTACACATTGCCTCCTTTTCTTTGCGGGTATTTACAAATTACACCCCACGTTTTGATAGAATCCGTCTAAATTGAATGGGCAAATCGAAAAAATTGGGGTTCTCAAAAATAATACATCGAGATGCAAAGTGTAAATGACCCCAAAGATTACACTTTGCCCCCCTTATCTTTGGGGTCATTTACACTTTGCACCTCGATGTATTATTTTTGAGACATTGGACCCCTTAACTTACACATTTTTTCAATTTGGACCCCGTATCCAAATTGCCTGTCAATTTAGATGGATTCCGTCAAAAATTTTACATATTGCCCCCTTATCTTTAGTGGTATTTACACATTGCCCCCTTATCTTTGGGGGTATTTACACATTGCACCCCACGTTTTGACGGAATCCATCTAAATTAACGGGCAATTTGGGTACGAGGTCCAAATTGAAAACATGTGTAAGTTAAGGGGTTCAATGTCTCAAAAATAATACATCGGAGTGCAAAGTATAAATGACCCTAAAGATAAGGAAGCAAAGTGTATTTAACCCAAATAAATGTCAAAACAATATAAGACAATCTTTGTTGAGTCATGATGCTAGAATTGCAAAGGCGGATACAGTTGGTGATATGGGGGTTGTTAGTTTTGATGAGAAGAAAATTAGGTGAAAGATCACGAAGATAATTATAGTAGATTAATGCCTATTTATAATTGTAGAAGAGGAGTTTATGGAGTTGATTCATGATCTTGAGCCCCGGTTTAGGATGTCATCCCATTTCAAGTTATGAGAGATTGTATGCAGTTGTATTTAATAAAGAATAGTCAATAGAAAACTAACATGGGAAGACATAGTTATAGGTTTTGCTTCATAATTAATACTTAGATCTCCATTTAGATTATAAATTATATGAGTGTTACTGCTCATTTTGTTAATTGTGGTTGAAAGTTACAGAAGAGAATCTTGTCATTCCGTCGTGTGCAAGATCCTAAGTTTAAAATGTTTGCAATTGATTTTTGGTTTAAAAAGTTCTTGGGATGGAAAAAGGCGTTGAGATGACTAACACGATGAGGGCTACTATTGATCGTTTGTATTTGGAGTATGGTGCCAATAGTGAGATTAATGGGGTTAGGATGCCCACAGATGATCCTACCTATGTAGACGACCTTGAATGCGGTGGTGACGTTGATGAAGTGTAGGATGAGCTCGATCAGGTTTGGGCTGCACAAAATTTTTTAGATCATAATCCAAAGTGGAAAGATATTTGACAGAGAGTGCTGAAGCAAGAATGCTTTCATTTGAAATTTTATGTTGGTGGAAGGTGAACTCAACTAAGTTCTCAATCCTTTCTTGTATTGCGCGAGATGTGTTAATGATCCTCGTTATCATCGTGGCATCAGAGTCCATTTTCAGCATGAGTGTCACGCCCCAAAAATCAGTATAAATAAAGAAAAGAAATAAAAGAAATTTATCTTCTTTATTCAAAACAAAACATATTATAACTATAATGTTTCAAAACATAAACATTAAACAAATTCTCTTACAGTCTAAAATCCAAAATAATACTCTCATCTATCCCGCCCGCATGTTTCTAGATTTGATTCTTGAACAATCTCTGAAAATAAGAAAAAAAATAACGGAGTGAGTTCGACAACTCAGTAAGCAGAGAATAAAAAAAATATAATCGTTTTCCGAAATCAGAAATTTATAGTTATAGATAGTTTTACCAGTAATATAGAAAAATCCCTTTGGTATTAACAGTAAGCCACGTTTACCCCTGTGGCAGGGTTGTGCAACGACTTATCCGGCGGCCAACCGAAATAAGTCAACAATAAGCGGAGTTCACCCTACTAAGACTTAGCGAGAACACCAAGTGTGCACTAAGGAGAAACTCACACAGAAACCACTCCGAAGAATGGGTGCACTCAGTAATCAGTAAGTTGGTACCAACAGCAGCAGTAATCAGTAATCAATAACAGAACATTGCCTCAGGGTTTGAAAATAGTATAATATATAATAACAAAATTCAAAATCAGAATCAGAAATTATGTTCAGCGGAATATATAATCTTTGAGAAAGAATGCAGAACAGTAATATAAACAGATCTCAGTATGTCTTTTAAAATTCCACACTTGTTTTCAGAATAACATAAGCTTGCAATAAAACGTTATTTTCCACAAAAATCGTTTTATGAAAAGGTGTTCGTCATTTTGAAGAAAAACAGTATAGTAGCTCCGCTTACCCGACTTGCTTCGATAATCGAACCGCCCTATAAATCACGTAGCGCAACAATCCAAAAGAACCAAAGATAATTGTAAAAACCAACTATAGCCGAATTGATAGAGAGAGAGAGAGAGAGAGAGAGAGAGAGAGATCTCAAAAATGATAATGAAAATCACGTCTGAGAGGTGTGATCGACCTCTAAGCAAAAGGTCCCTTTTATAGAAGAGAGAGACTTGAAAACGGTCCAAAATGGAATACAATTTGGCGTCTCTTTCAACAACCTCCCATTACTGCCATTAGTCGCCCAAAACGCATAGAAACGTCGAGAAATGAATGTTGGAAAGGAAAAGCCTCAAAAATCAAACAAAAAGGTGCTAAAACGGATGAGAAATCGAAGAGAGAGAGATAGAGGAAATTGATGAGAGAGAAACTGAAAGGTTGAAACGGCGGCTAGGGCTCAGCATTCGGGATTCTAACGTTTGGGGAAGAAGAAGATTGAAACGCAACGTTTCATTTAAAAATCCAAATTGAGCAAAACATGTTTAAATAAAATAAAACCTCAACAATGGCAACCAAACGCGTCAGACGCCTCAGTGGTTCAGCTACAAACCTCCTTCCTTTGAGCGCGCGGGTTCAAATCCTCGCATCCCATCATTTTGCAAAATAAAACTGTGAAATGTTTAAATAAACTCAATCGAGTAAAAGCAACAAAATACGTGCCTGGCCTAGTGGTCTTCTCCTTTTAGGCCCCAGGTCTGGAGTTCGACTCCAGCCATTGCAATTTTTTTTTAAACTGGGTCATCACAATGAGAGGTCGAGTATTAAGTGTCTTTTGAAGTTTTTTAGCTCAAAAAATAGTTGAGAGTCTTATATGTGCTCAAAACTGGTTGCGATCAACATCAAAGACGGATGGGGGGGACACATCACAAATATAACGAAGGATCCCGAGAGTTATATGCTCGATGCAGATAATCACTTTAGGATTTGTTGGTTAATGGTTAATACTTATATGTCTTCAATGCTGTTTGAATGTGATATATTTGTTATGCACTTTTCAAAGGTATCAAATGGATCACATTTATCACTCTGAATGACTGACATGACGCTTGGGAATTAGGATGATCATTGTGGATGCTAGAGATGTTTCTCAATAGTTTGTTGTCATTTATTTTTGTTGGACTTGTGTTGATGGACTAATGTTACTTATGTTGCTTATGTTGGATAGTTGGACTTGTGTTGATATGAAGGTGTTCCTTATTACTTAATAGTTATATTTTGAGTATTTTTTGATTTGTGGAATATGGATTATGTTATTTATTGCCCATTTTGCAATTTACATACTAGGCCACTTTGAATTTGAATATGAGAGGACAACAAAGTGGTCATTAATGCAATATGATCGTAGTCTAATGTGGTTATAAAGGACAAGGTGAACTTGCTAAAATGGTCTACACTTTTTAATATTTTTTTGGTATGTAAATGTTGAAAGAAATTGGCCTAAAATGTATTTGTAGTATGTAAATGTATAGAAAAACAAATTAAACAATGTTAGATTATTCTTGTTAGAGTGAGAATAGGGAAATTCGGAGCCCTCAAAAAGGACCAAAAATAGGTATGCAAGTAGGCTCCAAGACCGCCAAATAGGCCTATCAAATAAGCTCCAAAAGATCTAAAAAAGGGGGTTTGAAATGGGCTAAAAAGCAGCCCAATACATGCTTCAAAAATAGCCCAAAAAGCATGGCCCAAACAGTTACACGATGGGCCAGTCATTGGTAAATCGGCACCAGTAAGGGCCGGTTATTGTGGCAAGCCAGTGTCGATTTTTTCAAACTAGAACCTACATCACCGTTAATCATCCCTAATTCGAATAGACTTGCCTCAACAAGGAAATACAGTACTCACAGTGAGCAAAATGACAAATCTCTGATACAAGAATCTACCTCTGATCAGCTCGAGTATTAGTTGTTAAGTTAAATACTTGCTCGCAAGTAGTAAGATTTGAACTCACAGTGATACACTAAATACGATTTGTGCATGAATTAAAGTCTGTCAATATTCGAACTATTGAGCCATCATTCTTAAACACAAACTAGATGCTTCTTAACCATAGATATCTTGGTATTTCATGACTACGCTCTCTCTCTAATCCACGTTAATACATGCACGACGTTTGACCTGATAGCAAAAGGCCAACACCCGAAGAAAAATAAAAAAATGATGGTGATATTTTCTTTAATAAGGAAAGATTTAATTAGAAAAAATTGTAAGATAGTGGAAGGTAGTCTACAGTCATGGTGATCCTCCTTATACTAGCTACGTAGTACTATTTCAATAATTTTCGAACAGCTCACATTATTACTTACTTTTTATTTTGTATAAGTAACAATATATGTATTTTTTTTTTTTTGTATTTAATTAGCTAGTAGCTGGGGAAAGGCATTTTACACTATAAAACGTTACCTAATTGTTTTTTTTTCCTCCAAATAAATCAATGAATAAAATGTAAGGCCACATTGGTACGCGTTTACAGAGAGGCAGCAGGCAAATTACTAATAAAGCCAATCAAACTTCACAATCCTCCTGAATGGTTAAGGGGCCTACGGAAAATTGGCCATGATCAGCGCCAGCAAACTTCTGCGTGGCATGGACCCCATCAGGAACCTCGGGAACATAATCAGCATTTAATACCGAAAGAGGCCAAGAACGCCTAGGGAAAAGTTTAATATCTCATACCACGGCCAGTACACCAAAATTTGTTCTTTTCTTTTGCCATGTTAACACTTATAATATATCCATTTGTTTATCAATCACGAAGAATACAACTCTGGACGGCGATCGATGATGATCATGCAGTGGCATCGGGGATGCCCAACAGTCTGTACGTGCATGCACTTTCAAATCTTACAACTTTTCTGCCTTCTAATATTTCTCATAAGAAATGGAATACCCTTTTTCCCAAGCAAATTATTGGCAACCGTATAGGGTGGGTGTAAAGTACAGGTGTCTGGCTTTGGTATAAAGAACTTCCTTCTCGTCCTTTTGGACAAACAGAGTGGGTATTCTCTGACACTCTTTAACCCCTAACCTCCGATATATAGTTTAGAATTTTAAGAGGATCCAGTACTTTTTGGATGATTTGAGGAGACTGCCTGGAAGATGCAGGAGCTCGGAGACGGGATGTTTAGATTCTATGTAAAGTTGGTAGGATGGATGTGGGCCATGACTACTTGATGTGCAATTTTTGAATCGAAAATATATTATTAATTAACCAATATTGAGTAGAGTATCTGGTTTCAAAGTATTCGTATTAAAATGTTTGACATGCATATGCCTCGATTATGCATGATATTCTAGAAATGGTTATACTAATTGTGTCTATAATATATCTTGTTCATAAGTCTCTTTCTTTCAAATTTTTGAACTACATAATCATTTTCAATATTAAAGGCAATACATATATAGAGTGATTCCATCGAAAGGGGTTTTCAATATATCTTATGCTTATTAAGTTTAGGGTACGACTTTTTTGTCCCATTATTAAATATTCGAACTCGGTCGGGGGTCGTATGGTACTATGTATACTTTTAATTGTGTAATGGAGCTACTATATATAAAAGGAAGAGGGAGGAAGAGGACACCATGGTAATTAATCTAACAACGTTCATCATCTAATGTATTAAGCAACCAGCTCGAGATATTTAGGTACTGAATTCCATGTTCGATCGTCAGACACAGTAAAGGAGGAAATAAGGGACGGTAAGAAAATAGATCAGAGAGTGAGGCATGTACATGGCTGCTCACGAAAGTGATACCCAAATCAAACAAAAGTTCCACGTACCATTCGGCCTACTTGTCGGGAATTAGATGGTCTTTTTAATTAAATTGTTTCATAATTTTGCAAGAAAAACATATATATATATATATATATATATATATATTATACATTAACAGACCAAAAATTAGGGCTAGCTAGCATTATTTGAGCCGGTCTAAATATATATAATACTTGCGCTACAGACGATCTCACTTTTCAAGCTTCACGACATGACTCTCACTTTGTGCTACATTTTGAAGTCATGGAAGGAGTGCTGTTTTTGGGCAGAATTCATCTCTAGAGAATTCCACGTTCGACTATAACAGTTATTGGATTAAAAAAAAAACAGTAATAATTAACCAGAAAACGGCAAATGTCTAGCTATAACTGACAAGGAAAGAGACATTAATTAAATTTAAAAGCACACTAGCCCAGGCTTACCTAGGGCACCCAATATAATATAATACAATGATAATGAATAATTATACATACCCCGACATCATAAATTATTGTATAATTAGGTTATGCTGTTATGGTATACTTGGAATCCAAGGTTGGATTTGAGATTAATCTCGAACTGTACATTTGCTATGTGTCAATTAGTTACCTTTTCATTTAGTTTATGCATAAATATAAAGCTGATCTTAACCTAACTAGTCGATCGAGTGACTTCATGGAACTTGAACTTATTTGCATGCGGATTATATAGAATAAATTAGCTACGTGTAGTGTGATCAAGGCTTCCACCTCCCAACCATTAGAAAGCAAGCAGGCGCCATGCCAAGTCATCAATTTTTTTTTAATAAATAATTATAAGCAAGTGCCTATCGATCTCACAAGAAAATCGATCCCAGCTGTATGAAGAACAGAATAATGGGTTTTTGTGGGTTGCATTAGGTTGAGAATTATATATACTTAAATGTTCCTAAGGATATTTTTTTGAGATATATTTTACTCATAAATATGCCAAGTCATCAATATACTTTTTTAAAAGAAAAAATTAGTTGAAAGTGAACTGTTTATATATGTAGACACATGTAAAGTTAGCACTGATCACTAGCTTTCATTAATTTGTTGGTGTGATCAGTTAGTCCAGATAAAAATCTCATATCGTGGAATAGATATCACTTTTTATGATCAAATCTCGTAGTCCACATCCATTTGAGAGTTTTAAAAGGTAAAAATCTTATCTTGTAATATATTTTAAATACGATCAAATCCCGTTAGTCCACATAGATTTATGGATTTAATTAGAAGGAAAAGTTAGGCTATTTTTGTAATCAACATTAATTTGCTAATTAAAAAGTTAATCCCAAGGGGTTGGACCAATACTGGTCTAAGCTTAAGACATAGAGGTTCACTCCCTCTAAGATCTCAAGTTCAAAATCTCTCAAGTGCTATTAATCTTTTGGGATCACCCCCAAAGTTTATGCCTCGGAGATTACCGAGTTTATGCGGGACAAAAAGATTGCATAAGCCTGAAAGATTAGTCAGGGCGTGAAGCTCTAGATACCTTTGTCATCCAAAAAAAAAATCTAAAAAAACTAAAACTTTTATTGAGAAATTTGAAATGTATAAAACTTGCAATTATATTCTGTATCCCACGTACGTACAGTTCTAAAGTGAACACAGAAAACGATTTTAGGGTGGGCGCCTACCACTTGTTTGAAAGTATGTATTTGATAGTACCCGATTTTCACTCATAGATTTGAGCAAATCTGTACTACCACTTCAAACCAATCTCTTAAGTCAATTATCCAAAGGAGAAAGGCAAATTGTAATTAAACATTGACTTCAGGAGGTGCAACGTAGCAATTTAATAGATCGCACGATCGACGACAGAGAAGCGAATATACTTTCTCTAGTGAATTTTGACCACTTGGGCAACTTGCGACGCACCAATTAGCTGATACAGCCAGGTTCCTATTGCCAACATGTTTGTATGGTCCACTCCACGACTATATGCTGCATGGGTTTGGCATAAACGTACAGAAAAGGCTGGATAATATGTCTTTCAGTTAGTTTACGGAATATAAGTAGAAATTTAGAGTGGAAGTGATCTTTACATTCTATTAGAGTTATCTAAATATGAAGATTCTCTTTGGATTATCCAGTACTCTTGATTTTGTAATTCTAATAAGTTATATTTGCTTTTTAGTTAATCGCTGTAAATTTTTAGATACATAAGCAACAAAAACATTATTTGGATGGAAGAAAAGAGGAAAATGAAGAGAGCATTGGAAACACTGGGTAAAATTAGGGGGTTCTAATTTTGTTTGGTTGGGTGGAAAGGAATGGAAAGTAAAGAAGTACGATGCATAGGGAATAAAGGCCATAAGATATTAGAGGAATCCCCTTTCCCTTCGAGCCTACGAGTTTTCGCCAGATTCCAATTGGGGGATCAGAAGAGAGAAGCATTATTTTCAATCTTTTTTTATTGGTATAGGATATTCCACTAGTATACTTTCCTTTCCATCCAATTTTCTACCAACAAGCCAGACACCGGAAGGAAGATAACCTTCCCTTCCCCTCCAAGATCTCCGCTCTCTCGATCCCCTCCTCTCTTTTCCTTTTTCCTTTTCCTTCCTGCCCCTCACCACAAGTAGTGTAACCTTTTAGCTCGCAATGAAGCAAATGCTACATGCCGTTTGTAAAAAACAAGCTATACAAGTAAATGCTATAGTCTTCTGCAGCTTAGAAAAAAAAAAAAAAAAACTGTCTTCTCCATACCCTCCTCGTGTACATAGCTAGTTATATGACCTATGCATGCAGTAAGACATGATCATAGCCTCCAAATTAAGTCTAAAAATGTAACATCCAGCTCTTTTGCACCTATTTGGTATATATGTGAGATAATATAAATAGTACGTTGTGGAATTTTCTTACTTCAATTATGCTTCTTACATCTTTAATTTTCCTCCATTTACACCTTTATTTGTGTTTGCATTCAAGAAGGTAATTGGGATGGTCGGGGCAAGCCTGTAAAATCCTGGTAAGACAGGTCTGAGTGCTGCACGCCCGGTTGATTAGACAAGCAATTTGAGTTCCCGACCCCGAGTAGTTTAGTTCTCAACCCCGAGCAATTTGATTTTCTGACCCTGAGCAGGTTAAGCTCTCGATCCCGAGCAGTTTGAGCCCTGGACCCCCAAACGGTTTAAGCCCAAGACCTCGGGCTGTTTAAGCCCTGGACCTCGGGTTGTTTGAGCTTCCGGTATGCCCAGCTTTTACGTTAGCTGAGCTTCCTTTTGCATGCTACCTTTTACTTGTCCTAACCGTATGCATAGCATTTAATTGGAATTTTCTTACTTCAATTATGCTTCTTACATCTTTAATTTTCCTCCATTTACACCTTTATTTGTGTTTGCATTCAAGAAGGTAATTGGGATGGTCGGGGCAAGCCTGTAAAATCCTGGTAAGATAGGTCTGAGTGCTGCACGCCCAGGTTGATTAGACGAGCAGTTTGAGTTCTCGACCCCGAGTAGTTTAGTTCTCAACCCCGAGCAGTTTGATTCCTGACCTTTGAGCAGGTTAAGCTCTCGACCCGAGCAGTTTAACCCTGGACAGCCCTGTTTGAGCTTCCGGTATGCCCAGCTTTTACGTTAGCTGAGCTTCCTTTTGCATGCTACCTTTTACATGTCCTAACCGTATGCACAACATTTAATTGGAATTTTCTTACTTCAATTATGCTTCTTACATCTTTAATTTTCCTCCATTTACACCTTTATTTGTGTTTATATTCAAGAAGGTAATTGGGATGGTCGGGCAAGCCTGTAAAATCCTGGTAAGACAGGTCTGAGTGCTGCACGCCCAGGTTGATTAGACAAGCAATTTGAGTTCCCGACCCCGAGCAGTTTGATTTCCCAACCCCGAGCAGTTTAGCTCTCGACCCCGAGTAATTTGAGTTCTGGACCCCGAGCAGTTTAGCTCTCGACCCCGAGCAGTTTGAGCCCTGGACCCCGAACGGTTTAAGCCCAAGACCTCGGGCTGTTTCAACCCTGGACCCCGGGCTGTTTGAGCTTCCGGTATGCCCAAATTTACGTTAGTTTAAGCTTCCTTTTGCATGCTACCTTTTACGTGTCCTAACCGTACGCACAACATTAAATGCACTCTTATCCCATTTCACGTTTCACTTCCCTCCTCCTTATTCGACCGCCTAGGTGAAGATGGCGATTGGCTCTTTCTTTTTGGCGTATTGCGTGTTTGGTGTTTTGCGTGTACAATAGACATACGAGGTGAAGATTCTGGTGGCAACAGACGTGTACGACCTCGTCATCCCTCTCTCTCTCTAATGATTAGGTCTAACCTATAGGTTAGTAGGGGGAATACACCGTGAATTCGTTGTTTCCTATTTATAGTATCAACTAGAAGACTAGAAGAATAAGAGAGAGACGTGAAGTGGAGTGCTCCGAGACATATAGAATTTTCACCAAACCGATAGAGAGAAAGGAAGGGAGAGCAACGTGAAAGAGACCACCTGACCGAAGGAAGGAGGAAGGAGAACCAGGGGAACGAGACCGAGGTAGTCTCGGTCTGCACCTTCTCCTTCCCTTCAGCTTTTAGCTTTTCTTTTTCTAACGTAGTGTCCTACTATTTTTAGGTGTTTTCATTCAAGGAGAGGCAGTATACACTCGACTGAGGTAAGGTGAGCCAAGTTACAGTATGGGGGGATTGGGGTAGTTCGGGTAGTGCATAAAACGTGACTTTTGCCATGAGATGAGAAAAGACTAGTAACCCATTCGTATCACTGTGATAAATGCGAAGGAGAAAGGACTAAGAACGTTGGGGGGACCACCTAGGGCTAGATCCTTTGGGTCGTGAAGTTTTGAGAAAGAAAAACTCGTTTTATCTCGGAAAAGCCTTTTGTTATATGCCCAGGAAATTATTATTGAAGGCCTTGTTGTTATATGCCTGAAAAAGGACTTGTTTTGTTTATATGGTTACATGTTTTTTGTATATTGGTCACATGCTCAAAAAGACCTTTTTATAAAATGTGCCCGGGTAAACTGTTATAAACTATGCCTGGGAAGACCTTGTAAAACGTACCCGGGAAGATTTTTATAAACTATGCCCGGGAAGACCTTGCTAAAACGTACCCGGGAAGACTTTTATAAACTATGCCCGGGAAGACTTTGCTAAAACATACTCGGGAAGACTTTATAAATTGCCCGGAAGACTTTGCTAAACGTACCGGGAATTTTTTATAACTATGCCGGGAAGACTTGCTAAAACGTACCGGGAAGATTTATAAACTATGCCCGGAAAGACTTTTATAAACATGCCCGGAGATTTTTATAAACGTGCTCGGGAGAAGATCTTTATAAATAGGGCCCGGAAGAGTTTTATAAAACGTGCCCGGGGAGGATTTCTTTTGAAACTAGCCAAGAGCTCAAAAATTTTTCTTTTAAAGACAGCCAGTCCTTATTGGGTTAGCAATGAATAAAAAACTTAATTGTATAAGTTGTTGGACTTGCCTATTAACAGCATGTGGTACGTGTTAAGTTGGACCGAGTCTAATGCATGAATATTATGAAATGAACACTCATTTATGAAGTTATGGATTAAGAGGAGTTACTGTGAATTTAGATTGCTTTATTTTATATGCATTTTATATGACAATTGGTCTATGAAATCTATTGCTCATTTTGATACCTGTTGCATCAACATATCATGGGTATGGGGAAGTTATTGACCGAACTGAACACATGACCGGATTGAAACCCATACCCAGAGGTGGTCCGATGACAGGTGACGGTACCGATCACAGTGGGATAGTGCAAGCTGCCACTAAAGGATAGTGGTTGGTATCCCTAGCGTGAAACAATATACGCTTGACAAGGTCCTGGTGCCGGGGCACAGGACAGTCCCAGAGGAGAGGAAGGACGCACAACCCTGACTCTAGGGGTTAAACAGAGCGATCAAAGGACACCTCGATTGACAGAAAGAGGAAAGAAAGAAAGAAAGTACAGTGACCAAGAAATAGATGCATCATTCCTGCATTGCATCATTTTCCTGTTTAGTGTTATTGATGCTTGCAGATTTTTTTGATTAATCATGCTTATCTGTTTTGTGTGGCATATTCTTTTTTCCCCCCTTTACTGAGTCAATAGGACTCACCTTTTTATGTTTAATCTCTTGTATGTACTGCCGTGGACATCGGACATACCAGATGCTGACATTTATGAGCGAGCAGACTTTGGAAGTTGATCCCTTACATAGTAGTGGTTAAATTATGGACTTATGTCACCGAATCTTTTGAGGTATTTATGGGTACGAGCCCCAATGGTACCTCAAGGATCCACTTGCGCCTCCAGTTCCTCGAGTTGAGGATTTCGGTTTGGTCAATGTTGATCCGGCTCTTCTGCAAGTTATCCCTCCTCCTCCGGCGCTGCCAGTGGAGGGCAACGGGGATAATGAGATTATCGACCTAACCTCCGACACTGAGTCAGAGATGGACTAGACATCAGTGGTAGTCATTTTGTTTTTAGGTCCTGTTACTATTAGCCGGTTTCATGGGTGTGGTGGGACAGAAAGTTGTAGACAACTTCTGTTTTTGTATTTATTATCTTGTAACTTTTGTATCTTAGTAAAGGGTTTTTGTTCTTTGTAAAGTGCTACCTGTATAAAGCAAATCAATATGTATGTGTAATTCTTTTATTCTATCCCTCCTTACGCCACAACCTACTTTTAAATTATTAAAGTTTTGACATCTCCTTAATTAATCTATTTTATTTTCCCTATTTAATTCCGCGTGACTTGTTTATTAAATCCGAAAAATTATTATTTTTCCTTCTTTAATATATTTATACATTTCAATATACTATTTTCGCTAAGCTTATTTTTAAAAGTAATTATTAAATTTATTCGTACCATAATTTTTATCTGTGTGCATTCCATCATTACTGCAGGAGAGCTTTGGGACGTGAAAAAAAAAATATGTCTTTTCTTCCTGATCTCTGACCCTCTTTTTCGTCTATGATTAGCACACTCCTGCCAGCTTTGTGGGCCAAATGCAGCGTAAAGGTGAGGCGTTGTCAGATATCCTTTTTCCCCTCCATTAATGCATAAAGCTGCATTAGTTTGACATTGTCTTGAATTCTTCCTCCTCCATTTTCCAGGAGATCACATTTGTATTGTTGGATAGGTACTTACGTGGAGCCGCTGAATCAATGCATACACGTACGTACGATCGACGTCCAGCACTTAAATTTTGATCTCCTTATCTTCTCCATTTATGGAAAGTCGTCTTCTTATAGTGTCACGTAGGTGACAAAATTGAAGTCTTTTTCTTTTTTTTTTCTAAGGCAATTGAAGTCGTTTTGGTTTGTTTTTGGTAGACATAAAAAAATTGAGCCTCGGTTTGCTCAAAGTCGTAACGTAGGTGTCTAAAACACCATGCACGTCTCAGGATCGCTCGCGCGTGCCACGTACAGTTCGCCTCCACCATACAGTGGATGCTCGGGTGCATGTGGGTTTTTGGTCATATATGATCAAAATAGTGATCTTTTTTTTTTTTTTTTTTTCTTTTTTTGGGACAAGTTCTTTGTTAGACAAATTAAAATACCTGAATTTGAGCTAATTTCGGTTACCTCAACAATAAAGAGAAATTCTTTTTTGAGCTGAAGTACTCTAGTTTTGGAACTTGATAGTTGAAGTACTTAAGCAAACTGTTCCTTATATGTGTGTCAGAATATAATTCGTACACGACTGGTAGAGTATATAGATATATATTTATTACCCGTCAAATAATATAACTAATTGGAGCATATAGAGAAAATCAATATATATGCTTTTGATCTGGATTTCATACGTACGTACGTGCTGATCATCTGTTCAAAACAGTGTAAGTTCAAAGTTAATTAATGTTTGTTATTCGAGTAAATAATAATATTGGCTGTGTTGTGATTTATAAATGTAATTTCCAGCAGTTTTTTTGTATTTTTATCGCAATACAAGTTAATTGCTCCACCTTGGAGGTTGAATGTCCAGCCCTATTGATCAATATATATACAAAAGATTAATTTCCTTCTTCACAGACAAATGTTTCAGAAGCTGGATATCACGGAGAAAAGGAGGATAATAAAATTTAAATGTGACATCATGTCCTAAAACACGGGATGTGATACCTTCTTCAATGACAATAAAGGGTAAAGCAAAGCAAGGAAAAGGATTACCAAGAATTAATTTAGAAGATACATTTTTAACTAAAGAAAAAAGTGTATATATATATATATATATATATATATATCATAAGGATTGGGAGCCCATTTATCATAGGCTTGCTTTAATTCGAAGGGAAAAGTTTATCATCAGCTCCAAATCGATCCCACCATTGGATAAACCAATGTGGAATAGATTTAGAACCATTGAAAACCTTTAAATCTTATAAACTACATATGACGATGGGTTTTATTGTCAAAAAATAAAAAATGTCCATGCGTCAATGTAGTCATAATGTGTGATATGTTTCAAATGTTTAAACGGTTCAGACAGGGCTCTAAGAGTCCATGGCTATCCCCATTCTTTACAAGAAATTATCCTTAAAATTGTAAATTTTGAAAAACCAACATTTGAAGGATCATATTTGCAAGGAGTTTGTTCAATTTCAACGGATTTGGTATCCTGTAATATATGCTGATAAAAAGCTTGTATAAACATGGGATTCTTTAAAACATAGTTCCATCTGAGGGGTAATATCTGGGATGTAGTTTGGTATGGATTACTCAGTGTATGATAGGGGTCTTCAATGTAACACACATGTCTGATATAAGGTTTTGCTATTAAGTTCTCTTTTGGATTAGCAGGTAAAGTAGATGATGAAAAAGGAGAAGACTGTATTTTTTGACTGAAAGTTGAAGACATGGGAGGAAGTGGAGGAGGGATAAGAGGACCTGATATTGGTGGTATTTGACCTAAAACAGTAAGTTGATTATTGATAGGAATAGATCCTGACGAGGTCTAGGTGCAGCACCACGAAAAGGAAAAGGAGGAAAAGCATTATCTGACTGTAAAGTAAATTTTTTGTTCTTGGATGAAGATGAAGAGCTCATTTTCCCTGTAAAAATTCACGAGTTAAAAAATCAGGTATTGAGTTATGTATTCCTTTTATATGTTCAATATCAAAACAAAAAACATAAAGGATGCCTTGCCATCTGGCAAATAATTGTTTGGATGCAAGATTTTTAACATCTTTTTCTAAAATATATATCTTTGGCTGCTTTGCAATCAACTCCAATTAAAAACTTTTGATTTAAAAGATCATCCTAAAATTTTGAAACACAAAGTACAATAGCTAACACTTCTTGCTTGACAGTACTATATCTTTGTTGTGTAGAATTCCATGCGTGAGAATGATATTGTACTATCTGTTATTTATCTGTATTATGCATGCGTTGTTTTAATATGCCACCATATCCAATATTTGATGCATCAGTTTCTACTATTTTGAATGCATGAGGAGATGCAATGCCAAGACATGGTAATTTTTTAACATGTTTTTTAATTTGCTTGACTATAGCAGTATGTTGATCTGTCCAAAGAGAAGGTTTTTTCTTTAATCGATTAAATAAAGGTTTGCATATAAGTCTTAGATCTTTATAGAATTCACCAATATAATTTAAACTACCAAGAAAATGGTGCAGATTAAATAAAGGTTTGCATATAAGTCTTAGATCTTTATAGAATTCACCAATATAATTTAAACTACCAAGAAAACGTTGAATTGTTGTTTATCAGTGATTTTATCAGGAAATTTATCAGCAAATTAATAGCACGTGATATAGGTGTAATCGTACCTTAATATATATTATGTCCTAAAAATCTTACTTTGGTTTGAAATAATTTTATCTTTGGAGCAGAAACAACAAGACCATTTTGTTCAATTATTTTCTGAAATTTCTTAAGATGATACCAATGCTCTTTAATAGAGTTAGAAAAGATTAATACATCATCAATATAAACAATAGCAAATGGATATATATGCAAGAATATTCTTTAAGGGATTTTTTTTCCTAGGAAAAAAAAAAACCAAAAAGGCCTATTACGTATGTGTCCGAGATGATTAAGAGAAATTAGGAAAAAATTAAAAAATGAAAGAAATTAAGGATGAAATTAACTAAAGAAATTAAGCCGAGTTCTATTAATTAGTATTCTACGCAAATCTCATTATTCTTCACGCGTATTCCAAGTGTAAGGTACATTTGACTTGATACTACGTACGTACTGATTATCATTGGATCGATTTTTAAAAAATTAACATCTTGATCTAAACGGCCTGCTAGCTAGCTTATTAATTTCAAAATAACAAGAAGGATATGGCTAATTAATACAACTGTAAGTTCATGGTCATATAATATTATATCTTCGTATATATATGATCGGAAACTGAGATATTTGACTTCGATCGAGATATAATTAAGGATTTAAACTAATCAAACTTAATGTACAGCTCTGCCACTTCTAAGCACGTTCAGCACATGATCAAAACTGCAGCTTGCAAATTTATAAGCATATTATATATATATATATATATATATATATATATATATAGTGATAGCCGTCTAAAAAGCAGAGCACATGTAAACCTTGAACCTTCACCTAAGCTTCTTGGAGGAAGGAAAAAACAGAATTATCTATCTAGTCTTAATAAAACTAAAATATCACAGGTTCGACTATATATATACATATATATATGCACGGTTCATCCACCATGACTTTCCTACAACATAACAAAAGAATTGCTGCAGTTATATGTGCACACTCATTGCATGAACACGCGCATTGCATGAGAGATATCGAAGGTACTCAGAAAAGTAAACAAACAAGAATTAATTAAGAGAAATGAAAAAAAATAAAGAAGATAAAAAGAGATGAAGCTGGAGGTACCAACCATGTGTAGAAGAAGTGACAATTATTGGTCATTACAGTACTGGGGTTGCGAAATGAGTGAGGCAAAAATGAGAAGAAGAAAAAAAAGAGACAAGGTCTTTCCCTTTGCATTGGATTTTTCAGAAAATCACGTCATTAGAGGAAATTAACTCATGAATATATATAGTCTAGGTAAATTTCTAAGGCGAGATTCAACAGCCTCAAGCCGGCCACCACGTCCAATGATCATCAACAGCATGATTGGCTCATATATATAGATAAGCTTAATTATAATCTTGGTTACCCGGGGAGGGAGCTGGGAGATGGCCGGAATTAGAGAAAGAAGGTTGGGTGGGGGGAGATTCAAGTTTCTCACAAATTAACTGAGTCATCAATTGTAAAAATCATATACCGGCCCCTACCACGTCCCTTTTACCAAGGAAAAAAAATTGTAAAAATCATATATTAATTGTCGTCCTCATCAATGACAATGTACGTACGTGCAGATCGGAATCTTCCATATTGATTTTGTGTTCAGATATACGTAATATATACGAAACTTCTAATTGATGATGATGCAAAAATTGTTCATGAGAGTATCTGATATATATACATACATAAAAGGCTCCCTTAAAAATGTAGATGCCATGTAATTTTCTAGCTAGAGGATGATATTTTGCCTGTATCTTTAGAGAAAATGCAGTACTAGTAGTGCTATATATATAGATTCAAGAAGATATTTGATGTGGATTTATGGGGTTATGGAGGCTGTGTTTGTTGTAAGTTTTATTATATATATAAAACAAAAAGAATGAAAAATTTCACTTCAATCCCTTAAATTATGAAGCCATGTCATTTTGGAGTTCAAACTACCACGTCTTTGAACTATATATCGAGATTCATCAATTAGGTGTGTCCTTTAATTAAATTTTATGGTTGAAATAAATGAAAAATAGGTTATATTACACAATCTCGACAGTTGATTCGGATCCTATAAGTGGAACACAAATTGCTGAATTTGTGATCACTGTAATAATTTGGCCCCAAAAGTGACATTTGTAACCTAATTTGAGGGCCACAAAGTGAAGATTCTCCATAAAAGAAATTATACTATTTTTTTTTCGTAATTTTTATATTTCCAAGTTAAAGAGGCAGGTGAGTGAAACATCTTAGAGATGAGATTGTGATACAAACCTAGTACTATGTACATTAAACAAAACAGTAGTCATTTATTTGGTTAATTTCTCTCTCTTCTAATGAAAACGATCGATAGGTATACACTATATATTAATACAACTTACTCCATAATATTTTAGTCAATTTCCTTGAACTATAATTAACTCATAAATTGATGCTTATTCAAATAAAATAGAGATGTTGTAGGGCTTAATATATATGAATCCCGTTCTACATCAAATAGGATGCAGAAATATATATAATATATAGTTTTGCAGACAAAGAAATGTCATTTTCAGAGTCTTTGCAACATCACATCGAACACAAGATTTGATAAAACACGTACCCAATATATACCTGGCAGAAAACAATTAGAGGTCAAATATTTACGAAAGATAAGGTTTAATGTTCAGGTTATAGTTGATAATTAAAAGCTAAAAGGTGATGCAAATATTTCGCCATGCGGGAGGACGAATATTAGTTTTGGTACGTAGTAGGTGATGATAATCAACGACTTTGGTTTTGTTATGTTGAAACGAAGTGTTGGCATGTTCTATGCAGAGGAAATGTTGTAGGACTTATATTTAACAGGGTTATTGGTGAAGGGGAAAATTTGCAATAAAAAAAATATATCTATCTTGCTTAAATTCAAGAGGATTTTTTCCTGCTTGGAATAAAACTCGGGTGATTTTTTTTTTCTTTTTGGTACCTTGTACATATATATACACGCTACAAACTGAAGACTATAGTAATTATTAACACAGAGTCAACGTCCCCCCACAACTAAATCTTTCAAACCTTTTCCTACTAAATTTATTGTATTTTGACATTGACAAGTATATATAATGTATTAGTTTTCACCATATATTGCTGTTTTGTCAAACGCCACATGTCATAGAAGCCATTGGCTTGCAAAGTCCACGGCTAGAAACATTGTATACTTCTTAGAAAAACAATATAAAATTAAAACTTGAGAAGGAAAAAAAGTAAGCAAGGGATCAACGGATCCAAATTGCGTGTTTGCCTGAAACTCATGATCATGTGTTTGGCACCCCCAATTACCCTGATCAATATTGTTAATTAGGGCCTATACAAAATTGAGACATTTTTGTATAAGGGAAATTGAGATTAAATGCAATGCAATTTAAATAGATTTGGAAATAATTAATTAATAGTATGCAACGTCACTATTTGGTGTTGAGAATATATTGCTCAACTGATTATTTTACCTCTCATGACTATCTGTAGATCGAGAACAAAAACAGATCGATGTATAGCCTAAGTTGCCAAAAAAAAAAAAAGTGAAGTAAATTCATATTGTATTAAGCAAAATACTTATCAACCTCGAGGAAGATTTTTTTTTTTTTTTTTAAAAAGGCTCTAATAATTATCAAATAGTTACCAGGCTATAATTATGGTAATTCAAATTGATTCATGCAATAAAAACACTCCTAATTATTGTTTTTATTTTTCCTTTATCATAACCAAAAGATGAGTGTAACCCACATGAAAAATGTTGAGGGGTGAGATCAGAAGAAAACATATATACATACCGATTAGGTCAAATAATATAGTATACATAAAAATGTGGAGAAAAGTTGGAAGATGGATGGGATTACAAGAAAATATATATTTACATGTATGTGTGTGTGTAATGTAGATATATGGGTGGCTTTTTTTAGGGTCATACAGAATTGTTAGTCATTTTTGAAGTGAAAATTACTTTAGTGGCTAGAAAATGAAAATGACACCGATGAAAATGAGATGAAAAAATGTGACCTAAAAGCAAGAAAAATTACCATTAAATAAATTTTAAAAAAAAACACACAAAAAAGGCCCTTTCATAACTTTTGGAAAATAAAAATGAGTTGGAATAAGATTCACGTTTCTTTGAGAAAGGTGTGAAAGCATTCCCAAACGAATTATCACCATAATTTCATGATGCCCCTTGCCCAAAGCCATTTACAGGCGCAGGAAAACCGGAAAAGCAATCGAAAACAAGAAGTTTTCTCAGAAGCATTTCCGTTTGGTGGAGTTTGGGGACATATTCGAACATAGCAATGCTTCGAAAATTAGCTAGAGATCATAAATGCACTCTTACCAAAAACAGGCTACATTGAGCCATTCCTTACAAGTAAATATACATGTTCTGAATAGAGCTATTAGGAAATGAAGTGTCTATATAGTCCAATGGGTGGGTGGGAAATTCATTGAATACAGATTCCTAACCCTCATCTGCTAACTGCTGGAAGATTATTTGGAGGTCCAAAAATAGAGAAAACAAATGGGTTTTTAGATTAGCAGATATATGAGCAAAAAGTGGGGATTAATTAGCTGCCAAAACTGTCTAATTGGATACAATTATCAAGTCATGATCGAATTGAGTACGGGTTGCGGGTTCGGGTTTGACCCGCATGAGCTGGAGCACCATGTAAAAAGATGGCAACCCAAAGTTAAGCAGTCATCTTTGTGGGTTTGGCAGAAAGTAGAGTGAGAGTGTTGATTAAAAAAAGTTTAATGTAGTTGTATTAAAGTCCATAGAGTACGGATAGAGCAAAATAGAGGGCTGCCTTAGGCCCTTAAAGTTTGTTAATATTCTCAAACTCGCCTTTTGTGCTTACCAAAGGGGCAATTTTGATCCAGCTTTTTGGTCCTTTCTGGTGCCCAAAAACGCACATCTTTCTAGCGCCAGTCATACTGCTTAACACTCTCGCACGGTCAACCTTCTCCGGATAGTCCCTACACGCTCTTTTTCCATCCCTTGGGACACGTGTTCTCTCTCTCTCTCTCCCCTCCCTCTTCGTCTTTCCCTGAGACCCCAAAAAAAAAACATGAATGAATGAGCTGGAGGGAGATTCCGTGTGTGGGATTCAGGCTGGAATTGAAAGTCGCTCCTTTTCTCTCCCTCTTTCTTCCTCTCTTCCCTCTCCTACTCTGCCCGAAATTGCTATATATACCCCTTCTTCCTCGCTTCTTTCCTCACACCTACTTGTTCTCCATGTTTTAGATACCACTACTGCTCCTCTCAATCACACACATACTATACTACTCTCTCCCCCCAAACTAACCCAAATTAGCACAAAAGGTAGAGATGGAACTCACATCCATGTTCGCGTGTTGCCTTTTCACTTCCATTTTCTGCATCGTTCTCGTCCGTTTTCTAATTAAATTCTTCAACTCCAGTGGCCGGAAATTGCCACTTCCTCCTGGCTCCTTGGGTTGGCCTTACGTAGGCGAGACCTTCCAACTCTACTCTCAAAACCCAAATGTCTTCTTTGCCTCGAAACAAAAGAGGTTCATATATAAACCAAGTCTTAAGCTTTTAGTTGCTGCTTGATTGAATTAATAGCCAGGGCTTTCATTAATGGTGGATTGTTCATTTTGATATATAGGTATGGCTCCATCTTCAAGACCCACATATTGGGGTGTCCCTGCGTGATGATTTCAAGCCCGGAAGCGGCGAAATTCGTGCTGGTGACAAGAGCTCATCTCTTTAAGCCCACATTTCCTGCCAGCAAAGAGAGGATGTTGGGCAAACAAGCCATCTTCTTTCACCAAGGAGACTACCATGCCAAATTGAGGAAGCTTGTTCTCCGTGCTTTCATGCCCGAAGCAATCAAAAATATTGTCTCGTACATCGAATCCATAGCCAAAGATTCTCTCCAATCTTTGGAAGGCCAGCTAATCAACACTTTCCAAGAAATGAAGACAGTGAGCTTCCCACCTTGAATTTTGACTTTTCCTAAAACTAATAAATAAACAGAGGATAACAGAGGAAAACAGAGCTATTTCCCCTGTTTCAGACTCTGCTTTTGTTTTCTATTTGTCCTATCGACACTTACATGTATCCTTCCTTTGCAGTTTTCATTCAATGTTGCTCTGCTCTCCATATTTGGAAACGACGAAGTTTTGTACAGAGAAGATCTGAAGCGGTGCTACTACATTCTTGAGAAGGGGTATAATTCAATGCCCATTAACGTTCCAGGGACACTCTTCAACAAATCCATGAAAGCAAGAAAGGAGCTTGCTCAGATCTTGGCCAAAATCCTCTCAACCAGGAGGCAGATGAAGCACGATCACAACGACTTGCTTGGATCTTTCATGGGAGACAATGAAGGCCTCACTGACGAGCAGGTTGCCGACAACATCATTGGTGTCATCTTCGCTGCTCGTGACACCACCGCCAGCGTGCTGACATGGATCGTCAAGTATCTTGGCGAGAACCCCAGCGTTCTTCAGGCAGTAACTGTAAGAATTCTACCCGTCTGAGTAAATGGTCTCTTCATAAATTAGACTTTCCCAAATCAAGAAAAGATACATGGATTAACGAGGTCTTTACTTCCGCAGGAAGAGCAAGAGGCCATAATGAGGACTAAAGAGGAGTGCGGTGAGGAGAAAGTTCTCACTTGGGCAGATACTAAAAAGATGCCGATCACTTCAAGAGTGATGCAGGAGACACTTCGAGTTGCCTCAATTCTGTCCTTCACTTTCAGAGAGGCAGTAGAAGACGTCGAATATGAAGGTCAGTTTTGGCAAAATTTGACTACGTAGATTTTTACACAATTAATCTTGACAGTTCTTCATTTATGAGACATTCTTCGTGCTTTTAGACTAAACTTGTATTTGGAACTTCCTCTTCAGGTTATCTTATACCCAAAGGGTGGAAAGTTTTGCCACTTTTCAGAAACATTCACTACAACCCAGACATCTTCCCAGAGCCTGAAAAGTTTGATCCTTCGAGATTTGAGGTAAATTTTGACTAAAAGAAAATAGATTTACTTAAAACTGTGTGTTTCAGAAATATATTTACTCCATGGAGCTATCATCTCACAGGTTGCTCCAAAACCCAATACCTTTTTGCCATTTGGAAGTGGGATCCACTCATGTCCGGGGAATGAGTTAGCCAAACTGGAGATGTTGGTCCTTCTCCATCATCTAACCACAAAGTACAGGTTGGTAAACTTCAAAAATATAATCAGTAACCATAGTCCTGCTTAAAAAGAAAAAATGCCCAAAAAAAGTAACCACTAGCTTTTTCTCGACCTACTGATTTTGGCTAAAAGGCCAGAATTAAAAAAATAAAATATCTTCGATGTCTCTTCTGACATGGGTTCTGTCTGTTTCATAATATGCAGGTGGTCTATGGTGGGTACACAGAATGGCATTCAGTATGGACCTTTTGCTCTTCCCCAGAACGGTTTGCCCATCAGATTATCTCTGAAGAAAGAGACTACTCCAAAAAGCTAGTCCCAATTACGAGAATGACCTTCTATATATATAGCAAGAATGGCATGCATCACCGATTGGGTTCTCTACTTTTTAAGATAACGATGAAGAGAAAGACAGCAAGTGAAGAGAGAGACAAAGTCCTCCCTCACTTTTAGCCCAAGTCACGGGGAAATCTTAAAAATTTGTATACAAAAAGGGAAGCCAAGTGTACAATCTTCATATATCAAAAACCAAGAAGAAAGATGTGCAAGCAAGTTATGTTCATTTTTCCGTTTTATTTTTTTAGGGGATGAGGAAAAGTTCCTCAGGGCGTGGGATTAATATATTTACGTAAGTTTATACAGATTTAGGGGTGTTCTTGTCATTGCATACGATAAATCTGAGTGCTTTATAGACTAAACTTGTATTTGGAACTTCCTCTTCAGGTTATCTTATACCCAAAGGGTGGAAAGTTTTGCCACTTTTCAGAAACATTCACTACAACCCAGACATCTTCCCAGAGCCTGAAAAGTTTGATCCTTCGAGATTTGAGGTAAATTTTGACTAAAAGAAAATAGATTTACTTAAAACTGTGTGTTTCAGAAATATATTTACTCCATGGAGCTATCATCTCACAGGTTGCTCCAAAACCCAATACCTTTTTGCCATTTGGAAGTGGGATCCACTCATGTCCGGGGAATGAGTTAGCCAAACTGGAGATGTTGGTCCTTCTCCATCATCTAACCACAAAGTACAGGTTGGTAAACTTCAAAAATATAATCAGTAACCATAGTCATGGATTAACGAGGTCTTTACTTCCGCAGGAAGAGCAAGAGGCCATAATGAGGACTAAAGAGGAAGGAGAATTCTCACTTGGGCAGATACTAAAAAGATGCATCAAAAGTGATGCAGTTTTGCCTCAATTCTAGAGTTTTTCTCGACCGTACAGATTCTTGGCTAAAAGGCCAGAATTAAAAAAATAAAATATCCTTCGATGTCTCTTCTGACATGGGTTCTGTCTGTTTCATAAATATTAGCAGGTGGTCTATGG
Organism: Morella rubra; assembly: GCA_003952965.2. Lineage (NCBI taxonomy): Eukaryota > Viridiplantae > Streptophyta > Magnoliopsida > Fagales > Myricaceae > Morella > Morella rubra. Next base: position 6,156,210 of record CM025852.1, read on the forward strand.
TTGGGTACACAGAATGCTTTTTAGATATGGACCTTTTGCTCTTCACCATCAGAAATTTGCCCATCAGATTTCTCTGAAGAAAGAGACTACTCCAAGCTAGTCCCAATTACGAGAATGACCTCTATATATATAGCAACCTGATAGATAACCCAAGTCACGGGGAAATCTTAAAAATTTGTATACAAAAAGGGAAGCCAAGTGTACAAAGGAGTCTTCATATATCAAAAACCAAGAAGAAAGATGTGCAAGCAAGTTATGTTCATTTTTCCGTTTTATTTTTTTAGGGGATGAGGAAAAGTTCCTCAGGGCGTGGGATTAATATATTTACGTAAGTTTATACAGATTTAGGGGTGTTCTTGTCATTGCATACGATAAATGTGCCGCAAGGCAGAAGCTGAAATTCAATGGAAAACAAAAGGGTGGTTCTAGTTATAGAGAAGCGCTCATCTCTCTCTCTCTGTCACCGTTTCTATTACTTCAAGTCTGTAAGGCGCTCTCTGGTATTTGTATTGCATATACGCCTGTAACGATACTGAGTTCGGAATGAACAGTGCAATGTGCATGAATATACATTGTTAAGTTTCAAATTGCGTTCAAATCTGCGTGATTAATATTTTAAAAAAAAGAGATTCTTCATTTATGAGACATAGACAAACTTGTAAAAGTTTGCCAAGAAACATTCATACAGATAGTAAAAGCCTTTTTGAGCTCGCTGGTATCAGGAGGTAGTTGCTCCTTCTCCATGACACTGTTAGTCCTGGTGCTAGCTTCTCGGGGCTTTCTTCGACTCTCTGACATGGGTTCTGTCTGTGCAGCTCACATGTTCAGTCCTTTTGCGGGTTTGCCCATCAGATTAAAGCTACTCCATAGTCCCAATTTGACATGCAATTGCATCATTGGACTGAAACGATGAATGATTCCGAAGTCAAGTAGGTGTACTGATAAGCAAGTTATGTTCATGTTTTACCTCAATCATGATTTAGCTTAATACACATCAATCAAATTTCTGTCTTAGTCTTCTGCAGTCTGGTTTGAGAGTAGCATGCATTCTACTTTGACTTCATGGTTAATTTGATCCATTTACAAATTGCTTAAAATCTGTAAAATTGATCCTAATATGATGGTTATTTAATGCTCATGCTGGTGAAATTCTCCATCTGGATGAACTCAATTCATATCTCTATCTTTTAGGTCGAGGATCTGATCATTAGGATGACTGATGTATTACTCAAGGGAGTAAGGAAGGCAATGGTAGATTACAACAAACTACTCCTTGTCTATACGTGTTAACAATCATCAAGCTGAGCATGCCAGATGTTTCTTTTAACTATACTCAACACAAATAAATTGTATTTATTAGAATATAAATTGTCTAAGTTTCACATTGGTTAAGAATATGAGTTCTTTGTGAGTTGGGTTAAAAAAAAGGCCTTTTTATGTACAAGTTAAATACATCTTGAAAAAATAACGATGTAGCCTTTGAGCTTTTTATGGTGAGATAGGTCTCTTCAAACCGAAGTACCTTTAAGTCTTTTCTCTCTCTTTCTCTTTTCTCTTATTTCAACATTAGTTGATTTTTTCTTGTGAAATTATCCCTTTACAGCAGTCTGTTTGACTGAATAATATATACAGACGTAGGGACCGAGAGGTTTTGTTATGAGAAGATGATCATGAGTTAACAAAGATCTAATTTTGTCTTCAGATTCCTTATTTTTGAGAGGATGGTCTATTTTTCCTGGTATCTTTCTTCTCTGTTTGCCTATGAACGTTAAACTGTGAGGCAAAGTGGAGAAACGTTCTGTTTCTTGACGTTCTGCTTAAATGGATGCAGGGTCGGTCAGGCGTGAGTAAGAATGTAAGATACACATACGTAAGTTTACATGTTATACAGAAGTAAAGAATCATATCATTACATACATGAAAGCGTTGCTTTAAGATAACATATCTACAGATAATGTGCGTGTTGCTAGAAATCACTGCTGTACGATTTTGGGTGCTTGGGCGGCTATCTGCTCCACCCCAGTGAACTAGAGGTGTCTCAAGCTGCCACCAAAAAACAAATGGAAGCCATGCAATAAACTTTACAAAGACGTATATATATATATATAGAGAGAGAGAGAGAGAGAGAGATCAGAACGAACGTGTAGTTTTTTGTCATACAATTAATTGGCTTTTATCAGGTTGAGGTTTCCAAATCCTTTGAGCATTGATTATGCCAATTAATTTGCTTTCATCAGGCTAGCTAGGGATCCGAGGTCTAAGTACTTCCCTTTATACTTGGACAAAATAAAAGAAGAGAAAAGTTCGATCCTTCTTCGTGAGGACAGCAGCAATGGACTTACTTTGAGATATAAAAATGAAAAAAAAAAAAAAAAAACCTATCGTAGAGGAGGGAACTTACTAAAACAGCAAAAGAAACCAAATTATAAATAGGATGAAATGCAGCTAATTCGTAGCTATCTTTTCATACCTCTTTTGTATTCAAACTCATGAGAGAATGAGATTCTAATCCGATCGATGCTTCTCCAATATTATTCTCCCCATGCCCCATTTACGCAAACTGTATACCTCATGATCTTAAATTTTTGGCTATCGCACACAATTAGTCTAATTCCTTCCCCACTTGCGTACTTGTTCGACAATAAACTTATTTTTTCTTTCTTCTTTCTGCACGAAGTAGACCCAATTCCTTATCTCTGAACATGAATATAGTCCCCATCGAAGAGTTTTAATTAAGACATTATATTCCGAACTTCCATTCCAAATGACATATATGATTAATTTAGTACTTTAATGCGAAGATTATATTCTGCAAACATTGCTGTATCTTATAAAGCTCTACAGAAGAATATCAAATCGCAATTCCGACTCTTTTTATGTACCTCTCTTTTTTTCCTTTACTGGGCATGAAATTTTGTCGCGACAAGAAAATTCTTTCCTCTCCAAAGTTTTTCCTGGAAATTCGATGGTATAACTTGTACTATTATTTTCTTAAGTTTGACTAATTAAGATCACTAGAACCGAATGAGAACTGAACTGGGAAAATTTTTGTCATTATTCTTGCCATCCCAAATATTCCTTTGTCACTTTCACCGGTGCAACTACTCTCCTGAAGTCGAACGAACCCGTATATAAATCTATCTTGAGTGGTAGAACTGCTATGACTTAGAAAATCTTCAGCAGGTGCTGTAGCTGCACAAAATCAACGTTGAAAAAGGAAAAGCAGATTGTTTAATCCATTAATTATAATGTTATAGTAGAGTGCAGAACAATAATAGCAGTATTAATGCTACCTCACCATCCACAAGAATCAAACAAGGCATTCTCGTTTGACTTGGCTTACCTTGACAACCTCGGCCAAAATGCTGACTTTCTTGCAAGTAAAACTTGACATGTTTTCCTCGTATATATATTCTCTGATGTCGTGGCAGCAGCTAGCTAGCTCATAGACTTCCCTCGTATATATATTCTATATAGTGATATTTGCATTCAGAGTCTTTTTCCATCGTCGAACTCTGCATACTTTCGTACGTTTAACTTCCCTGTCTTAAACGTGATTTATATTTCATTAGTAGATGATCGAGTGGCCTTAGCTTAGGCTTGGTCAATGACCTTGCTCATGAGAACTCATGGGGTGCATCTAGAAAATATGGTCTTTGTTCGACTTAGTCTCAGGGAGGAATCCTAATGAACGACCTATACAAGAGATCGGAATCAACGATCCATTAAATTCGTGCTACGTACGTGTCGATATATGACATGACCAAAATAATTTGTGGTGTTAGTTAGTCATAGATATGTCAATTGTCAACTAAAAAACTGATTTTGCATTTGGATTCCTTTTCTGCCAGCTTGAGAGTACAGATGTTGAAGAACCATTGAGAGTTAGTTTTTCTATATATTGATGTTTCCTTTTCATTAGTGTACCAAGGACTTATGTCATGATTGATTAGTGAAGACAAATCTTGTTCTTTTATCAACTATATTTATGTTTTATCTACAACTTTATAATTAATTATTTTCTGAATAATAATGTTTCTTACAGTTTTTACACATAACGATCAGCTAAATATATATAGATAGATAGATAGATAGATAGATATAGATATGTATTTGAGAAGATTTAAGACATTTGGCCATCATAATTATAGTGGTTCAACCCCTCCAAAGTAAACTCTTGGCTCCATCACTTTCTGATCTAGCTAGTTGATGAACTAGTTTGTCTTGGATAATCCCAAATTTTAGCATTACAGAACTGTATTAAACTACATATTCAGTTATCATTTTAGGAAGATCATGACTCAATCTTCGTCCCACGTCGAATTGCACTCGAACATGAAAGAGTTACATTCGAAAGTTGTTAATATTGAAATAAACGGAAACGGGATTTCACCAAAGCGAGAGAGAAAAGCGAGAACAAAATAGTTTAAGGTATTTCAATCTTGCGACCTACATTCACTATCAAGAAACCTTGAGAGAGTTATATAATTTCTTTTATTCAATATAATTATGAGTGTATGTTTACAAGAGATTAAGGAGAATGTATTTACATAAGAATGAAGGAGACAAATCTTTACAAATTAGGAAATAATTTGTGACTTAATCAACGGACTCAATCTAGGCTCCTTGATTGATGGTAAATAAATCTCGATATAAAGATATTCTAACAATTTCAGTTTCAAATGTCACCAAGATAGCTATATTACTGCAGAGACATGTGACAAGATTTCATTAGCTCGACATTTTTTAAGAAAGGAAGGCAATGTCTCTGGCTAACTGAGTGTCAAGAGTGGCGGGCTGCAGGTAGACCCATCATTAATGTTCAGATTGATGGGGTCCGATGATCTAAATTTCTTTCTATATGTTATACACTCTAATAATTACAAGCTCTGAATCTGTACAAGTCTTCTGGATGCGGATTCTTGTAAGAATTTCTTGGTAGCCTTAATCTCATCGAACCAACCATGCATTGAAAAGGACTCGGTTGCAAGTTAACTTGTCCCAGCTGAGTCCCCCTAATCCTAACTTTTTCAAAGTTGGAAGTCTAGATCAATGGCCCCCACATAAGATGATATGATTCACGTTCAAATTTAGACAGTTGCTGCATGGTCCCAAGACTCCCAGCAACTATTTGAGGTGCTTATTAATTAACTTAACTTGCCAACCGCAAACTCTAAATTTTGTAAGTAAACCTTTTTCAATTGCTTGAGTACATGAAATAACAATAATAATAATAATTCTATGATTGAGGAATTTCTTGAATCATTCCAGATGGTTTATATATGCTTAGATGATCTATTATTCTCCAAACATGCAGCATGTGGACATTTTCTTCCTTCTTTGACTTGGGCTACATAATCACGAGGCATAAGTACAATCAATCACTATTAAGTGTCCTGTTGATCATCGGGTTCAGATGACTCTTGTTGCGTGCATATCTTACCAGTAAGATATTTCGTTGCATATTTCTCCTTAATTATTCCGTTGTTTCAGCACTTGGGCAAAGAGTAGTGTGATACATATACGTACGTTGTTCTAAGTTCTAACTGATCCTCACTAGTTCGCATAAGATATACATATATATATAATTCGTGACAGACGTTTTTTATGGCTAGTAATTAGCTTTTTCGTTTAAATCAACTGAAAGCATATCCTCATTCATGTTCGAGCATTGGGGATTGATTCTCTTGTCATGTGGCAAAGACCTATTTTCTGGACATGTGGTGGATCACACCCTCCTAGCTCGTGTGCAATCAATTCAGAAAACCTTCTAGGTAATTGGCAGCAATGCTGTGGGCCAACGTTTAAACCTTGTCAAACTTCACTTTTCGCGGTCAAATTATGTGGCTAATGTCATCATTTAAGGGTTCAAATTACAAATTTCGTCCTATTTAACCCTTGAATTCTCAAAATTTATGTCCTTTTAACTAGATGTTAAGATTGAAATGCACAAGCAAATATTGGGTTATGTGGCCGAATCCTATCAGATGGTGCATATTGATTAATTTTGAGAGTTCAAAGTTAATATGTAACTAAATATGTTATTTGGACCTCTAAATGACATTAATGGTGTTATAATTTGGAGGCGAAAATTAAAAATTTTCCTTCATATACAGTTTATGCAAACCAAGACTCTTTGACACAAAAAAAATCATTACGTGAACTGTTGTGAGGAAGGTGCTTCTCGTATGTAATAGGTTGTTCTTTCAATATTAACTATTTTCTTCACCTACCTAGAGCAAGAGAAGTGTCGAGGCACGATAATTTTTTGATGAGTTGATAATCTAATTTAAAAAGAGATAAACACAATTTATGAGTCTTATAAAATTTAATACATATTATTTATTTCTCTCTTCGAATTAAATCATTTAACTTGAACAACAATCTAGAAAAGATCTTAATCCACCGGGCCGTGATTTTTGAAATTTTTGCATCAATATAAAATCTCAATGGTTTTCATTGATTTGTCGCCTTCACGGGCGACTACTGTTTCCAAGTCCACATGATAATTTTCAACCTTATAGAGTAGATTAGAAAGAATCAATGAAAGAACTCCAATGCTATACACGTACGAAATCGTTAGTTGAATCAATAAAAGCACATCAAAATCTTGGACCAATTAACCCGATCACTTTCATCGTTTACAAAGCAGCAGCTTCTCCAGTGTCATCGACTCTTGTCTCTTGGTCCTCTTTTCTTTATACATGGCCAGAGGACAGGTGTCTGTCATGTATACACTCTGCCGTACGTCATGTTTCACACATTTTTCAAAAAGGATATTCCCCCATTACCTTTTACAAGTTATAAATTTCCGACAGCTATATATTCAGTGATGATTCATGAATACAGCCAAAAACCCTTTGCCAACACTAGTGCATTAGTCGTAGTCTCCTTCGTGGATAAATTTATATCTGGTCAACTTTGTACACGTACGACTAGCTTGTTTAATTCGAAGTAACTGAAAATGACTCAGTTGGGCTATCACTGCATGCGACCGTTGATCTCCAACGGTAACTTAATTAACTTCTTCCTCCTATGAATTAAATATTACAACTCTTAACCTGATTCTTATGAAAATGAGGTAAAGGATTAGCTCGTAGATTCAAAACTCAACAAGTTTGACCTACGTAAAACATTAAAATAAATCAAAATAAATAAGAAAAGTCCATAGCTTCTTAGGTGGACATAACACTTGGTTTACCTTCGTTTACATAATTTTACACCCTTTGTTCTTCTGGGACACATGGCAGTATCTACCTACTGTTTTGACCTGAAAACTAGAACACGTTATACACATCTTCCATTAAATTGGAAGGAAAAAAGCACCTATTTTGGAAGTTGGCCAAAATCACAGGTTTTACTTGTCAAAATTAGATACTCAAACATGGAAAGGGTCAAAACTTAGGGTACTTAATGTTGAATTTCCCATAGAAAGGAAAACATGGCTATTGCAACCACCCGTCACCGTCGTTACCACCAGCATCACCATTGCGCAGCTGTTACGTTTTATCGCCAGGTGTCACCATTGATTAATCTAAGCCATCACTGTCCTTTTTTTTTCCGCCTTTCTCTATTTTTCAAAGACAAATCGCATCATTATTCCCAGGTGTGATCCATTTTTTCTTCAGGCCCCGGATATTCCATTCATTTCAAATAGGCCCCGGGTGGGTATTCAATTAATCTCCCAATAACAAATAACACCAACAAAATTCACAGATGCAAAGAGCTTCAAATATTGATGAAACAATCTTCACCCAGTGCACGTAGAGAAAAGATCATGCCAACCGTGTGAATGATAAATTCACTCGCAAAGAGTAACATAAGCATAAACGAGACGTATATAATTACAATTAGTAGCACCAGTGAGTGCTTGGATTGGCGAATAAGAGAACATGACAAACAAAAAGACGCACATGGATGGGAGAAGTCCACTTAAGGAAGCAGCTACGTACGTTCATAACTGGAATATACATCCGATGTGCCACTTACCGATCATGGACAGCATTGCTGTTGCATGTCCCGTAGCTTAAACTCCTGCTTCTTAACTGCAAATTAGCATAACCCAATTTAGTCAACTGTCAAACAGCCGTCATGACAACTTCCAGCAAAGGTTTTTTTTTCTTTGGCTTAATTATACAAACCGTCCTTATGGTATAACGTTTTGACAAAAAAATCCTTGTGGTAAACATTTGTACAAATTGGTCAATATGGTCAGTGTATAGTAACAAAATGATTCCTTAATCTCAATTTCGTCATCTCTCTTAACCTCAATGCTGAGTTTGAATTAGTAACATATGACTCGGTTGGAAATTTAATTCAACTCAGCGTAGGGCATTAAGGGAGATAACGGAACTAAGAAAAAAAGGACCATTTTGTTACTATACACTGACCACATGGACCAATTTGTACAAATGTTTACCACAAGACTTTTTTGTCAAAACGTTATACCACAGGGACTGTTTGTATAATTAAGCCTTTTTGTTTTACGGGTGCTGGCCCCAGAAGGGTTATGGGAAATTGGTAGTTAGAAAACAAATATTTCACCTTCTCTACTGCATCTGCCAGGCCTGAGACATCCTGTACTCCTTGCCTGAGGTGTTCAACACGAGCACGGACGAGGCAATTCTGCTTCTCAGCCTAGTAAACAAAGTGGTGGTAAGTTATGAAGCCATTAAATATACAAACATCCTTTCGTACTTCTCAGAGAGCCAAATAAAAAAGAACAATACTTCATTCTCTTACAAGTTGTGTCAAGATAGAATGTCAAATGTTTTTTCACCTGGAGAACTAGTTTTTTCCTTTAATAACTTGTGGTCATCATTCAGAAGTGTTCAACAGCTTAGGAAAATTTTATTTGAGAAAATTTAATTCTTGACAGCCAAAATCCAAGCCTTCAATTAGCCAAACTTTGTTTCTGTGCACCAAACAATCGCAATTTCACCCACCCTTTTATTCATGCTCCAAAGGAGCCATTTAATACTACAATACATAATAGCAAGTTCTAGTACGGAAGGATGAAATAGCAAGTCCCTAACTATTGCTTGATGAAAACTTCACCTTTATAAGGAGATATGCTCAATTAATGTAAAGAATCTGAATGTTTCTGTCCTTGACATCGAGGCTAAACCCCATTGGAGTTTCCACTAGTGCATCAATTGCTTTGATATTTGAGAGAGAAGAGAAGAAGGAGGGGTGGGAGTTCCAAGCTAAAGCTGTTGATTTGAGAAAACAACTAAATAATCAAAGGGTCATCTGCAAAAGTAAAAATGGCACGGATTGCAATGGTTGGGGGTGCCTTCCTTCACCATATGATATTGAGTCTCAAGCCTTCCTTAGTGCATTTCGTCACATTTGTGGGAGGTCAAAATCCCAAAATGCGTTGCATTGTCTATGAGCTGCTCACAAAAGTTGGCATACAACTTCCAGTTAACACAGGCCAGTTCATTTGACAGGGGAAAAGAATAAAAGATGAATGGCTCAAATAGGGCGGGAACTGAGGTCTGTTAGATCTGGGTCTTAAAACACTAGTCTAAGAAATTTAGGGATAATGCAGCATAGTCCACACCCAAGGCCATTCTTATAGCCCAGAGAGTGATAGAGAGAACCAAGAGAAGATAGGACGGTAAGGATCAATCCTGTTCGGGGAAGAAACTGAATTTTACAATAAATGTTCCCTCAGATTGAGCTAAACAGTATTCAAATATTTCAATAGCTTTCTTCCCTCAACTGGCCACATCAACTGTGACTCTCATGGAACACATGTTTCACCAATTAGCTACTTCCTGTGGGAACTGCTCCTATGGAATGTTGTACCACAGAGCTGCACATGGAACTTTCTAAAGCTACAAATAAACAAATGGTCCAGTGGCTAAGCATATACACCTCTCTTTAGAACACCTTATTTATAGCCTAAGCAGCTACCCTTCTGGAACAAGATTTGAATCGAATCTCTTTACAGATTCATACTGATCAGGAAGGGGAAAAGAGCTGATAAAATCCAAGTCATTGACCTAGAGAATCTTCAACAAGTGAAGATATAGCTGATTCTAACACTTCAAGAACCACCGACAAGTGTGCCTATAAGTAAAATGGTACCCCAAAAGTTATATGAAAAGTAGAAATGAAACGAAGGTCTGGATGTTCCTCACCTTATCCAGCATATCCATCAAGATTTGGATCTCATTCTTCTTTGCTGTTTGAAGATTTTGAGCAACTTCCATTACATTAGTCCTGCATTTGAGTCATCACTCTATTGAGTTTCAATGCCCATGGTGTCAGGCACCTATTGTTATGAAACTTAAAACAATTTAATGCAACTAGGTCAAAGAAAGATCTAATCCCATTTGAGTCATCATCCATTACAGATGCATAATCCTCATGTACTCTTTTGAAGGCACTTTGTGACTCCATTATAAACTATATACTAACAATGATAGAGAACATTATTCTCACGTCTTAGGCAACTTGTGGTTTTCAATGTGTGCAAAGAACACAAGGTCCAAAGAGCCCTAGATAAAATATGACACTTTGAAGATTTAGAAATTGCTAAATTTTCACATAAAGGTTGCATTAGTTCTTAGGAAGCAGTTCCATGTGTGGGTTATGACAGAAGAAACAGCAGGAATAGCTACTTATTCAAGGTTCTCCAAATAAAATTCTCCTTTATTATCATACGTACTTATACATATATGCATATATGTAAGTATACATATACAGATATACATTCTCGAAGGCACAGACATCCAGATGAAGAGGAAGAATGAAAATCTGCTTAATACAAATAATATATGACCATATTAAAACAATAATAGTATTATCTATGCAGTTCTTGGAAATTTTACACGACAAACAACCATATTTCAATCCATATCAATCCGAAATTAGGAGATACCTACTTATTTGAAAACAATGTGTCCAGACCTTGTTCTTCCACAAGTTGCTCTATAGAATCTAGAGTAGCTCCCACCTGCGTGTGGGTGTAAAATTGATATGAGAAGACATACTGAAATGCAACAAAGGGACAGAATAGCACAAAACAAATTCACAAGCAGAGCAAGTGCCTATTTACCAGTCCATCAAAGGAAAATAGGTATAACCACCAGGGTTACTATTCTGACCAGCTGAATTTATCTACTTGGCATAGTATGTGAGAAACCAGGCAAATGAAACTAATATCATCCTTGCTTAACACGACACTTTCAGAACCCAGAGAATCACAATGCATTGCCGAAGCTCAAACATTAGCTCTAATACTACCATTCTTCGCTTTCACATTGAGGACTCAAAACCCACATGTATTCTCCAATCATAGTCACTCTCTAACATGTATTTCCCATGGAAAGGAGAGCAAGTAACAAATCTACCACTCAATGGCACAATATCCAGAAGTGGACATGTCTTGTAGTAACTTTGCACTTTCACCAGACAAGTAACAATACAATGTGCAAGTTAAAAAAATAGGGACTCATATACAAGAAGTGGGGGACCAAACTAAGAAGACTCATCATTGTGTCCAGATGGTATTCAGACTCTTAATCACATCCAAATGGATGAAAAATCTGTCTAACTGCTGACTGAAACGAAACTACCTACGTGGGCCTAGTCACAAATTCAACAATTTCAGACTAAGTTTGGCTACCTTTCAACAACATGGATGTCCACGTTGTAACTTAAGGGAGAGATTACATCCTCACATGCAGTATCATACATAGTTATTCACTTTTCATTATTGAATCCATCTCTCTAATCAAAATTTTACACTGTATGATTGCCAGTCATCTTTTTGGTTAAGATATAGCCTGCCGCATAAGCGTCATGCCTTACCAACACTTTCTAGGTTTTCATTGTTTAATTATTTTTCATGTGGATCCCATAACACAAATGTAGGTCTCACTTATTAGGTAACAGAAATAAGGTACAGTAACCCAACGCAAAAGAAAAAAAAAATAGACATATGGACTACCTCTTCAATACTATTGGTCATAAAACCTTAAGAGTGGTAAAATTGAAGATCACATACCATTTACTTTCCTCTAATTAAAAGAAAAGAAAATGGTAAGATTTTTTATGGAATTCCCATCCAGAAATGCACATAACTCAATTCAGAAATAAGATAATGGCAGAGAAATAAGAAATGAATACCCGTGTTTCAAGACATAAAGACTCAAACTCGCCCTGTAAAATTGAAACGAGTTAGCATCAAGATTCAGAATGATTTGATAAATTCTAATATCAAAAAAATAATTCATCAAAACTGGTAAAATTAAGAAGCTAACCCTGTCAATTGCAAAGGTGCCCAGGTCACAATCCAATGTATACATTCTTTATAAGGTCAATAAAGGAGGTATTATTCTTTAGCTAACTTGTTTAAGCTACACTGCAATGGCCAATCAATTTATGTGCATATATTCCGGCTTCAACGCATTAGTAGAACAATAACAGACCACACACACTCGTTATTGGATAGTTGCCAAATTATTGATATCTTTACATAAGGACCGAATCCCGCAGAACTTGAATGCAGATAATTTTAATCAATCTATGTTGTCTAGTAGAAAGCCTTGCAACTCGACAATGTTATCATTGTGCTCCACCCATTCATAAAAGATTTTTAACTTCTTTATGATGAGAGAGCTGACCCCAAATCCTATTGTTCTTCCAAGGAATCTGTCTTTGATACAGCACCTGCCCTAAAGTTAAACTTGGAACTCATGATCAAATCAGAAAGGAGCACAATACACAGAGAGCCTTCATAAATGCTCAGTAACTGAATTTGAAAGATCACGCAGTCTTCAAGTATGGCATAATTGCACCCAAAGCCCCAGTGGTATTGAAAAATTATAAATAAGTCCTTGAAATCTATATTCTGTTAAAAATAGGTCTCTCTATACACTCTCATCTCAGACGCTAATGCTGACTTATTTGTAACTTGAATATACAGAGGGGCCTGTCTTTAACAAAATATCGACCTTGTGGATCTATTTGTAGTTTTTCCAATCTCGGAGCTTATTTGCAACTTTTCAAGATCACAGGATGCAATTACGCCTTAAAGTATCAATACAAACTCAGCTATGCATTACAACAAACAATTCGAAATAGCCTAAGTGAGCTGCATAGGCGCGCATCTTCTCAAGAAGGCACTGCCGCATATTTTCACAATCCAACATGTTTACACCAAAGAAAGAGGGTAGGATTATAAGAAAATGCGTACTCGTATTATAAATGAAGTAGTACCTCAATATTTTCATGCAAGGAAGTAACGACCTGAAAATGTTTTGACGCAGCAACCACCATGGCAAAGAGAGAGAGCGCTATTAGTTCTTGAACATGAAGTTTAAGCCCTAACAAGGCATCAAACTAACTAAAAATACTACCTGAATGAATAGGCGGTGCAGAAGTTGTTGCTCTGCTCCAGTAAATCTTTCAAATGCTTTGCAGAATTCCTACCAGTTGAGACGAAAAACGGCGTGCATAAAAAAGAATGAATGTTTCCTTCGAAGCAGGGAAACAAACAATAAAAATTAGAAATTGAAAAATTGAAATTGAAATGACTTGAAATTACGTGGAAAGAACAGGCGCTGAGGAGAGAACGAAGTGCGAGCTTGAACGATTTCTTCAAATCAGAATGTCTCGTTCCCATTGGAAGAGTAGAGGATGCACCTACTTCACCTCCTTCCTCCATTTTCATTACAAACCCAGCGCGCGCGAGAAAGAAGCAAAGCTGGAATCCATTCAAATACTGAAAATCGGCGCGGCCACGTGGGTAAAATGATAATCTACCGTGGGGCATGGGCTGGGTGACCCGCAACCACGGCCCAGCTAATTTTAATGCCCCACTCTCGGGACTTATTAGAAAAAATAAAGATTTTAATCTATTTAGTTTAATTCGTTTTTGTCTAGAGCCGCCTTGTGCAGCTGTGCTCCAACTCCGTCAATAGTTGTTATAGTAAGCCTCGACAGCCGCTTCTACCAGTCACCTTCTCTTTTCCTCTTGGTTTTAATCATGTTTGCAACCTTAGCAAATGACCCAAATAAACTCCAAATCATTAAATATTGTCTATAAATTGGAGTAAAAAATAGCATGGGGTATCTCTTAGGTCACCCACACCCTCCATTTGCATTGGCATTTTTTCTGATAATACTTCCCGCTTGCTTACAAAGAATGAAGTATTTGATCCAAATTCCAAAAGGCTAGGAACCATTGGATTACAATCAGTGGCGTGGACTTTTGGAAGGCCAAGGATAAGGATCGATCATGCACTCTAACGTTGACTCGAAAAATAAGATGGACAAAAGATCCCACGAGGCACAAGCTTTCACTAAGAAAAAGTAATAAGGAAAGAGAAAAACGAAGGCAAGCACGGAGATGGCCACTGCAAGTCTCAACCCAGCCGCATTATTATAGGCCACTCATACGATTTAATCTTGAATGTCAAATTCAAACAACAGGCTTCCCATGGTTGGCGATGGAAATGGGCAACAAGGAAAAATGTGAAAAAACTGAAGAAGAAGAAAAAGAGGGGAAAAGAAAAACGAAGACTCACTTGTACAGAGTTGTTATTATTACAAGATAACTCAAATGGCATGCGGAGCAAAAGCATACAAACATGCACAGCAGAACCTCTGGAGCACTGCATAACCCAGGTGATTGCCACAAGCATTCAGGAAAAGCTGCGAACCTGGGCTTGCTCAAAGGGGAAATCCCCCATTCGGACTATACTTCTGTTTCTACCAAAAGCTCTATAGTCCTGCTCACTAATTCTGGAGCTTAAATTACTCCATTCTTTCTGTTCCTACTGTTCTTCTTTCACTAGCTCTACCATCAAATATCACCAATCAACCCCGGAAGCTGCTCTGGAAAACCATTTGGATGATATAAAGCAATCAATTTTCAAGCGTCGTGATTTAAAATTTTCTCTGAAAACAATTTAGCCAAGCAAATCTTTGAACAAGTTGGGATTTTGACTTGATGGGGTCACACCCAGCTGCCTCACGAGAGCATCTTTTTCCAAGGAATTTTTAGCATTCGGGCCTTTTGTTAACTGTGTTGCAAGTGTAGTTCCTGCATGAACAGCGTTGGTAGTTGGATTTAGTAACCCAGATGTGAAATCGACATTGTCCCCATTGGTTGGCAAAGCAATTTCAGCAGTGCTATTCGGTCCACTAGCAGGTGTCTCGGAATATAGTGCGACAATATCAGGTGCTTCGGTAGCACCAACTGCACCATGATTCACCGTTGAAGAAACTTGGGTAGGATCAAGAAGCCCTTCTAACTGCTTGAAGGGATCCACGGATGCAGCGCTACTTGTCACAGTTGTTTCACCCAAGTCAAGCAAGTCTGGAGGAGGTTGATGACTCGTCACCTCCACTGTAACTTGATTGGATACACCTGCTGCCTTTGGTGCTTGAGACTTCTCTGATGCATGGCTACCTCCTTTAGCACCCTTGTGGCTCGCTGAAGTAGGCTTCTTCTCAGTTTGAGAGGATCCCCCAAATAATGAAGCTGCAAGCTTCTGCTTTTCTGGAGAAATTTCAAGTTGTGACTTCCTATAATCATAGGTATTACGTGCTTTTGAATTTATATTGCTTGGGCCATCTACTTGAGCGACCCCATTCCCCATATTCTGGGAAGTAGAACTTGAGGTAGATGGTGAAGGGGAGGAATATGTTGGTCTACCCCACTTTCTCTGGACACCATCAAGTCGGAGCCTCAGTTCTGATGACCCTGCATCCGATATGGAAGGCACTGGCGCAACATGGTGAGTGTCCCTAGAATAAGATGGCTCAGATACTGGAACAAGTTCAGTTGAGTGCCCAATTGAAGCTGGCTGTACTCTTGATGGCACAGGGGGCTTTGCAAGCTCATACGCCTCAAACCTAAGACCATGCATCGAAGCTTCATGCTGGTCTTGGCTTCTGAAGTTGCTGATATCCAACACACCAGAGCGCTCACTCTCAGGAATGTAGGGCTGAGCACCATTTTCGAGCGACTGTTGGACATAATTGTTAAGGAATGAGAGGCTCCTATCAACCTGCAAGGACCAGAGATGTTAGAATTCTGGTATTAAAGAATATCAAGAATATCAGAACACGTCAATCAATGACACATATGACACGCAAGCCAATACCAACATGGATTTTTTGTGAAGATGCTTAGACGCATTTCCCCATGCAGTCACACAGTTATCTGACTATTTGAACCTCAGAATACATCTCTCTTACAAAAATCTTCACGAATCCAATAACACGAACAGACCTCAAACCATAATTTAATCTTAAATGCGGCATGCCAGAAACATGAAAACAAAATACAGCACTTGCAAACATGAAGTCCTTATCTTTGTTAGCATATAAAATGAACCATTTTTAGAATAACAGATCCAGAGCACCTCCAAAATACTCCCATCCATAAATACATATGGGGGATGACAGTTCCATGATTTTTTCGTATGATAACCATTTGTAACACCAGCTTCAGTCTCAAGTGGTCTGAAAGTGAGCTTAAATGATGGAAACCAAACAGGACAAAATATTTCCTAGGCATAGTTTAGATTCATATTAGCTCCAAAATCAGTATCTTGCAATAATGTAACACTAAAACACAAGACATGGACCACGGCACAAATCTAAAGCTCGCAAACAAACTGGAAGCTCACAAACAAAGGAATTTTAAACAAGAAGAACTTGGGGAGGGAAAAAAGGCAAAGGAGGTATCAATAGCAAATTTAGAAACAGAGAAAAAACTTTCAGATCCAGATAAAAATAGGGGATATGCAGTACATAGATATCTATCAAGTCTACTGAGAAGAAACATATAAAAGGTGAGGCCCTGCGTGATTTTTCAAATCGATACCAGTAGATTATATAGTTACCTCTATGTCTTCACAACTTGCATCTGATGGAATAATATTCTCCATAGCAGGAGCATCTAAGCCAATGACTGCTTGCAATTCATATGCACGTTGCTGCAAATCCGTTGAGTGGGAAGCTGATAATTCCTCAACTAAAGATTGACACTACATCAAGTAGAAATAGTTATTAATCTTGGAAGTTCTCCCAAAAGCATAAAAATTCTAAAAGGAAAAAATTAGAGTTTAGCAATGTTGTATGACACAATAAAATAGGTATCTACATCAAAATAAGAAATTCAAAAAACTGCCACCAAAAAGAAAGAAGCAAGGATGCTTGAGCATATAGTGGAATTACAAAGGAAAAACTAGGCTGTGTTCTGCTAAAACACTTCCAAGTTTCTGCTACTTGAGCATCAAAAAAGCTTATTCTTCTTGTTTCTTTTCTTTTCAATTTACGATGTACTGGAACTAGGTTTAATAAGAAAACATGAAAACATGGTAATGCTGACACAAAAGAAAAAGCATCCCAGAAAAGAGAAAAAAAATAATGGTGGAGGGGATCCCCTCCACCCTGCAAGGTGGAAGAGCAAAGGTTTGGTTTCTTGGGGTGGGGGGCAGGGGCCTCAACTGCCCTCTCTCCAGCCAAGGCGGGGATCCTTGTTCCCTCCCCACCGCGCATGGTGGAAGGTGGTTCACATTTCCACCCCCCCCCCCCCCGCGCTCTTCCCCTCTCCTTTGAAGGGGAAATATATGGTTTTGGTATCATGCAGAATCAGTTTTGAGAAAAAATCTCAAAAAAATGAAGGCGAGGTTCTACGTTTTTGGCATGTTTATGGCTTTGTTCATTTTTAAAGTGACTTTTGCATTCTCGTACATTTCCCAAAACAAAACCCAAGATTATAATGCACAACATCCTAATGACATTTTCAGTTCTAATCAGGAAACAAGCACTCTTGGGGGACATTTTGGGAGCATCCGACCAGACAATGCCGGAACCGCTAACTAGATTTTCAGTTTAAGACTAAAAACACAACTAGCAGCGTGCATATTGATGGCACTTTTACAAGAAAACTCCGAAAAAATCACTTGCAGAAACCATTTGGTGAATAAGACCAGACTTTGACAATATTAAATCCTGCAAACTTTCTATAGCCAGACACCACCACCCACCGCGGGACATTTAGAGTTGTTGATGCAGCCAACTGGCTATGTGATATGTACTCCGGTATGGGTTTTGGTTGCAGGTATATAGGTCCAAGAGCTAGATTTGCTCAAACAATCAAATCTTGGGACACCAGAACAAGGATCTTGAATGGGGTAGAGATATGCGGATATGGCATATGAAAAAAAATACAAACTTATACTCGAAAATAGATAAGATTTATTACAAAAACAATACAACTTGTATTTTGAAAAAGTACATGAGTTTTATTGCCATTTTATTTTTTCCGCTTACCATCTACATTAAGGTCGAGAACGCAAAAATAGCAAAAACCCAGTAACTATTAGGTGTTGGAAGATAATGGAATACGCTACCTTTGGCCTTCACTTTTAAACATTGCAAATAATAAAATACCCAACAAATATCTTTGGTGCAAACAATAACAACTAATAGGTCATTTTAATACATAAATTTATCTGTCTTACATCCCCGATAGCAAAATCGTAAATAAGCATAGTTCAAGCTGCTACCTTGTCTCTTTCTTGGTGTGCAAACAGAAAATCAGATTGCATACCAACATTGCTTAAATCTAAAAAACTGGGGAAAATCTATAGCAGAGAAGCAGCTTTACTCTTTCTCACTTCTCTCTCTACACATCCGTGTGTGCACAGGATCGATATCTTCTGCCAAACAAACCTAGATCTAGGGTAGAGAGATGGACCACGATTTGTGTCCAAAATTCCTCCAGCATATCAGATCGGAATGTAATACCCTCATAACTCACCTAATGTACTCCAGATTAGTAAGTCTTCATCTGGTAAGTTGCAGTCTCAACTTCTATGATCCTGACCTAAGTGTCAATTTTAGTGAATGTCTTGCATGACTACTTGCCTATAAAGCTCAGGGAGTCTTATTAGAGTCCTTATGACATGTCTAGAGGATGTAAGTGGTGAGATCTATAGCAATTGCAAATAAAATTTGATGTTAGCATTGCAAACTTATCTTTTTTCATTGGGTTCTCATTTTATTGGCTTCTTTAGTCTTTCATTGATGTTTTCAGCAATCTCTCACTCCATCGAAGGATGAACAGGCAGAATAAAAAATGCTAAAAGATCCATAACACTATATCCAGATAAAAAATTCAACCCAAGGGCAAAATTCAGAAGGTGGCCGATGAACACAACTACTTAAAGCACATCTATCAGTTAGGATGGGAAAGAGATTGACTTTGAGCTTCACTGGTTCAGTAACATACCTCGGGTAACATATCCACTTTTCTCCCAGCAGCTATTTCAAATGCATAAATCTTCATAAGTGCAGTAACTGCATATGCCTTCAAAAAAAGCAAATAATAATTGTCCAGTTTGAGGGGGAAAAGGAAATAAACTAAAAGGCAGCAGTTCTCCAATGCAATGTATAGACAATGGGTCGAGCACTTTCCTTCTCAAACTGCTTCACAAAAGTTATTCCCAGTTTTGAAACTGGTCTACCTGAGCAAGCTTGGATGCATTTCCTCTCTATTTACAATGACATTGACTCCAAAGAATAAGACAAAGAAATACCAAATAAAACAAAGCAACTCAATATTTAAACTATGCAATTGTAAGGACCCAAGGGAGAGCTAGCCACATTTGCACTTTGACTTTAAAATGACTAGTCAAGGTTGCTTTTTAAAGCCCCTTGAAATCATTATAAGGCCCGGTTCAACCAAGTAAGGTCTCAATGCGAGACTTGACCCTCATAGAACTCATCTTTCATTCATTCTCTTCTCTTACTCCATGTGAGATTCGGGGAGTATCACAGCAATAGTAGAGGGCTAAGAGTTTTCACAATCATATACTAAAATTTTGCTCTCTATTGAGATCATTACAATTTGTGTTATGCATTAGTAGTTAATGCCCCAGTTGTGAACAATGATCCCAGAAGAAGCTGTAAACTTAGCTCTTTCTGAGAAATATTAAGATACTTGATTGCTCAAAATCGTTTCATCAAAAAAACCCTCACTTTCAAACAAATAAATACCTTGACAAGGAACACAAAGCTGGATAAGTCCTGCTTTTTTTATTTTCAATTACTTCATTAAGGCAAAGGCATTGTTGCTTAGGTTAGAAAAAGTGGTAGAAGCATAGAGGTGTTTGAAAGAGCTTAAATAAACTTCAAGAATGAAATCCCTATCCAGGCCAAGCTGAGCAACCTAAAAAATGTGTCTGCAGCACAGAACAGGAATGTGGCACACAACTTCGGAGCCCAAAAATTACATACATGACATTCACAAACACTTTTTTTTTTTTTATAAGTAAGGCAATTTTATTGAAAAAAAAAAAAGGAATAGAGAAGCAGTATAAAAGACTATACTGAAACCTCTAGACCAAACAAGCTAGAAAACTAATGAAATCCAAAAACTCCGAAAAGGGAGAAGAACTCAACATAGCATTCACCCACAAGAACCGACTGCAAAAAATTGCCCCTCAAACCCTCCGTGGACACAGCCACATCCTCTCAAAACATCTCCCATTTCTTCTCTCTCCATAAATTCCAGATACAAGTAGGGATCACTTCTCAAATAGCTAAGCCCGAGGGTCTTTAAAATCCCTATTCAGCACAACAAAACTTCAGCTACCCTCTGGGCATCACCCAATCATAGTCCATAATAGAGAGACTAAGGACCACAACTCCCTAGCAAGAAATAGTGCAGCAAAATGTACTCAACAGACTCCCCGTCACATTTGCAAAGATAGCACCAGTTTATTGCACATTCACTCCCCTCTCCTCAAGTAAGCCAGTGGTAGGATTCTTCCCTGGAAGGTGGCTTCCCTAAACAAAGAAGAACGCTCTAGGCGGGGATAAAACCTCCAAATCTATCTCCAAGGAAAGCTCACATCGAAGACCCCAATTAGAAGTGAATACCAAGATTTCACCGAGAAAAAACCATTCTTGCTTCAGATCTACATCTCATCTTGTCTTCAGCATGAGTCCTCAGAACTTATAGAATAAAGTAAAGTGAAAGTGAAGCGTCCGAAAACTCCTCAAATTCCCAATCATTAGCCCTCCTAACATACTAAATATTCCACGAGCACTCCTGGATCCCACTCTAAGCAGTCCGCAACAATAGCATTCTTATTGCATGCTAGACGAAAACAAAAAAGGAATGATCAACAATCCTTAGGTAGGTATCTCTCACCGCACCAACGATCCATTCCAGAAACGGACTCTAATGCCATTTTCCACCTCAAAATGGATGTTCGTCTTTGCTAAAGGAATCCCATCCTTTGCCTAGCATTCTGCCATAGACCACAAACCATAAAGCCATTTCTATGTCAAGAATGTCTCCACACCGCTACCCAAAACAGTTCACAAAAAGCTGTCAAAGCTGTCTCGCTCAACCCCAAACCGCCAAAGCCCACATTTCCAAAGAAGGGCCCTATTAAACAAAGCGAGCCTTCTCAAACCCAACCCACAGCTAAACTTTCTCCCACTTCACAAGATGAATTTTTGCACACTTTCATCACTCCCCAAAGAAAATCCCTCCGAATCTTCTCCACCCTACTAGCCACCGCTGTAGGAATAGAAAAGAGCAACAAAAATAAGTGGGGAGGCAAAATAGAATAAACTTGATCAACGTGATCCCACCACCCTTGGAGAGATAGGACCGTTTCCACCTCACCAACCTCCTCTCCGTTGGATAGATTAGAGTTGAAGCTAAGGATTTCCAAGTGACTGTTAGTGATAGAGGCACTATTAGATGGTCGGAGTGGAGTAGAAAATCACTTGGGAGATATGGCACTATTCTGGGTAGTTAACTTAGCTTAGCCAACAAACTCCTGGTAGCAGCTGAGATTAGGATTTCGTCTTGAAGTTCAACGAAGGTTCTCGGGCTTTTCTGGCTTAAAGATGTGCTAATAAATCAGGGAGATACGTAGCAGTTGTTGTGTTTGGCAAGGGTCGCCGGAGAGGGGTGGTCATGATCCCCGAAGGCAGAGAGAGGAGCTGGGTGGAAGGCTATGGCCGAGTGCTTCCAGGAAGTGGTTGATTTTCTCTCTCGGCCGGGAAAAAAGAAGCTTGCTGCCGGCAATGTGGGCTGCAGAGAGGGGGTCTCTTTAAAGAAAGTTGTTAATTCAGAGCCAGCGTTGGTTGTCCATGGGCACACATGCTTCATTCCCTCGAGACGATGTTCCAATTGCTGGCGGTAAAAGGTGGTCACGTGCTAAGAAGGGGAAGAGCCATGCAGAGAAGGAAGGCGGCTTTGTTTGTCGTCTCCTAATAAGTCCTCATTTAATGTTTTGGGGGCTAATTATGACATTGTTGAGGATTTCTGCCCGATGCATTTCCGCATGAGGCTGCTGGGCCTGAGAGATGAATTGAATAGGCTTATTGGGTCATTGCTGGGTGGGGATTCTTTGAGCCTGAAGATGGATAGCCCAGGGTGTGTGGAGTGTGGTGCGAAGGCTCTTTGAGGTGAGGGGATAATAAGGTGTGTCGGCGGACACCCCTCTCCCTCACTCATTCTTCTTGAATCATTCACAAACCTCTTTATAAAGACTGTTCTTAATTAAGTTGGAATTTGACAACTGATTTATTACGGCATCTTTATTAATCTTATCCTGCTTTGTCCCCAAACTCATAATTTACGTATATATGTAATATGGCATTGTCTGTTGCCTTCAAAATGCATAAACAGCCAAAAGAAGCAATTGTCAGCTGAAACGTAGTGTTTTAAATGAGAAGTGTACCACATTAATTCATCCAGGAATGTATTCCCTTGGGTAGTATTGAATTACAGTACCTCCAAGATTGATTTCATAATCATGTGTAAGGGCATCATATCAATGTTAGTACCTCCAAGATTGATTTCATATCATGTAAGGGCATCATATCAATGTTAGTTGGAACTCGGAAGCAGGTATAGAATAATTCAGGTTGCTTTTGGATCTGCTTTGTGGTGTTTCTGACTGGAAGCATTAAGACTACTTATCTTCCTCATTGTGTAAAAATCAAGCCTAGACACATATGTACATACATAAAAGATATATGAACCCAAACATCATTATATAGAAGATGTTAATGCTAGCAACACCAAGGAAAATAACCCACTACATCCCTCGTGTTCATCTTCGGGAAGTTGGAAGCATTTGAGGGCTGGTGTCACCAATATGGCGATGGCAGTCCTAGTGAAGTGGCATCGACAGCGATGTTGGGTGACGAAGATAATGGTGAAGATTATTGTCCACCATTATTTTTCAGTCAAACACTATTTTTGCTTTTGCATTTTCATAAACAGAAAAATGAAATTCAGAGAAAAAGCATTTTCTCCACAAAACAAAAACAGAACCCTAATTAGTCAGAAAAGTATTCATACACCTCAATTTCCCTATACAAAATGAACTGAGGCATACCTTTACAGTTTCGTCATTTGAATATGCCTCTGCCACATCACATAATTTGCCAGTAATGTAAGAAGCAGAATACTTCCCATCAGCTGTTCCATACTCCCCCAAAACCCAACAAATGACCTGTAATCAGAACAAACAATTTATTATACTAAAACAGTAGTATCCTTTCAGCAACACATAATGGAGATTAACAAAGAAAACTGAAACCTAAGTTGACAGTGTGTACTTGGAGAAATACAGACGGAAGCTTTGGATCCCCAATAATGCGCAAGTATGACTCCACCTGCACCCCAAAAACCAATCTCTATGAATAAGAAGTAACGAGGCACAACTAAAAAATGGTGTGCACTACATACCTGAAGCTATCTCACAAATGTGTATCATTTATAGCTATAATCTCCATTCTATAAGCTTCTAGTATTTGGTGATAATCACAAACAACATAAATGTGAAGGTGGGTGCTTCCATCAAATCTGGTCTATTAGATCCTTTTTTAGAAAGAATAAATAAAAATTTACCAACACCTAAAACTTCTCTAACTGGAATTTATATGAGCAGGAAAGTAATAGTTTACGACTGCCATACACTACAAAGAAGATATTGTACTTCCCCATGCTAGTTTGAAAAACTGTGCTATTATTACATATAAGAACAGATCAGCATAATTCGATGTATTAAAGAAAGCTGACAGACATAACAAACTAACTATGTTAAGGTGTATTGCATTAAATTCCTATTCATTAAACCACCTTAAACTTAAAACCATTCATCCAAGGACAAATTGTTATATCTTTCCATGATACTCTCAAACACTCACACTAAAGGTCGAATACAAGGGGGTCGTTGCGATAGAAATAACCCATCTACTAAAAGACACCTTACTCCATCTCGAGTATATCTCACCGTTCTTTCCCTTCCACAGTATTATATTCTCATACCTTACTAACCGACCCCACCCTATCCTTCTATCATCTATCTGACCTTCTACTTTCTATAATGTTTCTTCTTCGCTAATAATTTCCTCTTGAATGCTTGGTACTATCTTGAGACTTCTATTATTTACACTTATATCTTCAAAGATTTTTTTAGGATTTTAAGATAGATGTCTCAACTTCCTAATTATCTTCAACACTTTTTTTTTTTTTTATTTTGAAAAATTTGCAAAAGCGAACTAAAAATTCGGAACATGCATAGACGTAGATGATAGTTGGACAAATGAATAATTCGATTAGTCTTGTCAAATCTTGACATGTATGGATGATTATAGTTGAATTTATGCTAATTCACTTGCATTATAATCCATTTTTTGAGGAAACCAAACATCTAATAAATAAATTAAGAGACAGGAACTTATCAAGCAAACCAGTTTCTTCAAGGGCCGAAGAAAGAATCCAAACCCTATGGACTGTAATTTATTTTCCCTTTTTGACTTTTATTGCAAGAACTTTTTCTTTTCAGGTTTTCTTTTTTCCCATTTCCATTTCCTTTGTTTCTTTAGACTCAGAAATTGACAGACGCATTTTCAGTCAAAAAGTTTAGCTAACGATCCTTTCGTCTACTGGTTTACTAATCCAGATGTTCTTGTCTGCCACCCAAATGGCGAGGAAAGATTCCTCAAAAAGATCCAATTCGCATACACCCTAAATTCTCTCAAAACATATATGCCATCAGCTGAATAATCAACCACCACCCAATTTGGAGAACTAGTAAGTTAAAATACAAGTTTTTCTACTTTTGTTTTGCTTTGTTCCCAATGCTTCTTTATCTACTAGAATAATCAATAATTAATACTGCGCCCTGTAACTAGCAAGACTCCGGATGCCATTGGCCTTCGGTTCCACCGCGCGTGCGGTCAATATCGTCCCCTCAGGTCACCACACATTATAAATAGCAGCTCAGGTCTCTGCTTCAAAACTCATCCTAGAGCGTCTGAAATCAATTCCAATCCTTCTATACTACCCTACTCTCAACAAAAATGTCAAGCTGCTTAGGAGGCTGTGGCTGCGGCTCTGGCTGCAAGTGCGCGGGCAACAGCACTGTGTACGACCCCCTCTAGTTTCCTAACATGGCAATGCTTGTGAATTAATACGCTTTCCTTTTAGAAATAATATTTTCTTATCCATTTCCCATATTGATGAAAGCTACTATGATCTCTGCCCTCCATTTCTTTCTGATTTGTCCGATCGAACGTGAGTTCGGTTTATTTTCTTTTCCTGTTCTTGTTCTTGTTTCTGAGGCTGTGTCAATTTCTTGCTCATCTATTTCCCTCCTGCACGCACGCTTTTGCAGCTGCGGCATGTACCCTGACCTGCAGGGTTACTCGGAGACGACCACCACTGTGACCATCGTTGCTGGGGTTGCGCCAGTGAAGACGTAAATATTAATATGCATGCTGCTTACAAATATATACGTACAAAACATTGATAAATGAGTTTCATGCAATTAACTCGAGTTTTTTTCCTGTGATGTCAATATTGCAGTTCCCCTGAGGGATCTGAGATGAGCTCTGGAGCAGAGAACGGTTGCAAGTGTGGATCAAACTGCAGCTGCAACCCATGCAACTGCAAATGAGGAAAGCTGGAGAAAGGCATTTATGGCTGTTAGATTGTACGAATAAAAAATAACACGAGAATGGAGTGTATGTCGGGTCTTTAATATTGTAAATAAAACAGCCGGTTTCGCAAATCCCTTCCTTCGAGTAGTGGATGTCACATCCCCTCTTTGGTCTCTTAAACTCTCTTTGAAACTTCTACTTTACGGTCGTACAGTTTATGATATGTATGTTTTAATTACGGCTCTGTGATTTCTTTTTACGGGAATATAATTCTATAGTTCAAGACTGAACAATTTAGTCTCAGTGGTCACCCAAAAGAGACATAGAGATCCTTCCCATTAGTAGTTGAACAAAAATTATTGAAGTGGCCATTTTAAACATGTCGGACCCAATTATTATTCGACACACGTCCCTTGCGCTGATTGGACAATTGATGTCAGCTCACTGATTATGCAGGACATCCACATAGGCTAGCCACGTCAATAAAAAAGTCACGTGGTAGTCCTACACAACAAGACCCAGCTCATAGTTACTGTCTGAATAGCCAGCCAATCGACGCAAATTGAATGAAGCTTTGAAACCCCATTCCTCATAATGGACATCCTGCCTCGAATCACCCGCACCTATTCTAGAGATAGAGAGCATAGCCTCTCTCTAGAATCTCCTCCCCCTTGGCCAATTGTCCCTCTCCCCTTACCACCTCCCCCGGCGAGGAGGAGCTCCATCCCCCTCTTCCTTTGCTCTTGCCATATGTGACCAAAACCCTCAATAAGCCTTCACTTTGACCATTTTTTGGGGCTTTGTTCCAGCAAACTTGAGGCTCAAATCTACACATTTTTTAAGGTTTTTGAAGACCATAACTGGCAGGGACGGTATCTAGATCGACTAGAGGACTTATGCACCAGTCAGCACCCGACTCCATTTCCAACGTCAAGTGGGCTTCTATGGTAAGCACATGCCAGGTGGCTGGCATCTATATGTCCAAGCGTTCCTCTGGGTCTTCTCCGATGACCAGTTGGGCAGTGCGTGGATCTCACGTGCCAGTCCATTTTCTCCTTTGGCTGGTTTCTCTCCTCTAGCTATTGATTCTGCCGCTCTCTTCCGCTGTCGATTTTTCTTTTCCGTTGGTCTTTTCAGTTTGTTGCCCTTCGTAGGCTTTCCACCCTTTATAAATATTTTCTCACACATGTTTGAGTTTGTAAAGCTGTTAGCCCCTTTGCTCCTTGGCCGTCGCCTTTACAGAAAGTCTGACATACCCTTTAAACGTGTACCTAAGTTTTTTAAACCTCCTTGTTTTAATGAGAGTGAGCTGTTTTGATTAAAAAAAGAGAAAGAAAAAAGGAAACCCCATTCCTCATTTTGATTGCCGTTCCATATTCTTCATGAGTTCTAGTCCTAAAGCAAGCAAAATGGCCCGGAGCTCCTCTGAATCAATATGACAACACCTCGAAACCATTCACTGCAATATCCACGGATCAACTTAACCCACCAAGCCTATTAATCTGGGTTCCCTTTTAACACCGATCTCTCTATTTCTTTTTCTTCTTTTCCAAATTATCAAGTTTTCGTTCCATGAAAACAGCCGTCGCATATATCATACACTATGCAAGCAGCCGTCGATATATCAGCCATGCAAGCAACCGTTGATACTATGCCGTGTTGCTCTACTATCGTCATGTCGCGTATGACTGAGAACAACACTAAGGACCATATAACACTTATCAAGTAGCTTTCTGGTAATGGTTGCTTAATTTGAGAAGCTGCTGTAGGTACGATCGCATTCGCACAGAGATTGATAGTATTGAAGTTACTGATGAGGCAACGCGGAGCATGCATGGAGACGGTGGGGAGCAAGACAGGTGATGTGCAGCGGGAGTGACATTGGTGGCCAACAGGTACAATGGAGTGACCAGTGGCAATCGGAGATAAAGCAAAAGGTTGAATATCAAAAGTATATAGGTGGTAAGAAAAGAAGGGGGTGGCTACCAAGTGCAATAGAGTGACGAATGGCATGCGGAGACAAAGCAAAAGATGGAATATCAAAAATAAGTAGGCGGAAAGAAAAGGAGGGAGAAAAGAAGAGAGAGGAAGACCAGGAAATGGGAACGGGATGTATGTGAACTATCATTGTGGGGAGAGGTCTCCCACAAGAGAGGGGAGCGAATAGAACTCAGGAATTACCCAAGCAGCGAGCTCCCCGAATCTAATTCCTTTACTGCTTGGATTAATGTCCTACTATAAAGCATAAGATTGGCGTTCCTTAATTATAGTCAATAAAGATCGAACAGTGACTTATTTCGCCCACAGCTTGAGCATTTCACAAGACAACAGGCGCAATCGTCATACAAAAACAAAAGGCAACTGAGGGTGGAGGGACAAGTAACAATATGAACAGGTTACTTCCCAAACCACCTGAAATGAGACTGCCATTTAAGTGATCACAGTAGCCACCATATTAATCATTAGTTATCAAACTAAATCCTCAACCAAGAAGATCTTCTGCTTGAAAGGAACTCAGATGCTGCAAAAAAGTATAGATAAACAAATGCCAATCACTTCAGCAGAAGTTTCTTATCCCTTCCAATTTATGAGCAGATGCCTCCTTCGAAGAGGCAAGTATTTCACCTTTGACGCAGGTCTCCAAAAGTAGTACCCCAAAGGGCCCAAATGCAGATTCTAACATCAGCGCTTGATATGCCTTCTAGCCAAAGCAGGGGCTTTCTTAGGAATGTAGACCTTGTAGCTCACCTAGAAAACAACATTAAAACATCATAAGTCAAATCTCAGCAGTGTAAATATTAAACCATAAACCTTACTCCCTTGGAGGGTCATGCAAAAGCTCTGATGGAGTGTAATGCAGAAAATAAGACAGGTAGCAACATATACCTGCACCATTTCACCACCTCGCATCACAGTCATTGTCTTCTGCTCAAACTGTGAGCCTTCTGTAATCTCATCTTGGGGTTTACCTGAACGATTCACGGCTAACGAAGAATTGAGGCAAGAAGAACCCTCAGGAGCACCAGAACTGCATGCATTTTTAATGTCTACGTCAATATTGGTGTTAGTTGGGGTCATAGTTTGAGTTACAACAGCAGACTTAACTAATGCACTCTCAGTCCCCAACAAATCTGCTTGATGCGATTTGTCTGAAGAGGGTCTTTGCTTCAGACTCTTGTGCGTGTTTAATGAATTATGCTGCAATGCTGATGTATTCAACTGTAGTCCATTAGTTACAGAAACAACAGCTGAATTAACCTTTTCATTGGGCTTACCATCAATAGCCACCTGAGCAGGTGCACAAGCAAACTCCTGCTTGGCAGACCCAGCTTGGTGGCCAGCATCCTTTCCAGAGACATTATTTTCACTATGTTGTAAATAGAATTTAGAATCTCTCCTTGGTGGCACATTGATCTCTTTAGGCACTTGGGTTACACCCACTGATTTGGCACTGTCCTCCTTTGGGGACTTTGCACCAACAATTTTAACACAATCCTCCTTGGGTAAGTAAATTTGACCTAATTCAGCTTTGGCAGGGGATGGTTGTTTCACTTCACCCTCACTCTTATCTGTCTTACAAGCAGGAGATTTTGCATTTGATCGAAGCCCTCCTCGAAACCTTCTCAAATTTTCCAAAGCCCTTCGTCTTAAAATTGACTCCAACTCATCACTGTTTACTCCACTTGATTCCTCGCCGAATTTTTCTTTTACAGAATCATTTGTCCCAATCCCATAGCAGCTAGGATTACTAGTATTGTATTGGCCCTCAACATCCTCGAAACTTTCTGTAGGTTCAGTGGTTCTGATATTCGAAACAATTGGTTCTTCTCCTTTCTCATCCTCACCCATTACTTTCTTATCAGATAAACCATTTGAGGGATGATCCAGCTCCCTTTTATGTCCTCCCTCATTACTGTCATTGCTTCTGCAAGAAGGGTAGTCATCATTATCATATACAATCTCTTCTTTATGCTCCTCCTTATCTGACACTCTTCCCTCCTTTTCTATAACCATAATGACTGATCTCAGACGCTTCGAATTGTTCTCATCTGTCTTTTTCTTCTCACACCCATATTCATTACCTTCACTGCTCCGACTGCATGAAGAATGACTCATTGACCTATAGCTACTCCTCTTGGTTCCACTTCTAACCTTCTCTAACTTCCCTTTCTGTTTCTCTTTTCCTTTGGACCTGCCCCTATGACTTCCAAACTCGCTCTCATAACTACTAGTACTTCCAACCTGACATGTGTAGGACACACTACTCATGGAACTCATACTAGCTTCTCTCCTAAGCTTCTTCTTCTTGTGGGTCTTCCTCACCACCTTGGAACCATCCTTTCTCTTTGACCTGATTCTCTTCCTCATGTGAGGAGACTCCTCGCTACTTTCCCCGCCGTAAGAGTGCCGTTGAGGTCTCTTCTTACTGCCTTTCACATCTTTCCGAACACGAGAACGAGCCCTTCTATGTCTATGGTCATCCTCAGAACTAGAGCATGAAACTGACATGGAACTTCTTGAATCATCATCGCTCAAATAAGAAAGAGATTCATCACGACGGTGTAACTTCTTGGATTTCTTATCTCTCCTTCTACTTTTACTTATCTTCCTTGTTCGACCCTAAACCAGCCACATACATGTACATGCATATGAGTCGGAATTATGAACACAAAATTGGAGGAGCTCTAAACAGGAAGAAAAATCAAGCAAAACAGATTTCGTCTTCTTTTTTTTTTTCCCCAATAAACTAGGACCTCCAAAACAAAAGTCCTGAACAAAACTAAGGCCAATGCAAACATTTAGCAAATATTTTAAGTCCTCCAATAAGTATTAATGGGGACTCAGTAAACAAAAAAGCAGAAGCATCAGAATCCCGATTTCTTCTTCTTCTTTTTACCATCAATTACTCAGCAACCAAACAAGGGGTTAATCTCTTACCGTTTCACAAGGAAAGGATAACAGAAAACCTAGAGCACGGATGTTACAAACACGCACAGATATACGTCTATATGTGAGAGACAGAGTAAAAACCTGAGAGGAATTGTTCTTGGAGCGTTTTTTCTTATTGGAAGAAGAGGATTTCCCCATATGGGTAACCTGCGACAATCAAAATTGAAAACGAGACAAGAGAAAGGAACAAAAGAAAAATCAAAAGCGTTAGAGCTTCAAAGGGTGAAGCGAATTGCGATTGAAATTAAGGAGCGAAGAAAATTGAAGGCACTGCCGCTGTGTCTTCTGTCAGACCAAGGCCCTCTTCCTATCTGGTGGTTAATGCTCTTCCACGAACTACCATTGGACCCAACCTCTTCTAACCTTTTTTCGCGAAGGAACCGAAAAAGACATATTCTATTTCTTTATTCTCTTTTTAGTTTCTTTAAGTATTTTATGTAATAAAAGACTCGTGATTTACCCCCTCGGATCAATCGCTATCGATTGTATTGGGCCGACGGTTCACAGGAATCACTTTTCAATTAGGATAAATCCAAAATTTGATCAAATATTTACTCCAAATTTTCTTATACTGTTTTTTTATTTTATTAAATTGTAGAAGCAATTAATCATATAATTACACTACAATTGAACAAGTGTGTTCTTTTCAAAATAACCAATTAAATTGATAATTTAAGCAAAAAATTTCAAGTTTGAATGACAAGATTCTATACTAGTGCTAACCAAATTAAAAGACTTCCTTATTCAAGATAAATACTTTTTAT
Source organism: Morella rubra (assembly GCA_003952965.2). Lineage (NCBI taxonomy): Eukaryota > Viridiplantae > Streptophyta > Magnoliopsida > Fagales > Myricaceae > Morella > Morella rubra. The sequence continues at coordinate 6,187,880 of CM025852.1, forward strand.
TACCTTTTTATTTATTTTTGGATATATTTATTTTCATAAACTATGTGATAAACATGTACAGGTTATCGCTCTAAATTCCACGCCAAATAACCAATTTATTTTCATTTCTTTATTTCTTTAACCCCACCAAAAAATAGGGTCAAATTTCTCTTTCTATCCCTCGTTGGATGGCACAAAAAAACCAACTCTAATATCCAATATTTTTTTTATAAACTCCAATAATTTTTTCACTAATCTCAATGGAATTTATACTACCTCAAAAACACGAAACTCTCGATTGTATAGCCTCAAACAGAGAACCTTCTTATAGCACCTTACATCTATGCAGACTTCGAGGGTTTAACGCAATGGAGAAGCAGCATCAAAATGCACTAAACATCAAGTTGAGCAGATAATGTTATTAGTATTAAGTTATATCTAACCCTCCCTCATTCCTCTAAGTTGCAAACAAGTACTCAATTAAGCTATAAACACAGGGACTGAGATTTAAGCTATACTTAGGACGAATACAAGGAAATAAGAGCTAGCAGTGCTCAGCGAACCTTTTAACAATGTCCTTCTTGTTGACATGTTATACTACTGACTTACGCAAGAGACTGATGATGTTTGAAGCATGTAGTTCAGTGGCGTGAGAAATGTTCCCCATATGAAACATCCAGGTCAACAAGATGCCTCGCTTGAGTGGCAGGCCATGCAACTCAGAGTGCCTTAGCATTCAGTGTAGCACACTATCTGATAACGAATCCGTTCCCCCAAGGATTGCAACGATAACATACTTCTACGGATTATGAATTACATACAAGAGCAGTATATCTCTTCTTCTCAAGTGTCTAGATGTCCAGTATACTACTTGAAGAAATGAAGTTCGATCCTAAACGTCTTCAGCATCACTCATGCTAGGGCGGGTATCAATGTAGAATTCTGGAGAAAAGTCAACTTCATCAACGATCCTCCCTCTGGGTATGGAAATGTAGAGGTTTTTAGCCCAATCGACCTTTAGATCCGGACATGAAGAGCAGTAATGATACATACAATTTTGCCAAAAAATTGATCAAGGGAAAAGGGAAAACGAGGATTATACCTTTCAAGCACAAACTTCCCTTCTTTATACTTCTGGCTCCTCTCATGTGCATTCTCCTGGATGCCATAAACACATTTCAAAGTTAGCGAAAGTTGGTAACCTCTGATTCAGGCTGGAAAATTTCATAAATTCTTGTCTATACATGAGGATCACAAAGAGAATGGAGGGCGGGGGGCTGGGGATAGAGAGATAGAGAGATAGAGATTACATATTTCCAGCCAACAATCTGTCCACAACAGCAACAAAATATATCTGCCACAGTATGCAATCCCGAAAGCATCAGCCTCTCCTCTAATGCTCCAACCACGAGATTCACCCTAAACCAATATATCTCAACACAAACAAGTAAACAGAAGTACCAATCTAAGATAGGAACATATGTTCCTCAGAAGAAAGAACAAAATGCGGTGAAAGATTGCTTTCATCATACATCAAATACAAAATGGAGACATTATTTTTGTTCAGATAGCGCTCTTCTAAAATAAGAACAAATTATTTCCCTTGTAGTGAACATTAGTCCACTCACAAGTTCAATGCATGTAAATCATTTTTCCATCAGATAAAATGAGCAGTAATCTTAGTGGAAGTCACTTCCTTCCAACAAAGGGTCGACCCTGGTTTCAATCATCACATGTTTTACAGATAGAATCCCTTTTCAACCGGTAACATATGCATAAGGTGGGTCTTGAATATGAATATAAGACGGCCAGTATATTAATTATTCCCATCATTCAACTCTATCCCTAAGCTTTTCCCTTTCATGAAGGTTAAAAAATATCCTTCCTATGCGATTCACAAGGAGAGGTATCATAACATCTATGATTGCACCAACATCATAGAACAGCATTCCAAACTCATTTTTCTTGATCCATTATTTCTAACAAAGGAAGTCTAAAGAAATAAAACTCGGTAAAGTTAAGAGCCACTAGCCAAGAATATTCAGAGGTTGGCTACGGCAGGCTTCCCCAGAGCATAAGAACATTAATATGGGACTGCTTCCTACAAACTAAAAAACAGATTATGGAAATTACTTCTTGAACATTGTGAGTTACATGAGCAGAACATGTTTCTGTTTTTGAAGAGGGTGGATCACCGACAGTGACAAACCAGGATTAGACATTAGGGGGGGCAGTTACACAAAAATGATTTTTGGGGAGGCCAAAATGCAAAAAATAAAAATCATAAACAAATTTTTTTTTCACTGATTCCCCCCCTAGTTTCGTCCCTGATCACCAATCCCACCCACAGCCTTTAGTAAAAGAAACATCTGTGCTGTTAGTTAGATACTAATTTGCTTTCAACGGTTCTCCAGGAAATGATTACCTATCCAAAAAATGAACATTAAAAGTTGATCTTTGAAGTTACTCTTGCTAGGATCTATCATTTACAGGGACTAAAATCTATAAAGGAGGAGTAGAATCAATTGGATAAGGACGATCCCCTGAAAATAGATAAATAAAAGAGATGGGAAGAGGAAAAGATGTCAATAATGTATGTGTAATCATTAGACTGTGGTAACTACCTGCATAGAACTGCAAAAAGATATCGATTAAATATCTACTTCATGTGTCCACCTCACTTCCACATTTTCGTGAGTAGGGCCATCCAGGTAATCCAATGAACTATGCTAATGTTTGAAACAATTACTGATACATGGAAGCAATAAGTGGCGCGCACACCACTTTAGAGAAGGGGGGGGGGGATACACCCAGAGTCAGGCCCAGGACAGGTTAAAATGTAAGCCAGAACAGTATTGCACCATAGTTTCAACACTCTTTCTAAATATCGTTTGCAGGGTTATTTTTTAGGTGAACTCAAGGAGAGAACTAAAACCTATGAGCATGACATTTGACCAAATTATTCAGTTCTGCTCAACCATCAAGTAGTCATAAACCTCTTGTGATTCCTACATTGGTTGATCACATTTATAACTAACTATATTGGTTTTCTTTTCAACTATCCTTTCTCAAGAGTTTTGCTCCTAATCTCCACAATGAGTGTCATAGTAACTTTGCAACCGTATCAGTATGATAACGAAATTAAAAGAAACTAACTGCAATTAAAAAAAATATGCATCAGACAGAATGATATCAAAAACATTCTGTGTTACTACTCTTTGGGAAATGACGATGTGTGACGGCCAGAATTACACACCACTCTTTTGTGTGGATAGATAATGAATTCATCAATTGAAGGGAAAAATAGGAAGCTTAGCAATAAATAATCTGAAATCGCATTTCGGAGATCATTGGCCTTTGAGAGATAAAGGAACTCACACATTATTGAAGAGATATGCTTTTCCCCGGCGGCAATGAAAAGACTGACAAATCACAAGGGAAAAATGAGATCGAAAAGAGTTTAACATCCTGCAGACTGCAGAGCATTCCAAAGACAAATACTGCTTGCGTGACTCTGAAACTGAGATGAATCCATTATTTAACAACAGATACGATGACAAAGGATAAAATATGAAACTAAGAAGAATCCATGGTTTACAGACTGTATGAGGTTTTCCCCTAAACGACTCAATTATTATCAACTGTTCTCAGCAAGTCATACAGGATCATATATATGGATGCAACGCCTGAGCAAGCAAAGTATAGGAAAAACAACAATCCTTGAGAAAGTAGAAATCAAAACTCACTTTACCACCCTTCCAGAGAAAAGCAAGGGGCAACCCCACTTCCCAAGTTTCTTAAACTGCAAGTGAGCCCCATCTTATGAACTATAGATAGGGCTAATAATTCAAAAATAGACCACATTTATTTATGCACTTCATAAATAAAAACAAACATTGTCTATGGAATCATGATGCAGCTATATTTGCAGGAAAAAATATGTATACTCCGCTCTGCTATCTGATTCATGTATCTATTAGATTACGTGGCAGCTGATTCTGTTTACTCCAACTACTTGCTGTTAGATGACTGTTCGAAGTCAGTATAGTTCGTAAAGTTTATACTGCACTTATTCGTGTATAAATATGACTAAGTGTACACCTACTTAATGTTGCTAGGGCTCTTCGGTTTCAAGCTGGACTTCCACTCTCTTTTTGGAGTGATTGTGTCTTTGCTGCTACTTACCTTATCAATAGGATTCCCTCTCCTTTTTTACACAACAAATCCTCATATGAAATTTTATTTTTTCCAAGCCAAATTACACACATCCACGTGTATTTGGTTCTCTCTGTTATGTTTCAACTTCTGTCAAGAATAGGCACAAGTTTGACTGTCAGGCAGATCCTTGTATCTTCATAGGCTATCCATATGCTATTAAGGGATATAAGGTTTTCCATTTAGCTACTCAAAAGACATCCATTTCTTGCAATGTCACATTTCATGAGCATATCTTCCCTTTCAAGATTTATCCTGCAAATAACATGCACCTTCCTAATCTGCCTCTTTCAGCTCATGACATTTCTTCTGATAGTTCTATTATTTCAAATAGAACTATTGATTCTGATAGTTATAATAATTCTGCTAGTCCTCTATAATTCTGCATCTACTGCTCTTCCTTCAGTTCCTGCTCATGTTCCGGATAGTCCTATTACTTCTGTCACTTCCAATATTCTCCACACACCTTCCACTTCATCTCATATTCCATCACCCGAGCCTTTACTTTCTGTACCTGATCCACTTCCCTCTACTTCCTTACCTCATTTTCGCCACTCTTCTCGAATACACAAGGCACCAGAATATTTGAAAGATTATCATTGCCAATTGGTTCATGTTCCTCATGAAAAATCACCTGTCTTCTTGGGTACTGCAGGTTCTCATTCATCCGGTACACCATACCATCTTTCTTCTTTTCTTAACTATTCTAAGCTTTCTCCTACACATTTGTCTTTTGTACTTGCTGTTAGCTCTCAATCTGAGCCTTCTACTTTTAGAGAGGCTGTTCGTAGTCCTGAATGGCGTGATGCCATGGCCAAGGAGATTGCTGCCTTAGAGCTCAATCAAACATGGAAAGTTTGTCCTTTACCTCCTGGAAAAGTTCCTATAGACTGCAAGTGATGGTATAAACTTAAATTCAATGCTGATGGAACTGTGGAGCATCATAAAGCTAGGCTAGTTGCTAAGGGCTTTACTCAGAAAGAGGGATTTGACCATTTTGAGACTTTTTCTCCGGTAGCTAAACTTACTACTGTGCGTGTCTTACTTGCTGTGGCAGCTTCCTATGGTTGGCATTTGCATCAACTTGATGTGAATAATGTGTTTCTACATGGGGAGTTACATGAGGAAATTTATATGAAGTTACCTCCGGGGTTTCCAAGAAAGGGTAAGTCAAATGTTTGCCGGTTAACTAAGTCTTTATATGGATTAAAACAAGCCTCTCGCCAATGGTTTTGCAAATTTTCTAATTTTTTGCTTGCCAATTGGTTCACTCAGTCTAAGCCGACTACACTCTCTTCACCAAGAAATCTGCTTCTTCTTTCTTGGCGTTGTTAGTGTATGTTGATATTATTTTAACTGGTGATAGTCTTCCTTCTATGCTTGCTTTCAAGACTGTTATTGATCAGCAGTTTCGAATTAAAGACTTGGGACAGCTTCGGTATTTCTTGGGAATAGAAGTTGCTCGAACCAGATCTGGTCTTTCCTTATGTCAGCGCAAGTTTGCACTTGACATTCTTGCTGATGCTGGTTGTCTCAGTTCCAAGCCTGTTCAAACACCTATTGAACAGAACATTAAGCTTGTAAAGGATGATTATTCTCCTTTACTCGACCCTACAGCTTACAGATTAGTGGGCCGATTGCTTTATCTTACCATCACTCGTCCTGATCTTTCATATGCTCTGCAAATTTTGAGTCAGTTCATGGATTCTCCTCATCAGTCTCATATGGATGCTGCCACTCTTGTTCTTCGGTATCTTAAGGGTACTCCTGGTCAGGGCTTGTTCTTCCCTTCATCATCTCAGCTGCATCTTAAAGCTTTCACCGACTCGGATTGGGCTGGTTGTTCAGACTCCAGACGATCTATAACCGGCTACTTCATTTTTCTTGGTGATCCTTTAGTTTCATGGAAATCTAAGAAACAAATTACCATATCTCATTCTTCAGCCGAGGCTGAATACCGAGCTATGGCTACTACAAGTCGTGAGATTACGTGGCTTCGCTATTTGCTTGACGATTTAGGAATTTCTCATCCTAAGTCTGCACTGTTATTCTGTGACAATCAAGCAGCCATTCACATAGCTGCCAAGCCTGTTTTTCACGAGCGCACCAAGCACATTGAGCTCGACTGTCACTTGGTGCGTGAGAAGATTTCTTCTGGGCTGATACGTACTCTGCATGTCAAAACGCAGCGCCAATTGGCTGACATCTTTACAAAGCCTCTTGGGTCTGTTCAATTTCATTCTTTGTTATCCAAGCTTAACGGTCTAAACATTCACTGTTAAGCTTGAGGGGGAGCATTAGATTACGTGGCAGCTGATTCTGTTTACTCCAACTACTTGCTGTTAGATGACTGTTCGAAGTCAGTATAGTTTGTTAAGTTTATACCGCGCTTATTCGTGTATAAATATGACAAGTGTACAGCACAGTCACTCACTTGAATATACAAGAAAATTCTCTCATTCAACTCTCTATTTCTATTTCTCTTCTCTCTATCACTCTGCCTATACACGAATTTACAGTATCATTCAATCCAAGTCCAACCTAGCCTAGACCTCCATGTTCTGGATACGGTGAAGCGACGAAATGACAGACATAAGAGGGCAGGAGCTGCCCCGACACTCGATAGGTTGGCGGTGTGCAACCACCTAATGAACCCTTAACCAGCAGCTAAACTCCCTCAGATTATTCGCTCGAGAAAGCTCAACAGAGCAACTTAATTCCCAGAAATTAGCACCTAAAAAGACATTCTTTGTTGAAACGGAGGAAATGAAGAGGAAGAGAATAAAAGTACCCGAGAGACAAGATCTTCGGCTAGAGCCAAATGGGTCTTGCAGAACTTGCACCTGTACGACCTTCCCTCCAACTCCACCACAAATATCCTGCCCATGTCTGCCTTCTCGTTATTCTTCTTCTTTCCACTTCCTTTCTACTTGCTACCCACCTCTGCGAATTGCAAAACCAATAACTTTTACACACAGAGAGTGTTTGTGGATTAAGCTCAAAAGCGTGCAGTGCCACATGCCTTGGCTTGGCCCCAAACAGCTAATGCGGTTTCCTAACGCCAAATGAATAAAAATTGCATGTCTGCCCCATCAACTCACGTGCCGTCTGTTTTCCCTGTGGAAAAATTGAGCTTATCTTTCTCAGCGTTCCATTGCAAACTCCTACCCACGAATGGATACCGGAATCGATGGAATTAAAATAGTAAATTTTGGTTTCGTTTCAGTAATTATTGAAATACAATTCTTATGTTTCAGTATTTCATCGTAACAGAATTGGAATATAATCGGAACCAAAAATTTCCGATTCAACATGTGGACTCTTTTAGACCCCAATAGATCTAAAATGTTTTTTGGATCAAAATATTAGAAGAATTTTCAATTATTCATAATAAATCTAAATATTTAAATAAAATCTAAATATTTAAATAAATTTTATATATTTTATTTTATTTTGATTTTTATTATATTTTTATTTTTTTAAAATGGAACCATAAATTCTGTTTCTGAAATAGATATATGTCAAAAACGGATTCGAAATTGAAATTGAAAGTGAAACAAAAAATTTAGATTCTTGTCCGAATTTTTGCCCGCCCTACCTACAAAATTTCTCGCCTTACTAACAAAAATTAAACTCTTAGAAAAATCAGAATGCTTGTTGCTGTAGAGAATAATATTTTTGAGTTAAAAAAAATAAAGAATCAATTTTTATTCTAATTGTACAATAATTACAATTACTATAACCACGGACGGCACCGATTGGGGCCCGGCCCCCAAGGATCTGAAAATTAAAAAATATATTTGTTTTTTTTGTGTATTATTTTATTGATGTTTTTTTTTAATCTCATTTTATTGATGTTCGTTCAATAGAAATGTAACTTCTAATTTAGAAATAATACAATCTTGGTGTTCCCGACAAAATACACCTTCTAGCTTCTGTTTGGATGAAGTGAAAATTTTGAATTTATCACAACACTTCTTTTACAAAACAATTATTTACATACTCTCACTTCTTTACAAATCAACACATATTGTACAAACCCTAATAAAATTTAACCTATTCCAATAAAAATATATTTCACAAAAGAAAAATTGGACATCAAAACTAAGCAGTATTTTGAGATTGGCGTGGTATTATACTTTTTTGGCTTTAATTACTCCATTGATCCTTAGGGTATCGCAAAATCCCAACTTGGTTCCCATAGTATTTTTTTCTCTTAGATTAGTCTTTAGGGAATTTAACATTTTGTATTTGGTTATTTATATCATCTGAGGATAGTAGCTACATGGAAAATGTCCTATGTAGATAACGAAGGCCACTTCACTGCTAATATGTATTCACTACGTTTCCCGGCCTCCCAAATGGTGAGGCTGGGGCTCCAATAACATATCCTGTAAAGGGAGCTGAAGAGGGAGTTGAGCGAGGGCAAGAGGTCGAGTAAAAGTCAAACCCGAAAGGCCAAAAAAAGCAAGGAAGTGTGCTGGGGATGAGCCTCAACGAGGTAAGTTGACGTGGAATTAAAAAATTTAGATGGGAGGCGGGACACGTGGCAAATACATATTAACGATGACGTGGCCCTCGTTATCAACATAGGACATTTACGTTCAAATGTTGTCCTCAAATGACATAAAATGACCAAATATGTTAAAATTTTCAAAGACTAATCCAGGATGGAAAAAAAACCCCAGGACCAAGTTGATATTTTGCAATACTCTAAGAACCAATGGAGTAATTAAGCTTACATTTTTATTTATACGCCATACTTTTTAATTTAAGTAGCATCAGTGTCTATTTTTAATTTAAGAAACATGCCACCAGATTTTTCCGGCAGAAGGAGCAATGCAATTTTTAGGCCCACCAATAGTTTTTGGTTTAGTTGGGCCAAGGGATTCGAAGCCGAAATGTAGTCCAAGTCCATCTCACAAGGCCCGAAGGAAGTTACTCCTTAGGACCCAAATTATTACATGTCGACATGATATGGGATGCAACATTTCGAAGACGTCGGAGCTGTGGAAGCTTGTTATCGATTCCACATCCTAAACCAGGTTTGAATCGTGCCTTAATTATAATTTACTCTAAATCAGCTTGTACTCACCCGATTTGTTTTTGGGGGCAGAACTAATATTTGTAACGATTTATTTTTTATTCTATACATACTTTTATATTTTCTTGTTTATATTGTGAAAAAAAAAATATAGTGTGGAAATAAATATCTTATACTTATGTCTTCTTGAATGCATAACACAAACTATTTACTAAACTTGATAATGATACATGATTGCTATTGCAATTTGAATGAAAATATGAATCCTCAAATGAAGCTGTTTTTTTTTTTTTTTTCCCAATAAAAGAAAAACAGGAAGGAGTTAGAATGAATTCAGGGGAGTGTGAAAGGAAGATGCATATCTAGATATGAAAAGTGAAAAAACTTTTTATTGTTTTTTAGAATTTTTTTTTTTAAGTAATGATTGACAATTGCGCACTATTGTGCACGGGAGTTAGATTAAGGGTTCGTCGTAAGGTTTTGACCTTTTCTAACAAATCGTTCATTCGATTTTTAAATTGATCATAAATTATTTGAGTTTGTAATTTTTATCAAATAAGTCATTTTTGTTAAACTTCTATTTATAATGTTAACAATTCACACGTCAATTTCAATCATAAATTAACATGTACCACTTAAAATTAAAATCGTATGATTTATAATTTTTTATTTTTAAAATAATTTTAGTTTTTTTTAAAAAAATAGAATAAAATAAAATTTTAATTTTTGGTGACACACGTGAAATTTTTTATTGGATGTGTAAATTATTAAGTTTGAAATAAAATTTTAAGAGAAAGAGTTGTTTGAAAAATATTATAAACTCAGTAACTTTATGATGAATTTAAAAAATGAAAGAGGGATTTATTAAAAAAATCAAAAGTTAAGGATTAAATTATTACTTAACCCTAATATTGTAACCCTCACCGCCTAATCCTAGTCCAGGCACCGAAGGCTATTTTTTCAAAAACTCTCACGAGTCAAAGTTTTTGTCTCTTTCTTAAGAGGCCTAGAAGGCTAGAAGTTACCCGTAGGTTTTAGGGGTAACAAAATAGGCAGTTTTTCAATTGATTTTCCAAAGGCCCAAAAGGAAGAATGTTTGGTATGCTTTTGCTTAGCTTGTGAGGCGGGGCATGGTCCGGTCGCCCAATCGTAAGATTAGTCAACATCACCACCTAACATCGTTAAACTTAATTTTTGACACACCCAATCAATCGGTTTCACCATGTTTGACGCAACAATATTAGTACGGCTCGCCATGATTGGTAGCAAGATTTTTATCCCAAAATTGATTTAGGCCTCTAATTTCCTTCCCATTTCCTGAGCCACAAATCTGGTCTTTGGATAATGTCTATTTTAACTGAGATCTTAACTTCATTAAATTAAACCTCACGCAAACACACACATATATTAATAACCTCTTACTCTAGGTGTTTCAGAATTCAACCCCATTTAATGCTCTTTCGCGTGAGCATAAATTACTAATAAATATTTTTTCTTCTCAAAAAAAGAAAAAAAAAAAAAAAGAGGAACCCTACTCCTTCCTTATCTAGAACGTAAATCTACCAACAGCCAAACACGGCATTTCTAAAGAAAGTCGGTGCCCTAGCAGCCCAACAAACTGCGGCTTTAAAGGCGTTCATACGGCAGCCGCCCAAACCCTAACAACCTCCTCTTTTTAAACTTTCCTTTTCTTTTCCCTTTTTTTTTTTTTTTGGCGTTTCTTTCTTCGTTAATTTCCTTTTGAGGGTTGTTTTCAGAACCTCACTCAATCTGAACTCCCCCCAAACGCGTGGCGCGAAATGCAAACACGAAATTCTCGCCCCTCCCCACCTCGGGTCCCACGATCATGTCTCTCGCACCCAAGCCAAACCCCCGCCGATGCGCCGGCTTTACTGTCTGTCAGTTTCAAACACGTCACCACCGCACCCCGTCAGACTTTTCGGGCAATCCGTACTCGATTTCACGTGAATTGATCCACGTGGATATGGGCGATTGGGCAAATTTCTGTCTCCTAGTACAACTGCACGAGGGAGAGACATCAGGTCAGGTTCACGGATCCCAGACGACACGATGACTGGGGCCCCACCCCAAAGCGGCCCCCGCCTCTCCACCTACGATAGCTGTTTCACACGTGGACCGTTGCTGTATGTTGGACGAAATTTAAATTTAAAGTATAAAATGTGAGAAAATTTAAAAAACAAAAGAACAAAAGAAATTTAAGAAAGAATTGGTCCAACTTTTTCAACATCAGCCCCGAACAACTTTTGCCCTTTGCTTTTTTTCATTTTTAAAAAAATATTATTTTAAAATAAAGTTCTAAGATACGAATCATAGTTATAGAATAGTTAAACTTAAAGAAAGATTTATAAAAAAATAATTAAAGGGATTTGACGGACATGTTTGCAAATTGCAAATCCAGAATTTTAAAGAAAATTGATCAGATTTTAATATGGTCTATTATGATCATTAAAGGTGCTGCGGTGGACAATTATCCTAAGTGACCTTTTGATAATCAAAACACGTATATAAATGGGTAAAGTTGGGACGAAGATTGGGTGGTCTTAAAAATTTAATCATTCAACGGATCATAAATACTCTTTGAAAGCGACCCCGGCTTATTATTTAATTATAAGCCATCCTGTTTCATGCTGAGCCGAAAAGTAAATGGATGTTATCGCTCCATAGCAAGAAAATTGTCAAGGACGGAGGCGGGGAGCTATATGCCTTTAAAGCCTATGCTATTACACGTTGAGCGCGTACCTATAACACGACTTTGTCTCTTACCCAAGGTTGACTGCGTTTCACGTTTCTTCTGCTGATTTTTTGGCCGGTCATCAGAACAGGGGCTGTAAATCTTTTTTTTTTTCTAAGGAACAGTGGATGTAAATCTTATCAGGATAATCCACATCACCGTTGTCACGAGAACTACTTTAATAGTTACCAAACTTAGCACAGCCAATCAAGCCTTTTTAATAATGAAAGGAAACCGGCATACCATATATATTTACTTAATAAAAAATCAAACATATGATCTGTGTACCTACCAACTTAAGCACACATTCATCCGTACTACTGGATAAGTCCGTAATGGTCAACCAATCAGATTTTCATATGTAAATCAGATTTTCCTCACAAGGAAAATTAGTGTATGGCAGAATTTCTGATGCTTTTGTATCTTTTTCTGTTTTTAGCTCTTAGAAGTTTAGTTTTGTTAAACTTGGTGTAAATGTAGAAGCGCACCATTTAATTTGATAGGTTGTCTTCGTGATTAGTTATGGAGGTCATCCTGATATTTTTGAGCATTATTCGGATTTGATTTAAATCTTTGCTAGAACTGATCCCCTTAATTTGATTAGTTGGTTTGAATAAAGGTAATGATAGTTTGATTAAAAAAGAAAAAGAAAAAATAAAGAACTTCGTGTTGGTGGGCCTCATTTAGAAAGTGTTTTCTTTATAAAAAAAACATCAAAATAATATCATCAAAAAATTGATATCACCGAATTAATAGAATACATAAAAACTAGAATCCACGGCAGGCAATTAGCTGAAAAAACGTGGCGAAATTGACAGACTGGGAAGAGTTTTCAGAGCAGCATATGATAATACATGGGGAACTAAACGAGTGAACCTTGTGGAAACCAGCACAAACGAGAGAAATAAACTAAATTACAGAAAAATATTAAAACGGGGAGAAAAAAAAACCCCCCACAAGAAAGGGAGCCCATAACTATCGACGGTGGAAGTCCACGTGATGACAGCCCGAATCCCGACAGGTGCAACGTCAACACGGAAATGCTCCGACTGGGGCCCACATGTAGACCCGCGCGCGTCTGATTCGGTCTCTTAAATAAAATAACCAGCGGTTTCGCCGTCGGTGCCGCCTCTAATAATAACGAGAAACAAAAGAAAACTACAAAAGCAGCCACATTCACAGTATAAGTAAATGACCGAATTACCCACCGAAAAAACTCCAACGACCGAGTCATGGCGGACCTACCTGTCATGCTCTCGGCCGTTGGAAATGACGGGGCGCCCTCGAGATCGGCACGGAAGAGGACAGACCTGTACGTGAGTCACGAGGGTGGGGCTGAGAAGCGGCGCCTCTGATCGCACAGTCAAAGACAGAGGGAAGCCCCATGCTTCTCATCATGAAGCCGCCCCGCGTGTGTCTCAGAGCTTTTTCAGCACCAGTTTTTTTTGTTTTTCTTTTCTACGCGTATTTAAAAACGCTCCGTCGTAAAATGCGTTGTCCGTACTTAGGTGGGTCCCGTTTGTGACGCCAGCATGAAGATTTTCCGCTAGTGTAGTAGTAGCAGCCATTGGCTGCTCGTCCAATAAATCAAATTCCTCTATCCATCAAACCCACACCCGACAGGACTTATAAGAGAAGCAACAATGCCGGCGACGTGTCGGTTCGATCTTTGGCAAAGAAAATGTTAACAAAGACAGAGCAAAAGAAGGGCGAGCGTGTTAAAGCCGCGTTTGTTTGAAAGGAAAATGAACGAACTTGTTGCATCGAGTTTGATTGAGGCAGAAAAGAAACAAGAAAACTCGTTCGTTTCCATTTTTTTTTTTTAAACATTGAACATATAATACTAACAATAATAACAATAGAACAACAACGAGAAAGTCTGATTAATTTCTCAGTCGCAAAAATAAGGTAGTTTTTTTGTTATCCATGTACATATCGGGGACGCCGACCGTAAGCCCGCTAATTCATGAAACAAGTCAGCTAGTTTTCTCTTCTCTTAGATCCATCTTCTACTTGGATCAGAACCCAAAAAAGAAAAACAGAGAGAACTTAAAAGTACTGGAACTAAACAAACGCAAAACTCGGATATTCCCCACCGTCCTACAAAAACCGGCTAATCAGGCATCGTCTGCCGGAGGGAGGTTGAGATCAAGGTCCAACAGTCTTCCGGATGGAGTACCGTCAAAATCGACAACTGAGGACGAATCGGAGTCACTGTGTGCTACCCCGCCCACGGTTTGTTGGAAGTCCACATCCTTCCGATCGAATCCGCAAAAATCGCGATGATTCCCGCCCATGTTCGGGAAAGCGTTGAAGAAGTAGACCGGACGCGCCGGCGTGACGACAGTTACGCCTACCTTTCCCCCGGCTGGGATCTGGGTGGAGCCGGAAGCGAAATGGGCAGTTCCTCCCAAAGTGAGGTCGAGTGGCGGTGGAGGGGACGATGAGTCTACAGTGCTGCTCTGGCTGGGGCTGCGCGTGGAGTTGTTGTTATGGTGGTGGTTGAAGGGTGTAAGGTCGGCGGCGGGGAAGGGGAAGTTGGTCTTGGCCTTGACGCCGCGGAACTCGCGGGCGGCAGCATCATAGGCACGCGCAGCCTCCTCAGCGGTGTCAAAGGTGCCGAGCCAGACGCGGGTCTTCTTGCCTGGGTCGCGGATCTCGGCGGCATACCGGCCCCAGGGCCGCTTCCTCACGCCTCTGAATCGGATCTCCTTCGAGCTCGAGTCTTGGTTAACGGAGCCGGATCCATTTCTCGGTGCCATTGGTTTCAGTAACGGAGGTCAGTTAATTACCTGGGATGGATTTTCACCTTTAGGGGAACGGAAAAGAGACGGAGACAATTGGATGATGCTGGAGGTTAGGGAGTGAGGTGGGTTTATATAGAGGAGTTGGAAGATGAGCGTTTAAAGCTACGCTCCTTTTGCGCGCTTATTGTGTGCAGTTTAAGCAGGACATGGCTTCTATAGCACGAACCACTTATGCTACGCTCTGTCAAACGTCCATTGCTTGCCATTTTCTAATTCTAAGATCTGTTTGGCGACACGCAAATTATAAAGGAAAATTGAAATTTTTTGGTGTTGCATAATTCCTTGAGATACACGTTAGGAATAAAAAGGGAAATCTTATACATTTATAAGGGTTGCTTATTTGTAACAAACTTTACTCGTATGTCATGAGAGTCTCTCAAAAATTCTTTGAATATTCTGCCAGGTGAATTCCTTTAAAATCTTTAACCGTTCCCATTACATGAATGAAAGAAATCTTGCTATTTTAGTACTTAATGCTTTATAAAAGGAAGATTAGGCTTCTTGTTTATAGGCATGACTCAGCAAAATATTTATGGAATGGTGGGTATTGGTTCCTTAACCTCCCCAGTATAGTTGGTATCTGAAATTTTAAACGCTTTCATAATATTTGGTTTTTTTTTTCTGGATGAAGTCAAAAGAAATGGTTGTGAACTCGCAGTAGGTATTAAGAGCTCTTCCTTTTAGCATGTAGGAAATACGTTTCTATTACATGAATTCAAGCTCAATGCTTATCTTACAATTCCCTTCTGTTTTTATCATTTAACTGAATATTTTTCTCTAAGCTCCAACACTAAAACAATACGAATTGTGCACCTACCAATTGTTATATGGACATCATTAAATAATATAGGATCTACTTGCTATATTATGTCTATCTCTCTCTGAACTGCACCATGTAATATGGGTAGAAAATCTCTATATAAAAAAATCTTCTCACTATCTTAATTCTGACAAAAGTCACTAAGTCACTTTGTTAAAGACGATGTGTTTTTAATGTGCGTCACACGCACATTAAAAAATGGCGTTATCTTAATTTTTTTAACTTAGATAAGACACGAATAATAATGATAACGGTTCACTAACGTTTGGCTTGCACTTTACCGAAAATAGTGGTCTTTCAGTTCATTGGTTTGGTATCGTGGTTGTGATTATATCAACTTGTCGTTATAGAGATATCCGAAAAAATTGGAACGATACAAAAAAGATTAATATGGCCACTGTGCAAGATGACATGCACGATTTACCCTCCAAAAAAACTTGTCCAAACAGTCATTGGCTTGCCTAGTCTCGAAATGAAGGGTTGAATCTCAAAATTATCTCAAAATAGCCAAACAAATACGAGCTTAATGAATAGCAAACACAAATAAATATTTTTTTATATTTTTTCTCAGCAAAATGTTTATTTATATTCTTTTTTTTTAATTAATAGCAACTGTACGACACTAGTTTTCTATTATTTACACAGCATGCTATTTTCTTTGATTTAAAAACATTACTTGTATCATTTGGTATTACGATATTGTCCAACCCCACAACTACCTTAAGCGAATCCAATCCAACAAGTGTGAACCCTAGGGAGCCGGCGACACGTGCAACGAAGCGTGTCTTTCCCTAACTATGCTGCCGAAGCGGCACACAAAGAGCGTGTATTCACGCTCCACACGTGCCCCAGCGCTTACTGCCACCAATCGAGCCATGAAATATTCGGCTCAGTCAACGAGGACTTTGACTGCTGTGCTGCACACCACAAAAGGACAAAATTAGCCCCGCCGCCTAGCCGCGGGTGACGTGGGGCCTGCATGAATAATTGCATCTTTGCGAGGAAAGAGAAGTGTGGCCTTCGTGGGACGTCTTTAGAATCCACGCGGCGATTGTGAGACCGAGGGGCGGCGACGTCGTGTTGACGGGAGATTAAGACGGCGCTCTTCGCCGTTAGCTTTTGTTGGTTCCCAGAAACGGAAACTTTTTCTGACGGCAGAGTCGGTTTTTGTATTATCTTTATAATTTCTTAAAATGGGGTATAGTTCGACACTTTTGTCGGCATGCTCTGGCTACTCGCCGGCTGAGACGGACAAGTGTGTGGTTGTGTCCCTTCTAGATTTGCATCAAGTCGTTTGAACTTTGAAAAATCTCCTGGAAGAGGCACTTTCCGTTTTTATTTTCCCTTTTTCTTGTATGGACGACTGATTTGGAGTTTTCGGGATTAAAATATTTTATAATTTTTTTTATTCAAACTTGTACCAATAATTATGTTGTTTTACTCTCAGAATTAAACTATACAATTTGAATATAAAATTACCGAATATTCTGATTCGAATTATTTAATATTGTTTGAATTATTGTTTTAACCGATCACTTTTGTGTGGCTTATGTAAATTCATCCATTGTGTGTATTTCATAGGATATTGACATTCTTTTAGCTTTGATAACTATTAAAAATTGGTATTAGTTTATTTGGATTCTGAAAAAGAAACATTGTATATTATATAATTATTATTCAAAGTGCGGTTGTTAATAATAGAATTATTTGAAGAACTACATTTAATTTACTTTGGTAATTTCAAATTCTCAAACCTATACTTCACTATTTGAGGGACAACATATTTGTTTTTTTTCACATATGTAATCCCGTTCAGATTGCAATGATCCCTTTTTAGATATGTTATTAATCACAAGAAAAATAATTTGTACATGTTCGTTTGAATAATTTTAGATAAACGTATTCAATTATGGATTAACAAAATAATGACCAACAAGGTTATATTTTTTTTCTGCTGATTTTGCTTCTAGACCGATCATTGCGAGGTGGGAAACCCTTTCTGCTTTCAGCCTTTCTACCCTTTATTTATTTATTTAACGTTAAATTGTTTTAAAATTTTATTTAGAGCTTTCGGTGGAAGACTATTTTAAATTCTATTAATTTTAAATTTAATGTCAGAAGCATGGAGGATAAGAGACAAGATTCAAGATTGTAAGTTTATCTCACCGACATATTGATCTAATATATTTAGAAAGATATGAACAAGTTTAGCACTAGGATTCTAGAAGATTTTAAACTAGGTAATTTTTAAATATTTAATTTAGGTTCTCTCCTTCTCTACTGATGCTCTCTCTCTCTCTCTCCTCAATCCTCATGTAAATTTCAGTCTTTCACCCTCCCCCTCTCTCTCTCACATACTCACGCACGCCTCTCTCTCTCTCTCTCTCTCTGTGCTCCCCTTGCCCCTCCCACCGTCTCTCTCTCCCTCACATTAAGGCTTTCTCTCCCTTTCAATCTCTCCCTCGCTCTCTGCCTCTCTCTCTCTCTCTCTCTCTCTCTCTCTCAGCTGCTCTGCCTCCCACAGCGGCCGCCGAGCAATAGTTGCTCTGCCTGCCAATAAGCCTTTCAGTCTCTCTCTCCCTCTCAATTTCTCTGCCCAAACGGCCAAATGGCCCAAAAAAATAGGCCCAGTGGTGGGCGTTTACCACTACCGCCATCCGGTAGCACCACCACCGCTAGGCACCGGTAACCGATATTACCAATACCGGTATCGGTGGAGGAATTTTGGTCACCGCCCAAGGCGGTGGCGGTGGAAGCATAACCGCCACCGCTACCGCCAATGCACAACCCTAAAGCCAACAGCATTCTTTATAAGCAACTCTTCCTCTGCCTACAAATAGGATCCACCAAAGTTGTCTTTTATGAGATCAGCTTAATTTCAATTTTTCAACACCTTCCACTTTGGCACACATCCATTTTGGGGTAATGTGTGCGGAGCCGCTTGCCCAATCCCAGCATTACTGGTAAACCCAATCCAAGTCTAATACTTTTCTTTTGTCAAGACCTTCGTCTACAAATGGGTACCTAAGAGATGAGATCCCAATGGTAAGGGATAATATTTTTATAACTTTAATTTCCACCAACATTCCAAGTTTTTTTCTGTTCATAAACCATCTCTGAGATTCACAAAGGCATAATCAAGACTGGCAATAACTTGATCATTTGTTGCATTATAAATGGGTCCTTCAGTCGATTTGCATGTCTTTAAATATCATGCAAAAATGATTATATCATGCCGATAATTAATTTGCAATGGAAAGGAGCAATCAATCCTATTGTCTTGCGAATGACAGTAGAAGAAAGATTGGGCAAAATCTTCTTCATATTGATTAATATGCCAGTTGTAGGCTCAAAACGTGCTCTTAAGTGTGTTTGGTCAAATATTAGTGCGTTTTGATACTGGAAGGATTAATTATTTGAATCTTAAAAATTTAATTTTTCTCCCATACAGGTTTAGTAAGATGAGGTAGGAATGGACTTGAGGAGGGCCAAGCTAGGTGGGGGCCTACTTCTTCTTTAAGAAGTGAGGGCCAAAAAAAACCAAAATTCTGAGGGAATTATTTGATTTTATGGGTGATTCGTATGGCTTTTCGGAGATCTTCTTTGAGAAGAGGAGGACAAATATGAACAAAAAAAAAAAAAAAACAAAGAAACAAAGAAAGAAAAGAAGACGACCATCTGAGGGATTAATTCTCCTGGTCTCTTTGAATTTAGCTTTCTATTTACATATAGATTTATTATATATATATGCGTCTATGTTTAATTGGTATGTATTAGAACCAAGAAAGGCAAAAGAACACTATTTTTGTATATATCAAATCTACGGTAACATTCCTCGAATTTTATTATCAGAATATTATAAAAATTTACATTGCTCCAGTTCGTGAAAAATTTATCCAAATACATATGCCTCACTGTTATGTACTCTCTCTCTCTTTTTTTTTTTTTTAGGGCATGAGATACAAATTAAGCTGGGGATCATACAGTGAGTGAAAAATGGGTTACGTGGTGTGATGCCTCTCACCTTTTGTGGTGTATGCATGATGTTTACTGTAAATAGTCTCCGAAAATATTTATTATTGACTTTAGTCATGATTTCCTCCATTTCTAAATTCATTAGCACTTAGATTTACATTTTTGCTACATTAAATTCCTTATCTGAATTCTTCCTTGAATTTTTATGTTCTTGCATTATTTCAATTACTTTCCTATGTTTAAATTATTGATATGAGCTTTGTTCTCTTAAAATTTATTTGGATAATTCATCTTTCTTAATTTTAAATTCTTGTTTGACATCATTATTTCTTATTTATAGTAATTCAATACATTTAAATTTATTTTTATGCAATTGCTTTTATTGCACCTAATTATTATTTTTACAAATATAAATATATAAGGGTGCTTATTTCTCATGGCCAGCCAACTATGTGTAGATTCTTCCAAATTCTATCATGTTGGCCATGTGTCAATAACACTTGTCCTTATGAGTTAAAATTCAATGAATGATATTAATGTTTTGTCTCCATATTCATTATGTCCCCAAAAATATAGCCTACTCCTAATTAATGAGCTAGAATAAAGACAAAACATAAAATGTAGTAAAAGAGAGCAAGCAACTCACGGCAAGCATTTTGCCGTGAGATAAGAGGGTACATGCCGTGAGACAAGAGAGGAAAAAGAGGGAAAAGAAGAGGAAAAGAGAGAGGAAAAGAAAGAAAGAAAAAGAGAGAAAAAGAAGGGAAAGCTACCAAATAGAGGTAAGGGTTAGAAAATGCATGAAGGTTGTGGGTTGTGTGTCTTTTAAATGATTTGAATATGTTTTATTCCAATAACAGTTACTTCTCTAGGATTTGTTCACAAGATTTTTAAGATTCATTGCTTGCATGTTAGATTGCTTGAGTTTATGGTGATTTTCACATGCTTGTGTTGGAAAATTTCTTCATGGAAAGGCACTGATGTAAACCGAGTATACAAGGCTGAATTTTATGGTTGAAATGGCCAAATCAAGGCCAAAAAATGAAGCCAAGAGGGCTTGAGATGAGATTGTAAAGCAATATGATCATACAAGTGTATTTGAATAGTTTTTGAAGAAGGTTTCAAAGTTGAATGTGATTTTATTTTTATTCTGTACATAAATGCTTGCTGTAATTATCTTCTTTCAGTTACGATGATTTAAGTTCATTAGATCTAAGATTTTTAGCATGAAAATGTCACAAGCATAGAGAAAAATGTGGGTTTTAGAGTGAAAACCCTTGCTGCCCAAAATGTCCCGGTTAAATCCTTTGATTTTTTGCATGAAAATTGGTGGACATGTAGTATATGGTCACAGTAGGTCCCAGTAAAAATTTCAGCTCAATCAGAGGTCGGGAAAGGTTGAAAATGCCCCTGGAGGTCTCTAAGGGCAGTTTTGACATTTCATACAAAACGTTAGGGTAAAAAGGCCCGAATGGGGAAAATAAATTTATGGCTGTGTAGAGCATGAAAAATAGATGGGGAATACCAAATTGAGTCCAAAACGAAAAAAAATAGGAGCTCAAATCACAAAGCCTGTTTAGCGGCTTAAATGGACTTTAGGCCCGTTAACCCTAAACAAGCCCATAACACTTTGACACTTTAGGGATGGGCCCAGAAAGGCCTAAGGGGGCTCCAAAAGCCTTCATTTGAAGATTTAAGGCAGATTTAACATTTAATTATAAATTCCACGTTTAATTCTTGAATTAATAATATAAGAAGAATAAAGTTTATTAATTTTTTATTTAAGGAAAAAGATCTAATAATTTGAACCCATATGACATAGAAACTAAATGAGTATTTTAAATTCAGTTTGTGGACTTAATTTCTGAATTTACATTTTTAATTATTCATGCATTGAAATTACAAGTACTTTACTTGGTTTATGTTTTCAAGTCATATCATGGGATGTTTAAGATGTGTACATTGCACATGAATAGAATTCATGTATTAATTGCATTAACATCATGAGAGGGGAAAACAAATGTGAGGAACCCAAGCCTGCGAGGTGATTCCCGAAGAAAGAGTGACGGTACGGGCACATGAGGAGAGTGCAACCCACCACTACAGGGAGTGGGTGGGCTCCTTCTGGACGCTACGACGTCATTTTTAAAGCTCTTAGTGTAGGTGGCATGAGACAATCCCATAAGGAGAAGAGAGACACACAACCCAACTTTGGGAGTGAACAGAGTGGACATCGAAAATACTTCAGGGAACCATATAATGAGCGAATGCATTTCAATTGCATTGCATGCATTCTCTACACTATTTCTATGACTTGCGTGACTTGAACTTATTGCACTGGTACGATTTATTCCCAAAGCATGAATTGTACTTGTATGAGCATGCCCCCTCCTCGACCTTACTGAGTCAGTAGGACTCACCCCTTTTTATTTGCATGTGTGCTTGCTTTTCTTCTTTAAGCAGGAAGATGTACAATTACGAGATTGATACCTATTTGGATGCGAGATTGTATATGGTAGTCCTGAAGGTTCGTGTTTGGATCTTTGAGGATTTCCAAGTCATAGTGGAGCATGAGCCCTATTGGTTCATAAAAGATTTCCTAACTCTTGGTATAGTTGACCTCAGTTGGTTGGGAGCTCCACTCGAACCGACTATTCTCTTTTCATTTCCCCCAGCCCCGCCAACAGAGGACCCACCGAGCATGTCGGTCGACGGTGTTATTGACCTCACCTTAGACATCGAAAACTAGGATTAGGGGTTTTGTTATGGCACATCTCTAATGAGTTATTGCCTTTTCTTTTGTCAGCTGCATTCCAACTGTTTTTATCCTTAAAAACATGATATCATAGGCTAGGACCGCTAGGTGAGCTATAGGAAGCTCACATTTTTGTAAATTTAGGTTTATACTTTTGTAGTTCTCTCGAAGGACCCTCTTTTGTACTAAACAGTGTTCATTATAAGAAAATGATGTATTTCTTTATGTTATTTCATTTTCACCTTTTTAGCATTCCTTCGATATCGTATTAATCTCTTTTATTATTAGTAATTTGCAATCTAAGTCATTATGAAAAGTTTCTCCTAATTAAAGTACACAACTTAATATTTTAGTATGATTTTACCTCTTTCGTTCAAGCTTTTAAATCAATTTTTTTTCGATCTTCTAATTTTAAGACTCTTCTTTTAACTAATGATTGTTTTGAACCAAGTTTCTATTAAGTAAATTCGAGGGCAATGAGCAATCCTAAGAGTTTTTATAGTGCAGTAATCCCCGAATTTTGTGCATGCGATTACTATACGCGAGCCGAGGGGTAAGTACCAGCACGAGGCGTGACACGTGGTTAAATCTTAGCTGGTCGGTTTTTTTTGGTCCTAGAAGGTGTATATCGATGAATTTTGATAAATTAGTGAAGAACTGTGAAGAATTAGTAGTTTAGACTCTTAGATGTCATTAGCCTCATAATTTGAAAGCAAAAAAGTATATTTTTATTTTTTTTAGTTATGACCCTCACAAAAGATAGTTTATACACAGCCCCTAAAATGTACATGTTCTGGATTTGTCTCTCTTTGCCCACTGTTTTATGTCTAGAGATTTAATTCAAAGTTGAGAATATTGATATCTCACAATTTGTATGCAACAAGATCAGTGTCTAAGCTACAACCCCCATTGTAGATAATATTTTTAAAGATTTTTAAAACTTTAATTTCCACGGACATCCCAAGTTTTTTTTTTGGTTCATAAACCATCTCTACTTTTCACCGAGGCATAATCAATCCTGGGAATAACTTGATGATTAATGGCATTATAAATGAGTCATTCAGTTGTTTTGCATGTCTCTAACTATCATAAAAAATGATTATATAATATATATCATGCTGATAATTAATTTACAATAATTGCATGACCTTGTCATGCAAATGACACTGGAATAAAGATTGGACAAAATCTTCTGAATAATGATTGTGGCAGCTGTAGGGGTAAAAAAATTGATTACAAACAATTTTATTTTTTATTTTAAAAAAAACTAATCAGAAATGTAAATAACTAAAACATTAATTTACGTTAGTAGTGCATAAAAAATTATCAAAAACTTATTGTTCTAATTGTAACCTGTCCCACATTGCCTCAATAGTTAGGATGTACTTATGGTGCACGGTGTGGTTTAGACGCAAGATCTTAGGTTCAATTTATAAATAAGTTGAGTCGTCGTTTGAATCCAAACGCTGTGCACAACAGTACTGAAGATTTTCCAGAATCCCAGCCCTCGCTTAAAAGAAAAAAAATCAGACACATAACCAAAGAGAGACCTTTAAAAACTACCAGAACAAGTCTCTCATCATTATCCAAGATCATTAGTAAACATTAAACATCAACTTCCGGCAAGAAATAATGAAGGGTATCGAGGTGTTCAGGAACAAAACGTCTCTTCATTGCACTCTTTTTTTTCCTAAGTGTCTCTTCATTGCACTGGATTATACCTTAAACCCCAAATTCTATTTTCAACCTCCGAGTTCGAGGGTACGCAGAACCACATCAAGAGCGGCATCAGTCTCTAGATCATACCGACGACACTTTCCGAGGAAGACAATCAAGGTGGGGCCCAGGTGATCGTCCACCCTTTTCAAGTGGGGTCCTCTCTGCTGTTTGTCTTGTCCAATTGCAGAGCTGACCCAGCAAACATAAAAGATGCTCACCGCCAATTTATCGAGGAACAGACCCTTTTGCTTTTTGTTTGTTGGTGTTTCCCACCACCAAGGTGGACCGTGGTAATGGGTCGAGGGTAACACATGCCCTGATGCACCCAAGTCAACATGCCCACCATTCTCTTGTTAGTAATTTTTTTTTTTGTTATGGTTTGTAAATTTTTGCCAAGTTTTAACATTAATTATCCGTAATCTTATTAGTAATTTTTTTCAAATTATTCTAGAACTTAGAGATAGGGGTGAAAACCGACCCCTCGGTTCGGTTTTCAGCCCCAACCGAGTTGGTTCTTCTAAACTCCAAACCGACAACTGAACCGCTAATTGGGAGAACCGGCCGAACCGACTAGGTTCGGTGGTCAGCCCGGTTTGATCAGCAAACTGAGACTTCAAGAATAGCCTTCTCTAAGGCTTCAAAGGGAAGAAATTGATAAATAAATAAATAAATATATATATATATATCACAAATGCATAATCTCAACCTTGTCCTTGTGACCTCGCCAACAAAACATGAAAAATAGATCAAAAAATACAGAAAGAACTTGGACAAGATCTAATTACCGATGATAGGAAAATCAAAAACCACAATCAACTACCAACAACTACCAAAAATAGCCACCAACAACCACAAAAAACAGTCACAATCAACCACTAACAACCATCCACAATCAACCACCAAAGAGAGAGAGAGAGAGAGGAAAATTGTAAATTTGGAAACAAAGAAGCAACAATCAACTACTAGAAGTCTAGATCTGTGCTGCAGCGCTGCTAGTGCGGTGTAGATCTACCTCTTCTTCAAGTGCTCTGAAGCTGTTCTGGAGGGGTTGAAGGCAAAGAAAACGGCA
Organism: Morella rubra; assembly: GCA_003952965.2. NCBI lineage: Eukaryota > Viridiplantae > Streptophyta > Magnoliopsida > Fagales > Myricaceae > Morella > Morella rubra. The sequence goes on from CM025852.1 coordinate 6,213,015, forward strand.
TCGCACAAGAAGCTGCGGTGGGGGCGTGAGAGAGAGACAGAAAGAGAGGGTCGAGGGGGCGTGAGAGAGAGATAGAGAGAAAAGGGAAGGATGTGAGATATAGAGAGAGAAAGAGGGGGCGGGCGTGAGATGAGATAGAGAGAGAGAAGAGAGAGAGAGACTGAGAGAGGGGGCGTGAGAGAGACGCCGGCGGGTGTGAGCAGTGGGGGGCGACTAGTTTCAATTTTGAGAGAAAGGGGTGAAATGAATGGGGGGCATCAGGGGGAACTAAAAACGTGAAGGGGGATTTGGGGGGAGAGATGACGTCGTCTCTCCACTTAATAATTAATATATAAAAAAATAAATAAATAACATGAATTTCCTAAATTACCCTCGGTTCGGTTCGGTCCACTATTTTGGGTACCCATAATCGTGGGTTGAACCGACCCAGTCGGTTACAAAAAGTTTTTGGGCCAATCACCGAACCGGGCTGGCCCAAAACCGACTGGGCCAACCGGTTTTGGGCCAGTTTGGGCCAGCCCGGTCAATTTCGACCCAATAGTGTTTAGCCCTACTTAGAGACCTACATGCCTAAGTACTCATTCACCAAGAGAGTTTAGGATTTTCGTCCCACAAAAAGCAACTCATTGAAAATCTCAATAAGTGAAGATATTAGTAGGTTTTCTCATTAGGTATAGATTTTGGATTCGTGCCTTAACTAATAATTTCAACTGAACAAATGTTTTACTAGAGCCTATGTAAAGGTAGAGCGTGAATTCAAATTCTATTATGTTTGAACAAGTTATTTACTTATTGTTACACATGTCATGAGACAAGTAGGTGTGACAAAACCTAGATAAGACCTCCCGAGTGTCGACACATTAAGAGGTCTTCACTCATGGCTTGGTCTGAATTTTTTCAGTGAACAGAATTTGCAAATTTTCCTCCATGGGTTCACCTAATGACACTAGGCCCAAAGTATTTATATGGCGTTTGGGAACAAAATTTTAGTAACATATTTAATGGTTTAACAAGCAAAAGAAAAGTGGCGAAATTGTGAAAGTAAAAACAAACGCTATATTATGTGGCCAGAGCAATAGATATATACGGCCAACTGGATGAACCTTCTTAGCCCATAATTGACCCGAAGCTGCATCACCTCTGAGACCTGTCCTCACGGTGGGCTTGGTGGCCCTTATAATGCAACACTTTCACATGGTTCCCACCCTATTACGATGGGCCGACCGGAAGTTTTTGTTTTTGTTTTCGTTTGCTTCTTGCAATGAAGGAAAAACCAGACCTTAAACCCTGGAGAAATCCCCGAGTGTTTTAAAGCCACCTTTCACCTCTGTGGAAAGTTTGAAACATCTACCTGTCTCTCCCTAAGCAGCCATGAATCGAGCAAAGGCGACCCTTGCATCCCTCAGACTCGTCAACTCGCTCCTCTCCACTCGGCTTGCTGCAACTTGGCCTCTCGCCACACAGGTGACTCAGTTCTCTCACTTGCTTTCAAATGATCCTTTCAACAATTCCCATTTCCTCCGTACCCATCAAATGCTGTTCTTCTCGTCGAATCCAAACTCCGTCGTGGAACTCGTTTTGGCCAGCGATTGGTCCGAAGAGTTAGAACGCGAGTTGGAAAAATCGTACGCAGCCCTGACCCACGAGACAGTAATTTACGTTTTGAAGAAACTCGATAAAGACCGAGACAAGGCTTCGGGCTTTTTCAACTGGGCCTGTGAGAAAACCGGGTTTAGACCCAGTTCTTCGGTGTATAGCATAGTGCTCAGGATTTTGGTTAACGAAGAGTCAATGAAGCAGTTTTGGGTTACACTAAGGAAAATGAAAGAGCAAGGTTTTTATGTTGATGAGGAAACATATTTGACAATTTTGGCGCAATTAAAGAAGGCCAAGATGGACAGCGACGTCGTGGCTTTTAATCACTTCTATAGTAGGATGCTTGAAGAGAATGCAATGGAGAATGTTGTGAAGAAGGTGGTCAGTAGTGTTCTGGACTCGGAATGGAGTGACGAGGTTGAGCGTGAATTGGGGGACTGCAAGCTTGTGTTATCAGACAATTTTGTGATACGGGTATTGAAGAAACTTCGGAATTTCCCTTCTAAAGCTTTGGAGTTTTTCCGCTGGGTCAGCCGTAGTGGTTATGAACACAATACGGTGACATACAATGCCATTGCTAGGGTTCTTGCTAGGGATCATTCAATTGAGCTTTTTTGGAGTGTTATTGAGGAGATGAAGAGTGTGGGTCACGAGATGGATATTGACACTTACATAAAAATATCGAGGCAGTTTCAGAAGTGCAAAATGATGGAGGATGCGGTGAAGCTTTATGAGTTTATGATGGACGGCCCATTTAAGCCCTCGGTTCAGGACTGCAGCATGCTTTTAAGGAGCTTATCAGTCTATGATGACCCGGATCAGAAATTGGTGTTTAGAGTAGCAAAGAAATGGGAGTCAGTGGGCCATACTCTCTCTAAGGCTGTTTATGACGGGATTCATAGGTCGTTGACAAGTGCAGGGAGATTTAAGGAGGCAGAGGATATTATTAAGGTTATGAGAAATGCTGGGTATCAGCCTGATAACATTACATACAGCCAACTGGTTTTCGGACTTTGTAAGGCGAGGAGGCTTGAAGAAGCTTGTAAGGTGCTGGATGAGATGGAAGAACATGGATGCCTTCCCGATATAAAGACTTGGACCATTCTGATCCAAGGGCATTGTGCAGCTAATGAAGTTGACAAGGCACTACTGTGTTTGGCGAGGATGGTGGAGAAGAACTGTGATTGTGATGCCGACTTGTTGGATGTCCTCGTAGATGGTTTCGTTAGTCAGAGGAGAATAGACGGTGCATACAAATTGCTTGTGGAGATGGTGAATAAAGTTCGTTTGAGACCTTGGCAAGCAACTTATAAAAATCTGATTGAAAAGCTTTTAGGCGTAAGGAAACTTGAAGAAGCACTTTACCTCCTCCGTTTAATGAAGCAGCAAAATCACCCAGCTTTCCCCGAACCCTTTGTCCAGTATGTTTCAAAGTTTGGGACTGTGGAGGATGCTGTGGAGTTTTTGAAGGCACTGAGCGTGAAAGAATATCCATCCTCGTCTGCTTACCTTAATGTTTTCAGATCATTCTTTCAAGAAGGTAGACATTCTGAGGCCAAAGATCTGCTTTTCAAGTGCCCTCATCATATCCGTAAGCACGATGAAATTGGCAAACTTTTTGGTTCCACGGAGACTGGAAATGCTACTTCATGACCCCTATACTATGGCGTGTACCCTGTCAAATCTTCCATGATACAATGAAAAATTCATTAATTTCTCACTGCATAGGAGCACTGACATTGTTCTTGTTCGTCTCCAGCCTAAATGAAGTTTTTTGCCAAGTTCTTTGCTATAGTTGTGATTTCTGGTGAAGTTGTTGCCATGACAGTAAAATGGTTTTGCTTGACCAAATTTAATGCTGGCTTTGCTCAGAAGTTGCAGGTATCATTATACTTCTTCTGGAATTAGTATGCCTTCCATCTATATGAAAGTGTGTACGTCCGTGCATCTGTTTAAATGGAACGTAGGGTACTTAGCTTTCCATTTCTTGAACTGTCAGAATTTTATGGTGCATCATCAGATAATTGTGAAATCCATTACTGTGCTTGTCACATACGCGGTCATTCTTTAGATTTGAGATGAGTTACTTTGCTTAATTGCAATGAACATGGCAACTTGAGCAAGTAGACTAATTAGCCTTGTAGTGGTTGGCCACTTGACCAGGTGGACTAATTAGTTTGTGATTTGTGGTGCATCTAGTGGTTAGTCTATGGCTACGATGGCCAGCTTTTCCCATAATTGGAAGCTCCCCCATTTGAATCCTTTAATTGTTTTAACTTCCAAGAGGCCTCAATTGTTGGCGGTGTTTCTATCCTGTCACATGCAGATGCGCAAATATAAAGGTTAGACCTTTCTATGTGTGAAATCAGAAAACAGAGAGAGAGGAAAAAAAGCATAACCACGTTGCAAATCCATTTGGAATATAACTCTTCAATCAGTGTACTAGATTTTCAATGTTGTTACTTTTACATGACTGGGTTCAGGTTAGTTGGATAAAAAAAAATTGTTCCTGCATGGAAGCTTGCACCGCAGGGAATCAACTGGTGGGGGTCTAGACATAACCAGGACAAATGGAGCTAGATCATTTTCCTCCATATAAGTAATCACGTTTTGTATTGTGACCACCATCATCACCACCGCAAATGGAGGCCAAAAATAGCAGCTAAATGCAGTGGATGTAATCATTCCCTCCTGCTTAGCATTAATTACTTCTTCTCCATGAAGTGAAAACTCATCAATTCAGTCATGAAGCTCGGAGAGCTCCCTCCTTGCTGTGTCTATCATTGTACACAAGAACCCGCTAGGGTCACAATCATAAGGATTGGAGAGAGCTGCGTGCGCCAAAAATGGAAGCTTTCTTAAAGATCGTCCACTCAGTCCCTAGTAAGAAAAACAGGGGGCAGGGGGTGAGACACAGAAAGAGAGGATCAAACATAGGTCAAGTCAAGTCACCTTCTTTGACCATTGAATACCAATTTCAGGTTAATTAGGCATTTAGAAATACTTTTCTCACCTCACAAGCTTCTGCAGCTTCAAGCAATTTTTTACACAGGAGAAATGGTGTTTTAACCTCCTGCATCTCGGGCATATTCAACTTCTCTTTCATAGTGGCATAATTTGGAAGAATGTTGTTTTCACAGTCCTACATTATTCCCGTGTTAGTTAGTAATAGTACTCAGTTGCCAATAAATCAACATCATCCCCTGCTGAAGGGAAAACAATGTCGAAGATTAAGAAAAAAGTATTCCTGCAGCGAGTTGACAGGAAGTGTATCACCTGAAAACTCGATAGGATTTCCTTTCGCACAAGTTCCTGCAAGCACGACCTTAGAATTTCATAACGAGCTTGAAGTGTTGGAGGACCGACGTAAGCTTTGATATCGGCTCGATCAACAAATGCGATATCTGCAATCCAACAAGGGTGTATATGGACATCATAATGGTTTGGAGTGTTGTAGGTAGTAAATGAAATTTAGCATATGGAAGGAGAGAAAAAACGGGGGTTGATATTCAGCTGTATACAATGTCAAATTACACTTGTCAGAAGAGGAAAGAAGCAAAAGGGGGATAAGAAATCCTCATGCTAGACTGTTTCCCAACGGCCGTCCATAACGAGCGAAAGCCCCAAAAGAGCTTCCAGTGACCGTGCAAGGCTTTAAAATGGCAGCTCTACACTCCAATTTTAAAATGAATATAGGCTTACCAATGGCAGCAGTTATGTTGGAGGTAGTCAGAATTATCACGTTTGGCGACGATTTTAATTTATCCATCTGAGTGAGTAGAGCATTCACAACCTGAGAGCCCATTCCAATACTTAATAGAATCTTAAAAAATTAACTATGATATACTGAAATAGTACTTTCTTAAGCAAGTGGTCGTGAAAATTCATAAACGAGGACATAAAAAGAAAAAGATGGCAGGGCATAGCGCAATACCCTAATAGAATCTGAAGGTTCAGAACCAGACAAAGCTGCTTTTCTGGCAGCAGCGAGGCTTTCAACTTCGTCTGAAACACCACCGGATATGAATAATCAAAAACTAAAAGGAAAGGAGAAGAAATTAAATAATAAACCTCTTGCTAAATAAAATCTCACCAATCAAAACAAATACCAGATTATCTTCTTCGTCCACCATTTCTTGAATTTTTTGGAAAAGCTTTGCAACCTGTAAATGAGAAAACATTTTTAGTCGCATGCGCTAAAAACCTACTCTCATCTTTAGCTTTCTTCTACTACACGCTCTAAGTATGTGCCAAACTATACGAAGATACACATATCAGGGGAAAAGATGTATACAATTGAGCACCAGTAAACTCAAACCTAGTTTAACTAAGTTGGGACAAACTGTTGACTCGAGTTTAGGTTAGAATTTGTGACAAACTATTCGATAAATAAACAGATGAGAAATAAAGGCCCATCCAAGGAAGGCGAAATGATCAGGCACTGAAGATGTGTTTCAGGAATTACACAGTGTGACTACATACCAACTTGCCACTTTCAGAGAACCATTTGCTAAATAAAGAATGTGCATTAACTTCAACCAATTGGCACTGTGGGTATCTGATCCAAGAAAAAAAAGGTAAACAAGATAATAAGATAAGGTGTAATAGAGATACATCTGGTGCACTTAATGCGATCCAACAAAATGTAAGAATATCTGCCAGACTCTTAAATTAACAAACCTGGAGTTAAATCTTATGGACAACTTTTGGGCTAATGCTTTACATAAAGATGTCTTCCCTGTTCCTGGAGGTCCATGTAAAAGAATAATGCTGCAAGCATATGACAATGGTTAATTATACTTCTTGCAACTAGATTGCAAAAAACTCCTACAATGATATCTTATTAATTTCTCCTATAGTATGCTATAGTAATTAGCTAATAAAGAATATTGCGGAAGGAAAAATATTCATGCATGCTAATAGAACCTTAATGCCTGCAACCAAATGGAAAAAATAAGACCATCTTTGCAGGAGTCTATCCTCTGTACAATCCAACATCAAAACTTTATCCAAACAGAAACCAGAAGAGCCACTATACATAAAATTAGGTAAAATCCAAACTAAACAAACTTGGACCAAACACTTGCAAGCCACTGCGCCAAACCATAAGTTATCAACCTACATAGTACAATCAATTTTGTAATTACATCAACCTCCCGGGTAAGGGAAACTCATCGATGGGAGGCATTTCTATGCAGTTTAAATCCTAATGCAGATCATTCTCTAGAAACCAAAGTTCAACAAGTATTGCACCAACACATATATCCAGAGAGATTGATCAGTTTATGAAACACATTTCCACTACATACATTGACCTCCTAGGTAAGGGAAACTCATCGATGGGAGGCATTTCTATGCAGTTTAAATCCTAATGCAGATCAATCTCTAGAAACCAAAGTTCAAAAAGTATTGCACCAACACATATATCCAGAGAGATTGATCAATTTATGAAACACATTTCCACTACATACAAACATTGCAAGCATAACATACCTAGAGTGTCAATAAGGAATCAATTATATGTTCCTTACCGGTTCCATGACACCAGGAAAGGATCCACACCCTTATCAGTAAAGAGCAATGCACTTGCTGCGTACCGCAACAACCTTTGCTTGAGACCAGATTCATATATTAAGCTGTAAAAGCAATTATAAGGCTTGTACGTCAATCAAGTTTAAACTACCAAGAAAAATTAAAGCCTGCCAACAAACCTTTCCCACATGCCATCAAATTCCTTCGCAGGAAGAATCCATTCATTGAAGCTAGAAAGTTGGCCATCTCCACTTAAGTCCTCACATGATCCTTCCTCACTAAGCTGACAAAGATCCACTCAAACAACAATCACATTTAGAAAACTACAAAATAAGGACTATATCAATACTTTTGCTTACGAACTCAAATAACTCTTGTCTGTCCATCATGATTTAAAAAGTCATATAAGACGCTTACATCTTCTCAAATAAGAGTATGTAAAACAACATGCCAAATTCTGAAAAGCAAAAATACAAACTTCTGCCAACATAGACAATTAGTAGCTCAATTCACCTGAAAGGCGTGCACCACAGGCTTGACTTGCCAGAACAAAAGAACTTCATGGTTCTGTACCCATTCATCTACGAAAGACATACTTGAGTATCAGAACAAGTAAAAACAGAAACGGCTTTCTTTCTGTATAAATGCGGGGGGAACTGAAGGTAAAAGTGAAGTGAAACTTTTTTACTTTTCATTGGGTGTTTCACTCTCTGTAGACAAAACTGTGGGGCATCTACAACCCTTACTTGTACATGTCCTACTATCCAGAATCTTAGTAACCAATGCAACCATTAAATGAAGAGAACATACCCGTATCACAAATGCAAATTCTTTGCACATTTTCTTTAAGAAACGGATCATCAAGAGGCACCGGAATAGGCCCGTCAATATAGCTTAAACTCCGCTTTTCAAGCATTCTGAACATTAAACCGAAAACAAAAGCCGGGGGGAAGAAAAGCATATTTAAGCTCCCACTCTCCAAACATTATCAAAATAGAAATAAGCAACTTAATAGCCAGCAAGGCAATTCGACCAACACAAACCAGCATTATCATCTTTATCATTTACAGTTCAATGAATTAGCCCACCAAAATTAACTAAATTTTACTATTGAGTCGTGTGCCTTGTGTGGCGTACAAATTATATAGGGTTTAGTAGTACCTCTCAACAGCCGAGCGGACATCGTCGATCCGAGCTGTGCTTGAGGGCTTTAAGCAAACTTCAACTAACGATCCCCCCCCCCCGCAATCCAAAAAAACACAATCAATTTATAGTTCCTCGAGTTTGGAGCTTGGTATTAGAGCGAAAATGAAGTCTGAAAACAACGGGGCTTTAGGATGAGACCGTCACATACCCGAAACGAGGACTTTGTCTTCGCTGAGTGTAGGAGGAGGAGGAGGAAGAGAAGCCGAAGCTGCGACGTCCTTTTCCGGTTCGGAGAAATCGGCAGTTTGAGGATTTTGAAGGGTGATCTCCATGGGAATGCTCATTTTTGGGTGGAATTAGCTTTGGGCACTATCCTGACGGAACGCGTTCTCGTCAAAGATCGGGCTGAGAATCCTGAGATGGTTCAAAGCCTAGGGCCGAAGAACGGAAAGGGGTTTTGAAAATTGGCGGGAAAATTATAGGTCATGGTGCAGTTTTAGCTTGTGCCAAACGGAGCCCTACTGTTTTTCTTGCCGGGTTGGGCTGGGCTGATCTGGGCTGGACTCAATCAGATACCATTTCTGGGTTAGCAATTGTAAAAAGGTTATTATATTTCATTTTCCAAAAGTAGCATTTCTTAGTTTTCAGCTCACAGCTTTTAGATAAACGATATACACCTTTTGTAACAGGAAGTATATGGGCGGCAAAAGCTTATCTTCCTCCACAGCAGTAATGTGACTCGTGAGGCTCTAATTCGCCCCAAGATAACATGGCCCCAGCAAGACTTTGTTAGAGACGCAAGGAGCCCTGTCATGAAGAAAAAGCAAGAGCTTGGAGATGAGCAAGAGCTCGAAATCCTCAAGGCCGTGGCACAAGCGTGGCAGAGCCACTCCGGCAGCTCTAGGCCGATGAATGAGTACGGCGCCCACAAGCGGAACATCCAAGGCAAGCCTTCTAGATTCAAGCTAGAAGCAATGAGCAAATCATCGGGTAAAGACGGCAAGGGCGTAACCTGGGACTTTGGGCAATCGTTATGCGACTCTTACGAGATTGTGACCTTGTACAAAAGGTTAGAGGCAGGGCTATTGTCAGATAACCCATTTACTGGTTCAGATAGTTCAAGTCGTGTCCACATGAGAAGGCGGAGGGAGAGTAGGAATAGCCTTAGGAATTTGTTCAACGTGATGTCTTCGAGAAGATTTAACCAGGCTGATACTCCACGGGATATGGATGAACAATTTTGACCCGTAATGCTTAGTGCAGGTTCCCTGATCTGCTCTGTGAATCCCTTTAATTTTGAGGTTGCACCAATATTGTTTCTTTCCCTTACATGTACTAATTTCGGAAAAGAATCTTAATTAAGCTTCCCAGTGTCACAGCTTAATTTCTTTTTAACACCACTAGAAGAACACAGAAGAAAACCTTCTATCTCATTTCTTCCTGCATGAGGATTTCTGGATTTGTTTTAAATTCTGCATGCATGTTGTTCTTGGAGCCACAAAATCCCAGGATTAGCTTAAGCTTGCCAACCTTCATCTGCATTATAACTGGAAAAGAACGTCAAATTCTTATTCGTAATTTTTTTTCCCGGACCACCAAATAAGCATTGCCTAGCAGCCCTAGGGTAACGTTTGTTTCCCCAATATTTTGGAGCATGAAAATTTCCAACAAAACAAACACACTCCAAAATTTTTAACTTTTACACATACATACTTCACCTTTCACAAACCCCAATAAATCTCAATAAAATAAATATTCCTAAAATTTCGAGAATATTCTCCAAAATTTTGGCAAACAAACATCCCCTTAAATCGTCCTTGAGTTAACACAACCACAGTTTGAGTAGTTATTTTCCAACAGGTCGGTCGTTCATACGCCATGTGGAGAGTGATTATAGTCTCAGAGCCAAGTGCTCCATCGATATCAGTGTTGACATCAATCGTAAACAGGCCATGCACATCGGAAATTAAGTGAAAACTTTTCCGACCTAGGAACTTTCAGAATGTAATTGGGAGTGGACATGATCAAAGTCTATATATATAATATATCTGTGCTTATTTATCTGCATCTTCTCGCGAGGATGTAAATTATACTTCGTTAATTATCTGATAATTTGTTTCTCACTTTTAATGCAAACATTAGCCTGTGTGCGTTTGTCCTAGCTAGAACTTGCAAATCAACATCAAAGTAAGTTAATGAACCCATAAAAGGAACAATACGATGATAATTGTAACTTCTTCGAGAGTTTATTTAGTATGAAAGTTGCATGATCATGATATGCCATTCAAGCAACAGCAGGACGAGTACTTCGGCGACATGAAATAAAGACAGGCAAATTATTTAATAAGCGTGCTAGCTAGTAACACATCCAAGGTACTTTGCCTGCCAATTAATCCACCATTGCCAACGTACTTCCAAGCCTAATACCCTTTGTAGGTATTATATTTGGGAACATCATAGCTCCTGTGCTTCTTCTGGATGTAGCCATCAGCTTCCACGTCTATGCTTTCAACTTCATAAACTTCACTCCTGCCATTCCTACCAAGTCCATCGACTCGCTCATACTCAATCACCTCCACCTTTTCTTGGATCTTTGGAGTAGGATAGTGATGGTGATGTTTGAGGCCGTGAGATCCAAGACCGTCTTCTTCATAAGTGACCTTGCTGACGATCACGTGCCCATGGTCTGGGTACTGGGGACCATCAATGAGAACAGCAGCAGGCATCCTTTCCGTCCTCCGAACCTGAGCAGAGTAGCTATTGGGGGTGGTATCCCAGCCATACTGGTTCCTGAGAGAGTAGTCGTCACAGCTCGTCCTCATCATTTTTTGCTACAACTATGAGTACTGTCAGGGACGCGGCAATTTATAGACAGAAAAAAGTTTCACTTTGTTCTTTCATGATATAAGTGCGCATCTAATTCTCCATCTTTTTGTCAATATCGAACATCAAATAATTCACACTTTTTTGGGGCGGATAAAAAGGGACGAGGTCCTAGATTGATTCCTTGAAGACGACATGACGATCGACTGACAATGGGCCTTGAAATCCACTCACCATCTAGTGAATCCTAAACTTTCCAGATGCTCACACTGGAAATTTTGGATGAAAAAAGGCCGCAAAACAAGTTATATTTCTCACGAGGCGCCCACGTGGGGCGAAGGCGATGAGGACTCATTTATCAGCCTCGTGGTAGTGGTGGAGGCGGTTCCGGTGTCTCATTGTTTTCTCATTTCTGTTGGCTTTATTCACAAGTACGGTGACATGTGGTAGCGGACAAAGCAAAGTTACATACTGAACACGATAAAGGGGCATCAAGTTTTCCATCTTTTGTCAAATATCAAGCATCAGATTCAACAAATATATATATATATATATATATAGGCCTAACTTATATCTCCTTCGTTTGTCATACATCACCATCAACATCGGGGTCAAGGGTCAAGTTCAATAAATCCACGCGATATCAATTCCCAACTTGTGTATCAATTCGAGATTTACAAGCTTATTAAATGAGTTTCACTCCGATAGTCTTATTAGATTAAGTTTTTCCTCATAAAAAAAGGGGTTTGCATCAACTCAAAATTAAGAAAGCATTTTGCAAATAGTAACTTTTATGCAACACTTTCATCCCGTTGGAACGTGAGGGTTCGGAAAGCAGAACTTGCACCAGTAGCAACATTATTTACTTGAGGGGAAAAAGTCATAATTAATCCTATATGTATATATAGAGAGTAAAATCAATTTCGTATTTATTATTATTAAAACAGCGATCTGAGTTCTTTTATTTTTTAAAAATTATTAATATATCCTCAATCTAAATAAAGCGTTAAGTCAATACATGTAAAATAATAAAAATGCCCTTCCATGACAAAAAAATTAAAAAAATATATATTTTTTAAATAAAATTAATGGGACTCTATTTTAATAATTTATTTATTTTTTAAATTTTATTTTAGAGGTGCGTTTTGGTCATTTTACTGAGTTAATGCTTAATTTGGACGGCGTACATCGAATGATTTTAAAAAAATAAAAGTGAAATCGCATAGCATATACAAAATTGATTTTGCTCTATCAAGACGATACTGTATAACTTTTCCCTTCTTCATTCAAGCCAGCCGACCGCAAAATGCCTTCCGCGTTCAGTCTCTTTCCCGCCCGTCCCTTAACTGCCATAACCTCCATTTCTCACTTCCCAGAAAACCCCCGAACCCTCATTCTACAGCAATGCAAGACCACCAAAGACGTCAGACAAATTCATTCGCACCTTATCAAAACACGCCTCATCCTCAACCCGGCTGTTGCCAAAAACCTTCTTGAATGCACCGCCATACTTCTCCCTAGCACCATGGACTACGCTCTCTCGATTTTCGGGGAAATGGTCCAACCCAATCCGTCAGCTTTCAACGTCATGATCAGGGGCTTCACCTATAGGCAGTCCCCTCTCGAGGCTATACTTTTATTCAAGAAAATGCTCGAAAGCTCGGTAGAGCCCGATGAATTTACCTTTCCTTGCACCCTAAAAGCCTGCTCTAGACTTGGAGCTCTGAGGGAAGCTGAACAGGTTCATGCCCTTGCTGTGAAATGTGGGTTTGGATCAAATGGCTTTGTTCAGAACACCTTGATTCACGCGTACGCAAAATGTGGAAGAGTTGAAGTGGCTCGTCGGTTGTTTGAAGGAATGTTGGAGAGGGATGTTGTGGCGTGGAACTCAATGTTCGCGGGGTACACTAAGAGTGAGTGTTGGGAGGAGGTTGTGAAGCTATTTTGTAGAATGCGCGAATCGGGTGTCGGATTTGATGAGGTTACGATGATTAGTGTTTTGATGGCATGTGGGAGGTTGGCTGATTTAGAAATGGGGAAGTGGATTAGTGAGCATATAGAGGCACATGGACTGAAGAAAAACCTTGCTTTGGTGACTTCTCTTATTGATATGTATGCGAAATGTGGTGAGGTGGACACTGCGCGAAGATTGTTTGACCAGATGGATATAAGAGATGTGGTGGCATGGAGTGCCATGATTTCTGGCTATAGCCAAGCCAACCGCTGTAGAGAGGCTCTTGATCTGTTTCATGAAATGCAAAAGGCCAATGTGGAGCCCAATGAGGTCACCATGGTCAGTGTTCTTTATGCTTGTGCCGTCCTTGGAGCTTTAGAAACTGGTAAATGGGCTCATTCCTATATAAAGAAAAAGAAAATGAAGGTCACTGTTAACCTCGGAACTGCACTAATAGATTTCTATGCAAAATGTGGATCTGTAGACAATTCTATTGATGTATTTCATAAAATGACTTCAAAAAACGTCTATACTTGGACAGCACTGATTCAAAGTCTTGCTAGTAGTGGACAGGGGAAAAGGGCTCTTGATTTCTTCTATCGGATGCAGGAGAAGAATATTGTTCCAAATGATGTGACTTTCATTGCTGCTCTTGCTGCCTGCAGTCATTCAGGTCTGGTCGACGAGGGTCAAAGGCTTTTTGTCAGCATGAGTAAAGATTTTGGTATTGACCCTGGAATTGAGCACTATGGATGTATGGTTGATGTCCTTGGTCGAATGGGGTCTATTGAAGAGGCATATACGTTTGTAAAGAACATGCCCATCCAACCCAACACTATTATTTGGAGAACACTGTTGGCTTCATGCAAGGTTCATAAAAATGTTGAAATTGGGGAAGAATCATTTAGACAGATTACCAGATTGGAACCTGCTCATAGTGGGGATTACATACTCCTATCAAATATTTATGCATCAGTTGGTAGATGTGAGGATGCACTTAGGGTAAGGTGCCAGATGCGGGAGAAGAGAATTAAAAAGACACCGGGTTGTAGCTTGATTGGGTTAGATGGAGTAGTTTATGAATTTTTCTCGGAAGACAGCCGACATGCTCACTTTAAGGAGACATATAGAGCACTCGAAGAAGTTATAGAAGAGATCAAGTCGGCTGGCTATGTGCCCAACCCATCAGATGCAAGACTGGATGCTGAGCAAGGTGATAAGGAGGCTTCAGTTTCTCACCACAGTGAGAAGTTGGCCATTGCCTTTGGTCTTATTAGAACTCCACCTGGAACTACAATTAGAATATCGAAGAATCTTCGAATGTGTTCAGATTGCCACAATGCCACAAAGTTAATATCGAAGGCATATGATAGAGAAATTATTGTTAGAGATTGGAATCGCTTCCATCATTTCAAGGAGGGATCGTGTTCTTGCAATGACTACTGGTAAATCCTGCAATCTACATACATTGCAGGACCATAAAAGGGATCCTTTTTCCCCTGCAATAGAACAAAGAGGATAGAAGCATTCTTTAACCCTGTGATGGCTGGCCTTGACTCAGATTTTGTACAAAAGAGACCAACGGGATCTTGTTCAATTTTGAGAGCAACCGAGTGTTGTTTATTTGTCTTACGCCAAGTAATAACATATAAATATCTTCCACGGATATCTCTTGAGCTTTTTTCTGAACTCATCTTATTTTCTGTATTAGCAAATCTTCGGTAGTTTTTCTCCCATTAGAAAAGAAATCAAATCGAAGCATTCCCATCCATGCCACAACCACACCTTTATAATTCGGTCGACAAGCAATTTCTGGTGCTTGGACGGAGAGTATGCAGGAGAGGAATTTATCCGATGATACGTTCAATGCAAAGAACTCCCATAGATTAATTAGTTGCATGCATCCGAAAGGAATGGGGTCTTCGTTTTAAGGGGGAAGAAAGGGTTGAGGGGCACGAGCAAAAGAGCACACTGCGCAAGGAGACATTGCGTAATATGGATTCGGAAAACAATACAACATACGTAATCTGGAAATAGCAAATGTATGGTCGGCCTGGGGCGGATTTCGTTTGATTCTGGTCATTGAGAAAATAACGTCCTAAGGTGAGAAATAGGGGAATAGTGAGAATTCAGTCTGCTGCATCTGCCTGAATATTGAATAATGTGCATGGATATCTATCATCTTATAAGAAGCATCACAGTATACCCCAACTTCAAATTCTTAATGATTAGATGGAGGGCTAGACAATAAAGACGTGTACTTGAAGCTAAGACCTACTTGTGTTTGGTAAAGGCAACCCCAGCATCAGATAGATGCAAGTTAGAGGAATCTGACAACAGAGCTGCACTTCAATGAAAAGTAAATTGATCAATTTCAACATATACCATGTCAACAAATGTATTCGTGCGACCAGAACCTATTATCTACTAAGCTTCCTTGAGCAACTTTGAGAGGATGAGAAAGTCTCGATCTTCTCGTTAACTATTCTGAGGTTAATAACACTGGTTGAAGCAGAAAAAGAAACCCTTTGGTTTGTCTTCCATCTTTGATATGTCCCCTGCATCGTCACGTACTGCCATTAAAGAGCTCGTTCCAGGAGACTCAGGTGGCAACAGAGTGTTCTCAGACATAAAAATTCGAGGAGGAATAGAGGATTCTGGAGGAGAAATGGTGTAAAGATAGTTTAGTAGCATTTGGATGATTTGGCTAAAATTGGGCCGAGCATTAGGGTCCTCCTGCCAGCATGAAGTTAGTATGGCAGCCAATTCCTGTGGGAGCTCCTCAGCGCTAGGCCTCACATTCTGAAATGGCAAAGTACCCCAAAAAATTATATAGTTGACAGTACGATGGGGCCAGTACAACTATTATGACATCAACCTAACAACATGATAACATATCGAATAAATGAGGAGTATAGCTTTTACTTTAAATGCGGCTGCATATGCAGCCTGGAGGTTTGACATTCCCTCGAAAGGTAATTTGTTGTGTAAGAGCTCCCACAACACAATCGCAAAGCTATAGGCATCCACTTTATGGTTATAGTGCTTCTTTTCCCCCTGCCTTAATGTAACAGTACTGTACAACTGCCACCAATAAATGCAGTTAAGCAATATGTCTGTGGTCATTCACCGGAAGGGAAAGAGGAGAACAAAAAATATGCAGTTTCTAACTGAACTACCTCTGGAGCCATCCAACGGTATGTCCCAGTTTCAGCAGTCATCATCTCTGTCAATGACTCTTCTCTTGCTAAACCAAAATCTGCAAGTTTGACTGTTTTGTGGTCTGCAGTTAGGAGTAAGTTTTCTGCACAACCAAAGGAAAAAGTCCATCTTTAGTAGGTAGATATATTCTTCTGAAGTCTTTTTCAGGTAACATGCATAGAGTAGCGTAACTTGCAACCTAAGAATGCAGTCAGCATTTCTTAACATTCATCAACTCATAAAGATTGATACACACTGATATGTGGGCCTGTCAAGAACCATGATCTAGGCTGCTTACTAGAGTGATTTAGTCTGGTTTTATCTACCACATATTTGCTGTTAGGAAAGTCAAGTCAATGATAATGTCCTAACTTGACAAGAACATCTGATTGTGCTTTTGTGGCGGATTGAATCAGATATCTCAAGAAATTAGGAAATAAAAATAAAAACAAGTATGTATTATATAAGGGGCTCGATCTATTAGAAAACTTTATGTTGATTCAATCCAACACACATTGAGCAATCTTAACATGAGATGAAATAACTACTTTTCTTACTAGTCAAAAGGTCTGTCCCCTCAGCTGAAATCCTTCAAAATGGACTGATTACTAGCAGATAAAGATGCAAATTTCATGGAAAAGAGAAAGGTAATTTTGTCAAGGGTAGTACTCATCATTGCACTAGTCACGTGCCTGGAAAAATATCTTCCCAAATAGATTACAACTGAAGGTTAGCAGAATTTGATAGTAGTTAAAAGAAGAATCAATGGCTCTCTACAGAAACACATCGACCCAAAAGTTATTAAATCTTGCTACAGCCATGCAATCTTCAAAAATCCCTATATATGAAGTAAAAGCCCAAGACATATCCCAGTTCTTGCCCATAGTTACTTTAGGAAAACACAAGTCACATAAATTGTTGATCCAGGGAGAAAACTACTGCATACATTTGTAAAGTTTCTTAAAGTGCCACATTACCATTGGTGCAACTTAGATAACTACCTACTCTTTACCATTTGAGATTTATCATCTGACTTGAAGATTTCAATCAAGGCTGTTGGATTGTGTTAAAAAGCACTTGAATGATTATAAATCAGCACTAAAATGTCAATAGATCATAGAAGTTCCAAAAGAACACTATGAAAAAAGTTAAAGTGATAGTCAAGGATACAAAGACAGTGATCACTTGAGAGCTACACTACGAAACTGAGTTTCCTTCAACATGTCACATATGCAAGTAACACCGAATAATCTGAAAGCATGATTACATCAAAAATTCGACATAGGGTACTTATCAATAAAAGTCTGCATATGCAATCCTCAAAAGAAAGTTGAAAGCATTTGGGTCCATATTGATGGAAATAACGTTTTACTCTTAATATTTCAGTATAGTTTTCATGTGGAACTTGATACATATAAGATTTTCCAATTAATCTAGGTCTTATCTTAACCTAACAAAACGCATTTTAATATTTTACATCAAAAGGATGAGATATAGGAAACAAAAGATTACCAGGTTTCAAATCGCGGTGTATGATTCCATGAGAGTGCAAGCATTCCATAGCACGAGCAATATCCAGTGAGAATCCTACAGCAACACGTCTATCCAAACATCTAGGTCGCATGTTCAGCAAGTATTTACGTAATGTGCCTCCCAATAAAAGCTCAGTCACTATCACCGTTACAGGCTCCTTGCATGCACCAATAAACTGTTGACAGACAGGTTCCAATATCTAATATCTATCATCACATTTTGATCCATTGTAATGTACATAATAAGAGACTTGAAATCAAATCTAACCTTCACTAGGTTTTTATGCTGAACTCTGGATAACATTGCAACTTCTCTTGCAAACCGAGCTTCTCTCTTAGCAATCTCCTCTGGAGTTTCTCCTTTATGAACAATTTTAATAGCAACAGTCTGGTCTTTGTATCTAAAGAGAAACCAAAAACTGGAGGTGAGATGCTTGCAGGATAAGCAGACACAAATTGCAATTTGTCAATGAACAACCATCTTGATATAGGAACTCTAACCAAATTTATTAGTGTTTAATAAAGCGCAACCCAATAGAAGCATAACCATTCCCATGAAAATCAGAAATTTAAAACTTAAAAATAGCTTGACTTATCGTCAGAACCTATCATAATGTGGAATCTGTACATAAAACCATTCCCATCAGAATCAGGAATGCGAAGCATGAAAATTGATTGAATTATTCAGAGAACCTATGAAGCATAACCCAACCAATGTGGAATCTTTACAGAAACTGCTTAACAAAGCCACGGAATGCACGACGGATTAGGTAACCCCCCCAAGATGTATACGTGACAACACGAGAAAAACAAAGATGGGACTACTGAATCTGACCAAAACTAAGCTAGTAATTTGCAGATCTCAGTTGCAGCCTCTGCAATGCAGCCTCTGCAACAATAACATATCGCAACGCCTGAGAAAAGCACTGCCCAGAGTTCAAAGCAAATAAAGCACCTAACAAGTGAGGAACAAAAATCAAAATCAAGAAAAGCTTTAAACTTACTTTCCCTCATAGACTTTGGCATGAGCTCCCTCTCCAATTCTAGGCCCCACAAATAGATGCTTGGGATCAATTAGCCATTTTGCGTCCAATTTGAACTCATCAAGTGAGTAGAACCTACTACCAGATTCCATCTTTTCAGAATAGAAATGAACTCGACATCTAAATCAAGTAGTGAACTCTAGCGCCCTTTATCCACTTAGTAGTAAAAATACATAGTTGATAGTCCTAAAAAAACACTCAAAAACTCATTAGTGATGAGAGTGATGGATGAGCCCACACAAAAAGAGATAAAAAAAAAAATACATGCTCTCTGGTGTGTTCTGCTGCTCATAACCACATCTCAAGAACCGAGGCCCAGAGATCAGAAGTTTTGACGCCTTATATGTCCTCGAAGAGGCGAAAGTACAGAACCCCACGTGCAACAGAGAGAGTAAGCAAGGAGAGAGCGTGTCGTGTGTGTGCGCGACACCAAAAACTAAAACAAAGCTCAAAGCCCAAAGAGACTTCTTGAAAATTCATGGGGAAAAGGGAGGAATCCCCAGAAAGGGAAACAGGGGAAGATAACCAATCAATCAACAAGCCGAAGTGAAAATCATTGAAATCCTAGGGACCCAACATAGAGCTTAATTAAATCCGAAATGGGGTTTTCAGCTAATTTAATTTTTGTAGCTTCAGAGCTTCACTCTTGATCTGCAGACAAAATCATGGAAAAGATCGAGTCTTTTGTCCGGGAAAAGAATTGAGAGAAGCTAGACAAAGAAATAAAGAGAGAGAGAGGGAGAGTTGTGACGATTGCAATGAAGACTGTGGGAACCATAAATTAATCAAAAGCACGTGGAAACTGATCTTGTCAACATGGGCCTTGGGGACAAGCCACACTAGCTCCTACCTCCCTCAACACCTATTTCACTTCACCTCGTGACTTCCATAAGAAGGTTAGACCAGTGGCCTAATGAGTTATGTGGAGTCCAACTAATGATGGTGTTCGCATGGAAGTGTTTCTCTCTCTCTCAGCTGCTAAAAGTCAGATTCTTTTCACGACTCTTTATTAAGGTAAAGAAACAACTTTTGCCTAAAAAAAAAACGTAAAAAGGTCGGGCAAAATTTTCAACTGCGACATACTTTGACTTTTAAATCCATTTCCCTTTCGAAACAAATTTTATTTCTTGCCTTCTGACCCCAGAATTGTCCATTAATCCTACAGATGGTCGATTCCTGAAGCGGAAGCAATGGAAAATGCGAGTTTGTCTTATTTATAAATCACGAGGACAAGTAATTCATTTAGAAAAAAAAAAAAGAGTACAAGTAATTCAACTCTCGAATAGGCCATTGTGCATTTCATTTTTACTTCAATTGAATTTTTTTGGGTAAGTACGTTTCCTTTTAGTTTCTTATCACATTCGATTCAAAACACCACAAGCGAAAGGACGCCAGGGCCCGCCAAAAGAGAAAGTTGCAGGGTCAGATTCGCTCAAAGGAAGATTACCGTGCCGTATCAGGGACCTTGCGTCGAAACCCCATGTCTGAGGCTAAAATTCACGGTGCAGAAAAGGCCGGTCACAACAAAAGTAACATCCAACAAAATACCAGAATTAACATTGAAGTTAAAGCACAATTAGATACAACAAGGGCCACGGCTACATAGAGAGAACAGATTTCCCATAAAACAAAAGCACAAACTACGTCGGGGTACACACCCTGTCCCTTTCAAAAAGCAAATAAACATAACACCAGTCTCACACTGCATTTATTTTATCATAACAGTAGATGTTAAAAGGATCTACTACTCGAAACAGAGCGCCTTCAACTAAAAGCCTTCTCCCCAGTGATGAGATCCATGACAACGCGCTTGATACTCCCATTGTTCTTCACCAGCAGCCTCTTGTTTGTTTCGTTGTCATGAAAACCCTGCAGGCACACAACCCACAACTCTTAATACCGTACAAGGTTATGGGAAGTAAGGATAAAATAAAAACGAACTCTAAGATCATCATGCTTCATGAAGAACGCTCACCATCTCATGCAGCTCTTCAAGAATAGGATCCCACTCATCAACACCGCAGAGATGGTCCACAGATTGCTCCAGGTTGTACTCATTCATCCTCAGGACTTCCTTATTCAAATCAACCTGCTTGAATCCCATCTCCTCAAGGTCCTTAAGGAGGGCCTCCTCGACAGCGTTCTTTGCAGTGACCACTTGAGCTGATGTTGATGCATCCACAACTTTTGTAGACCCATGGTCGGGTGCCACAGGAGCAGGAAATGGTCCATGGCTTGGTGCTACAGCGACATTAAATGGCGCCGGGGTGAGTGCGGCCAGAAGAGCTTCGGAGTCATCATGGCTTGGTGCTACAGCGACATTAAATGGCGCCGGGGCGAGTGCGGCCAGAAGAGCTTCGGAGTCATCAACAATAGGATACGACACAGCCTCTGGCGTTGCAGAGGAAGAGATCCCATGGCCAACCAGTAAAGTATCATTAATCGGAAAATTCAGATCATTGTCCTTTTTAGGCAGCTCGTCAACTACAGGCTTTACTGGTTCTGAGGCCATGTTTGAGGAACCCGGCTCACCATCTGATTGAACATTCACGTCTGTAATTTCAGGGTCCTCGCAGCCAAGGGGAAGATTCAAATTCAAACCTTCCAGGCTATCACAAAGTGAATCCTCCGAGGAAGCATCAACCTGAATTTATTTATGACAAATGCATGGGGTCATTACATTATTAACGCAGGTATTCATAAAACAAAAAAGGGACGTATGCAATGCAAGGTGACCTGGATAAGCACCCAGACACGTTGGCCAAACTTTTGACCGGACGGTGAAGCCATCTTCCAGTATGATA
Source organism: Morella rubra (assembly GCA_003952965.2). Classification (NCBI taxonomy): domain Eukaryota; kingdom Viridiplantae; phylum Streptophyta; class Magnoliopsida; order Fagales; family Myricaceae; genus Morella; species Morella rubra. The sequence continues at coordinate 6,234,646 of CM025852.1, forward strand.
TGTATCGACCAGGTGAGGCAGGTGCAGTAAAGTCAACTGCAATGTCGAGCTCCCGGTCCACAGGCAGACCATTCTCCGGAATCTGACAAAAGTTGAGAAGATTTGTTAGTCCAAACTTGTGAATGACACCAGACACAATGCTGGCATGAACCTTGTGAGAAAAACTAGATCATAGTCAAAAACAGCACAGGCTCACCTCAATCTCAACTGAAACTGCGTCACTATATCTGTCTCCCCCAATCCAGACAAGCTGTGATCCCCGTGGCCAAATTAAACTGCCGCTGTTGCGCATTCGCCAAATCTTAGTAAATGGGGTAGCGGGGGCCATCATAGTACCATCGATCACATTGACATCCAAAATGAATCGACTATCCAGCTTCGGACGACTCAGTTTAGTTCCACAGCCTCTACTAAAATTATGCTCGCGCGTCAATACAGAGGCACGAACCCAAGAAGGATTCATATGAGGGTTTTCACTATTAAAATTATGCTCGCGCGTCAATACAGAGCCACGAACCCAAGGACCCTTCATCTGAAGGTTCTCTTTCATATGATGTGCCAATCCTGGGGGACGAAACCAAGGACCCTTCATCTGAAGTTTCAAATGAGAATGGAAGAATACAAGTCAGTAAACAAAACAGAAAATAGCAACAAAGCAGATGAGGAATCCACATACTTGGTCTTCTGATCCCTTGAAAGACCTAGCCCCACATTTTACCCGTGGATGGCTAAAAGACACTGGGCGATCCATTTTAATGTAATCCTTCTCGTTACCCAATTCTGAGAAGCAAATACTACAAAGATCATAATCTTCTTTGCTGCAGCAGAGAATTCAATATCAGCTCCAACATCGAATCTGTAGCCCCCCCGCCTTTTCAAAAAAAAAAAAATAACAGTTAAACATCAGACCTAAAATAAATTCCTTACACTTTGGACTTGTACCGAGGTCCAGTTATGGGATAAACCCCACAGCCATCACATTGCACACCCTTGTGGAACATTCCACCCATGGATGCTGTGCGACTACAGCTCTTTTTAGATGGATGGTTAGGATCGAAGCCAAAATAAGGCATTGCTGAGTCATTCCCAACGGATGTTCCAGTAAATGGACACTCATTAAAAGGAATACCAGTAATATCAGTCTCAAACATTGTAGGAACTAATGTTCTTCCGGATACGTGGCAACCACTGGACTTGCGACCGTTGCTGTCCTCCTTAGTATCATTCCCTTTGTCTCCAGCAGGAACATCTAATGGAACTGGTGCAACAGCTACAGCTGTGGATGGATTTGAATCGCCGGGAGGAAGATTCAGATCAACAGGAGTAGAGTTGCGGGCAGCTGGTGCCCCAACACTGTCGGTCACATTTCCAGTGAGCACATCCCGACTGTCTTTGGATGCTGGGGCAAAAGACTCAGACACTGGCATCACCTCTGACATGCCTCCATCCTTGGAAAGATTTGAAGGACCAGCCACATTCTGTGGGTTCGAACCCGCACCAACATTAGGGAGGGAACCCAGATTCCCATAGGCCTGTCCAATCTTATAGAGCAAATCAACAACCTCACCAAGCACCGGACCGGAGGCAGCTTTAGAAGCCACGTCAAGTGAAAGCTTTGAAATCGCTTCACGTAGTGGCTGTAGTGGCTGTGGCACAGATTTCAAAACTTCAGCCACATTGATAGTTGGAACTGGATACAGGACTCGAGGAGATCTTAATGGAGTAGAAATTCCGCTTGATCGAGCAGACGAGTTACCACCTTTGTCGTTATTCAGTTGCACATCAATCCTCAAGAATTTCAGGCGCTGCTTCATGACGTCATGCAGATCATTATCATCAACGAGTGTTACTACATCACCGTCTTCGTCAACATATGTCACGGTAAGTTCAGCATCAGGCTGCAAATCGAAGAGACTAATGATCTTCGCTCTCAATCCAGCCATGTCAAGATCCAATGTGTCATCAATATCTACACGAGCATTAAAGCGTCTAAGAGTATCTCCATATTTCACCTGTAAAAATCCAAAAAAAAGTTTTTTTAAGTGGAATTGAGCCTTCACTCCCACAACATGTAGAATCAAAAGGCACCCTCATAATAGTTATTTAATATTTTTAGACCTATCACTATCACAGTAGACAGTACTAAAAAGTCAAGTAAATCATGAAAACCATTCTTGCATGCATCTGCAACGGTGAAACCTATAATCACCAACCTATGTTTGAAGCATGGCTCCCAAGTTAAAAGGACAATCTTTAGAGTCTTTAATGAAAAAAAACCCGTCCAACCAGGTACTACCACATAAAGCAATATCAACATGATTGATAATCAGATTAAAATATTTTGATTGGAGAACATATTTTAAACGGTCTTTATTTGGTGCCAAAAAGTGAATCATCAAGAAGCTTCATGCATCGGAGGATCCATAAAATAGGCACTTTCAGCATCAATTTATCCCTATATTTGACGGATATTTTGTACGCAAACGAATTGCGGAACCAAATGTCTTTATTGCAACCAGAAGAGTGAGATCAAAATATACTTGATTCAGAATAACTAGACCACGTAAATTGATCGAAAAAACTTCTAAAACGTGCAACTTATCAAAGATTTGTTTACTCAAACAAACCATATTCATAATTTAAGCACTAAATCACAAACTCATTGACTCACGGCCAATGACACTATTGAGAGAAGATTCGTAAAATTTAGAACAGAACAGAACCAAACCCAAATACGCTTGTGCAACTGTTCGTGGTTCTCAAAGAGAGAACGAAGAAAAAAAATGACCCCTTTCCCTCTACAAATGGAACAATTGTCAACCATAAAGTACAAACTTAATTCAACAATAAAACAAATCGAAAAATCGCAGTGCTGCATTTCATCAAAAAAAAATTGGTACTTTTTTTGGGATCCGTTCTATTTCGGAACTTCAAACTAAGTTTCTTTCCAACGTTTTCTCAGCATCGAAACAGAGCATAATAACGTAGAAAAAGCGAGAAAATCCATAAATCAGCCTTTCAAAAAGTCCACTTTACAATCCAACCCATGTTCGGCAATCAAACCGACAGAAAGACGCAAAACCAAAAAACCAGAGCCCCAAAATCCCCAATCAAAGCACCAAATCCGATTCTTTGCCCAATCTTCTCTCAGCAACCAGAAACTAAATTAAACTTAAAAGTCAAAAGACATAATCCCGAAAATCGTAACCTTAATCACCAGGGTGGAATCCATTTTTCAGAAACAGCGTCCCAGTGAGCCGCAAAGCAGAACTATGACCTGCAAAAACCCTATCCCCGATTAGACAATCGATCGATCGATCAAACAAGCCTCAGCAAGTAAACAAGGTTTAATCGGTGAGAAACAGAACAACGGAGACTTACTGAGAATTCTAAAAGAAAGTGGGGACTCTTAAGCGTATCCGTGAGCCGCTCTTATCTGCTCTAAGCCTCGGCCTCTTCGTTTTATACAGACGTAAAAGTTGCTATTTTTTTTTTCTAATTAACTTAAAAGTTGCTTGGTCGACAAGATCAATTCAAGAGTCAGACTCTTAGTGCAAAAGGAAACCGAAGCCACGTCATGTGCTGTGGAGCTGAGCCGCTGAATTTGGTTGGTTTAGAAGAACAAAATATATTCTGGAAGAACAGTCTGATTGTGCCACGTCAGTGAGGTGCAGGGTTCGTGAGATGGGCAGGAGCGTGTTGGATCTATACTCTACATAGATTATATCGCCAAGGAAGTGTTAGGATCGTATGGACTCGTTCTAGAATAACATCTCAGGATCATCGGGATCTGAGAACATAAACGGTGCGAAAAGTTACAGCATTTAGTGTCCTTTTCATGACAACTAAAGTGGGAGAGAAACACGTAGGAGTCATGTGTGACCCATCCCCTAAAACTGGCCATGCAAAACACGTGGGAGTCACGTGTGTGTCATGCCCTCCGTTTAGCCATGCAAGCCAGTTTTCCAAAGAGAGAAGAAAATAAAATAATAATAATATAATAATAAAGTTCCAGTGCAGGCCGAGAGGGAAAAATCCAAGCTAAGAGGACACGGAAGAAATAAAAATCAAGGAAAATATATTTTATATCCTTAATTATTATTTTTATAATATTACATCTATTAACTATTTATTTCAAACAGTTGCCATTATTTATATTTGTTAAAATTTTATCAATTTTTGTTGATTAAATTTTTTTTTTTTTATAAATGAAAATCCATACACTCATTCACATGCATCGAACTCAAACAGACTTAACCTATTATCCGTATGAATTGAATTTAAAGCTACCGCAAATCTTGAACAGTACAGTCCCTTAAACAATACAAAGTAAGTTAACTTTACTCTGAAATGGTTTCAAAAGATTGTCTGTACTTAAAAGACTCGAACATGAGATTTCAAGAGAGCAAATCCTTGGACCCCAGACCTTAACCACCTATACCAACCCCTGAGAGTTGCTGAAGTTAATTTTGTAGGACCTACAAAGATGATTTTACGGAGTTCCACAGTTTGGGTATTGGCATACTTGTCCGGGTCTTCTACCTACCAAACTTCGCTAGACTTCTGTGAATCAGTTACCAGAATTTCGTCCCCAAATCAATTCACAGAATTCACCAACATGAGAAAAATTCACAAATCCAAAACACAAAGACGAAACAAGTTAGCAATTACCACCGAATGCAGTGAGAAAAATAAGAAAATTCCAAAATTCTAGGCGTGATTTGAATCGGACCGAATCACCCATGACCCATAGATAAACACGAAAAAAAAAAAAAAAAAAAAAAAGGCAGATAGCAATTTTATCCCAAAAAAAAAAACTATACCTAGACCGTAATGCCCCCAGACCTAAAGTCCAATACTCCAATTGTCCAAAGGGAAAGAATTGGTATAAAAAAATATTTTCACTGTTCAATAATTTTTCCATGTCCTAATATTTCAAAATATTTATTCCAATATCAACAAAATATTCATAAACAATGAAATGCCAAAACATCATTCCTCAAAACCTTATTCAGAGTACTGAAATTAACATTAATATATCCAATATTTTTCACACATAGATGAACTTCTCTTAAAAGAATTAAAATAATGACTTATAGAAATTAATCTCTAAAAGTACTCTCACAAATCACGTTTTCGAAACACAAATCTATGCGAATCTCTCTGACTGATTTTTGTCAACTTTGAAAAATATGAAGAAAAAGTCATAGTTAGCCCTGTATCTATAGAGCAAAATTAATTTCGTACCAATTATTATCAAAATGGCGATTTGAACCCTTTATCTTTTGAAAATTATCAATATAAGCCCGTCCAAATCAGGCGGAAAAGCATGTAAAATAATCAAAATGCCCTTAAGACAAATTACTAAAAAAATTAAAAAAATTCATTAAAAATAAAAAACGATATTTAAAAAAAGTATTTTTTTTAAATAAAACTATTGAATCTCTATTTCAATAATTTATTTATTTTAAATTTATTTTAAAAAAAATTATCTTAAAGGGGCATTTTGGTCATTTTGCATGATTTTCCATTTGACTTAATGCCTAATTTAGATGAGAGGCATACATTGATGATTTTGAAAAAATAAAGGGCTCAAATCGCCATTTTGATAATAACAGGTACAAAATTAATTTTGCTTTAGAAATACAAGACTAACTATGACTTTTCCTCAAAAAATATGAGAATAAGTGGTGAGTTAGAGGCCAAGTCATGGTTCCTTACTGGGTGAAACTAAGACTCTGACTTGTAATGATTTTAAATTCAAAATACTCATTTAACACATCTTTTAATTATCCAAAAAAATTGAGATTATAAAAATTATACATTTCATAATAATGAATAAAATAAAAAGATATAAATACCAATGCTATCCGAGTTAGGGTGTTACAATATATTGTGAAGTCTAAAATAATGAGAAAGGAATGGTATTAAGGCCAAGTCATGATTTTTTATCCAGTGAAATTGAGACTCATAATGATTTCAAAAAGCTTTTAAAAATAACATTGACTAATCTTTTGAAGTCAAAGCACAAATGTGGCTGAGACTTATTTTAAAAGAACTTCAAAAGTAACTTTAACGAGTCTTTTTAAAGTTAAAGCAGAAATGTGGCTAGCACTTCTTTAGATTATTAGGTTGATTAAATGAGAATCGAATGCAACAAAATTGAAAAAAAAAAAAAGGCTGACAGAGGTAGAGACCTATTGATCCAGAGTTCATAAGACAAACCCTAATCCTCATTCCCCTCCATTCTTTTGATCCAAGCTTTTTTTAAAGAAAACAAATAACAAAACTAGACGTTTTGAGTTGAGAAAAAAATATATCCTGAAAACTAGTATTGTTTGCTAAACCAACATAAAATTAGGTTTTTGGGAGATTGCAGCTACCGGTTTCAATTTCTGATAACAGCAGACTTTGGTGGTCTACAGGTCTAAAAAGTAGAACCTGTGTCGAAACTGGAAGTCTGGTGGACATGGGACCGAATGAACATCTGCCATAAAAATTATGGTAACAAAATTATTATTTCACGTACCAAATTTTTTTTCTATTCAAATTAATAAAAAATTTTAATATACAAAGTATCTGAAATCAATAGTTAATAGATGCAATATGACAAAAATAATACATTAAAGTGTTAAGACCTAATCAATTTTAACAATGGAAACCGTTCCTCGCTACCGCCTGGTAACCGCCACACAACATAATCAGGTGACTGTTAAGAGTATCTCGGACCGTGGGCAAAGCTGAAGGGAGGGAATTGCGTCCCCATCTTCCCAAAGAATGAAGAAAAAAATTACTTTGAGGGTTTTATTTTTTTATAAAACTGTCTAATAATTCAAATTTTTTCATCCCTCTAAAATGATTTCTTATCCTCGTCCCTGTCTGAGATTGGCAGTCCTTAGAAACTGTAACATTTTTTTTTGTAGTTAAGCATAAAGGATTACAACTAAAGAGGGGGGTCTTTGTCCTAGACAATAAGGGGAACATGAGCATTCCACAATCTAAAAGCAGTACAGGCCTTTTGACGAGCCCATTCGTGCGCAAGTAAATTTGCACTACGATGAACAAATCAGGCATCCCAGCTAGAGAACACTTGCAACACTGACAGAATCTCCATAATGAGAGGTTGGATTGGCTAACCCGAAACCAGATGGGGAGATTTTAGAGCTTGAATTACTAAAAGTGAGTCTCTTTCTAGCTGAAATTTTTTGAAGCCCATGGTCCTTGCATATTCCACTGCCAACTTGCATTTGCTTCACCTTCCATAACTGAGCAAGGTGGAAGGACCTTAAACACCCAACCAATAATATTTCCCTTAAGAGGATTCACAATTTTACCTTCATGCACTATCTGGCATCTAGTCATCCAAATAAGGTCAAAAGCATTAAGCGCATATAATAGGAAAAAAATGGCGCTCTTGAGGAGGTACCACCATCAACCTCAAAAAATTAATCAAGGTTTTAATCCAATTATCTAAGGAACTCCCAAGGAGTTGTTCAATGTCAACTAGCCATGGAGATAATCTACAAATAATTTGTCACACTACATGATAAGAATAAGTGCGCCAACGTTTCCTGACCTGTGTCACATATAAGGCAAGTAGTAGTAAAATCAGCCAAACTTTTACTGGTAGAGGGCTGATGGATCATGCCAAATTCGCGTAGATTCTTCGTATGCAATCTGATAGCATGCACCCTTAGTCAGTAGCGATCGAGAGGAAAGGATGCCACACCATAAAGCCGAGTCTGAAGATTTATGAGGAGTCTCCAATAAGGTTCCATCTTTAATATACGAGAAAAATACGCTTTTCACCCACAAACTACCGGAGTAGTGACACATTGCATTACCCAAATTAAAGACATTGACACACCTCAAACTACCAATATTAACACTTTACACCCTAAACTACTACATTGACACATTACACCCTCCAACTACTAATATTAAACACTTTGCATCCTCTATTTGACAATAATACTCTTGAGAAATTAATGAATTGACAACAATATCTTCAATATATGCAAAATGGGTCAAGGGCATTATCATCATTTTAGTCTGAAAATTTGATAAAGGGTGTAAAGTGTCAAAAATTGGTAGTTAGAGGGTGCAATGTGTCAAAATTGTAGTTTAGTGTGCAGAATGCAAAACTTATGATAGTTCGTGAGTAAAAAATATATTTTCCCCTTAATATATTTATGGGATAGAACCCGAGCCCACATCAATGGAGTTTTTGGGAAAATCTGCCATCCTAGCTTAGCAACTGAAGCCATATTTATATCGTTGAATTTTTGAAAGCCAAGGTCACCGCAAGATTTTGGTGCACACGGGTCCCAGGCTTTAGGAATCCAGGATATTTTCTTAGAGAAATCTGCACCCCACCAACATCGCATAAACATGGAATCCAATTTAGAGCAAAATGATTTTGGAAGCAAGAAATTTGCCATAGTATAGGAAGGAATTGCTGCCGCCGCACTCCTAATTAGCGTGCTGCGCCCTGCTTGTGAGCACGTGAGAGATTTCCATCCAGAAATACGTTGCTGAATTTTCTGCTTAAGTTCTTCTATGGCCTGAATTTTTTTTTTTTCTTTTTTATACCAGAATAGAGGTAGACCAAGCTATTTTGCCGTTGGAGGCATATGCTTCAGCTGAAGTATTTCAAGAATTTCTCGCTTGGCTTGAATAGGCGTATTCGGGCTGAAGCATATAGTTCACTAGCTGTAACATTCATTGCAGACTTTATAACGATATACTTGATTAATTAGAATTGTTTTTTATTTTTTTATCTTTGTTTTCGATCACAAATAGAGAAAAAAGCTTCATGATTTTTTTTTTTTACCACCAACTATTTTGCGTTGACCAATAATTATCTATCAAATCAATCTAATTATTGTGCTTTTTTTTGCTTTGATGTCAATAAATGAATTTGCTCAAGTGAAGAGAAAGCAAGAGTATTTTTCAAAATCCAAATTTTAAGAGTTAATTTAAGGGGGTGTTTGTTTGCCTAATTTTTTGGGGTCTAAAATTTTCATCATACTAAACACATTTCATAAACTCCAATAAACTTCACATTTTTTACAAATCCCAATAAACTTCAACATTTAAAAGATTCCTAAAATTTTAAGAATATTCTTTAAAATTTCGGTAAACGAACGCCCCTTAAATATCCCGTTTACAAAAAAACAAAAAAACAGAAAATAAATAAATTGATTTATCATGTACATGACTTGGGAGACTACAAAATAACTAGCCTATACCTGTAAATTTGTAATAGTCCCAGATGCGAGCTGAAGCAATCAGCAATATACCTGTTGTTAATAAGCAGAACACTACAAAATTGGTAAAACAATCATTCAGCCTCTCTTATGCGAACCATGGCCGCGAGGCTCAGAATCGTTGCACAAGCCACTGCAACTAGGCCTCTTTCTTTCAGCAAAAACGCGACCAAGTGCACTGCGACATCAGCGGTGATTTTCCTTCCATGTCGAACCAGTACCCGGCGACGCTTTCCTGAAAAGGTTAGCAGCACCAGCACTGTGATCCACGCAACCATGGTGGCACGGGCCGCAACTACCACCAATGCTACCATCAAAACGACTCCCGCAAAGGGTACCATCCACAAGTAGAGGGCTGAACATCCCGTAATCCAGACAGATCCGTATTTGATTCTTGATAAGAGAATATAGAAGGTTACGAAGAGAGAAACCGACACCAATGTTGTGGTTGCTGTCTTGATTCTAGACAGGTCCATTTTCGACACACCCACTAGAGAAGAAGAAGATGATGAAGATGGAGGCGGGAGAGAAGGAAAGGACAGAGCTGCTTTTGTGGATGTTACTGGTTTGCTCAGTTTGTGGGTGTGTGTTTATTAATTGGTCGGTGAAGTTGGATGCTCGAGGATTGGAATTCTCGCAAGGAATTGAGAGCCATGTGCGCACATGGGTTAGGTTGGCGCAGAGGGCACCTATTCTCGCAATTTAGGAGCTGTAAAAAGTTGGTGTAATCAAATAATGCTTCTTTTTTAAATTAATAATAATTATTATTTTATTATCGCTGATTTAACGGATAACACTAATGGGCATGTTCGTTTTGAAATTTTTTTAAAGATTTTAAATATAGTGTTAATATTTAAGTGATATTTGAACTTTTATTAGCATGTGTGTAGAAGTTGTTGAGTTGTATTGATGTTTGTAAAAAAATTAATATTAAATTGTATTGATATACGTGTAGAAATAATGTTAAAATTCTAAATTTAGAAAGTTGGATTAAAATTCTAAATTTTTTATTCAAACGAATATGCCCTAAGAGTCACATTAGACATAATAAAGACAATTTTCACTCGTTAATTATACAAAATTTTATACATTAAATTATAAATTATCATTCTTACACATTATATTTTACAATTATTAATATTTAACGCTTTGCACCCGATTTATTATTTTTGTCATATTGCATCTACTAAAAAAATACAATTTTACCCTTATAAAATGGTCACCACCAAAAAAAATATAAGGACAAAAGTGTTCTTTTGCATATAAAAAAATCATTTTCCATCTAAATTAACCAAAAATTTTAAAAGGGTACAAAGTGTTTAAAATAAATAGTTAATGGGTGCAATGTGACAAAATTAATAAGTTGGGGGAAGTGTACAAAGAAACCCATTTACAGTCTAAAATTTAATGAAGTTTGTCCGAGAGAGACGAAAAATTGAGACCCTGTAAAGATTGCTGAGAGTCTAGGAATAACAAGAAAAGTATATCGAGCGACTCAAATTAGAAAAATAACGTGTAGCACAATCAATCCAAAGCCAGCAACCTCAACCTAGTAGGCAGTAGCAATCAGTTTATCCCTCCAAATCAGGGGCGGGTGTGCTTGTGTTGTCAGCACTAGTTTCAGCGAGAAAATACCGCAAAAGCCGCAAGTCGACATTGCTCCATTATAGGCGGATGTTCTCTAAACAAGGAGGTCGAACAACTTCTCGCAAAAAAAAAGGTCGAATAACTTGGTATGAGCCATACGTTAACGAAAACTGCAAGAAGATTGGTGCCAAAATTTCATACTGCAGATTTATTGAATGTACATCTATAAGCAGTCAACAAGAGATCAAAAAGAAAAAGCACAGCGGCCCGTATCTATAACTTCCCAACAAAATTCGTATTCCCAAACAATTGAACCGGAAAAAGAACAAACTGGAAGACATTCAACACCTTCAAGCTTGACTTGGTGCAGCGGAAATGAGAAAGGATGAAGATTGGAGCACAGATCGAATCAATCTTTTTTTTTGTTGATAAGTAAAATCAATCTTTTTGACCTTGAAGGATCTTCGCATTTGAGCAAAAGAAAGTGAACAATCAAAATCAGTTATTGGCATCAAAACTGCTGATCAAGATAAGGGTCTCTAGGAGATCCCCTGGGAGATCCCAAATATTCAGAAACGGTCGAAACATAGCCTTTCAACCAGGAAGTGCTGCGAGTTAACCATCCGGTCTGTGCATGTTCTTGCATTTCAAGCATGCTCTTCCTTTCTTCCTCTGCCAGTATCTCAAGCCACCTCTTAGCCATAAAAAGTTTGACAGCTTCCACCCCTTCTTTCACAATCTCCACTGGTGGGATAGCAAGAGGATTTTGGTCCACGTTGAGTTTGGTCAAATTGTCAAGCCGACCAAATGTATCAGGAAGAGCATGAATTTGATTGTTGCTGAGATCAAGTTCCCTGAGGTTGGTCAAATCTCCAAACGTGTCAGGGAGTTCCTTCAGGTCACTAAAATTACTGCTTAGATCGAGAGTTTCTAGATTATTCAATCTTCCAATCCCAATTGGAAGGCCATTGAGCTCATTGAAGTGAGCATCCAAACAGCGCAAAGACTTCATCTCACAAACAGAAGAAGGAATGGAACGAATCTTGTTCAACTGGACTGAAAGCTTCTGTAAGTTTACCAATTCATAACCAATGTTTGTCGGCAAATAAGTCAGATTGTTGAAGCTCACATCTAGCTCCACCAATGACCTGAGTTACTCAAGAAACAGAACATAAATATTCCAAATGCGAAACAAATGTGGCACATAAGACATTTAGGAAGGGCTATGATGATTACCGGCAATGACAGATACTATCAGGAAGGGCTTCAAGCTTGTTTGCGGAGACATTCAGAATTTTCAGTTTTTGCAACAGGCCAATCGAGTCAGGCAGCGACTCCAACATATTAGAAGAAGCATTGAGCTCCTCAAGATTTTCCAGTCCCATTATCGAGTCTGGGATGACCTGTTAATTTCACACACAAGTTAATTGATTGGAAAGGAAAACTATGACAGGCCAAAAACCCTGTACTATAGTACTTGGCCATATCCTGAAAGTAACATATATAATGCAAAGAGAAGCCTGTGTCAAATAAAGAGATCAATATATACCAAAAATCAATCTCAAACATATTTGAGTGCAGGTTTTAGGGTGGGAATGTGGATGGGGTCCAATTATTTATCAACATCCACGAAAATGCATAGTTATATTTTATAGAGAAAAATGTAAATTACATACATGTGCTTTAGAAGAAATTGGTTTCAAGACCCGTGCTTCTATAGTTTTGGATTTAGGACCCGTGCTAGCACTGTTACTATAATCAAGCACAGGTATGCTCACGGTGCTAGCACAGGTTATAAATCCAAAAATTTAGAAGCACGGATCTTGAAACCAATAATGTCAAAAGCACAGGTATGTAATTTACAATTTTTTCCTATTTTATATTAAATGAAAGAGAAGGGAATGTTTGTCAACATTGATGATAATAAGCTTCAGCCTAAACATCAACAAGAAATAATTGTTCTACAGCTGAGAAAAGAGAAGATCAGTCTCAAGGATTTGTGCAAAATAGTGTTCTCTTCGACCATTCTTGATGGCCGTCAAACAAAAACATAATTTCTAAAAGTGGTTGTATTTGAAGCTTGAGATACTCTAAAGCGAGATAGCAGTATCATAGGCTTCTCTAACCTACAGTTAATTGAAGTAAATATAGCACATTTTAGAAAAAGAGCACAGCTCTTCCAAATATTGGGATCCCATGTTTCTATGACAAAGAAACAAGTGGGGATAAAAAAGAAGGAAATGAAACTTTTAAGGAGACTTAGCCCAGAAAAGCACCTGAACATAGATACGAAATGAATTGTCACAGATATAGCCACGGTTAAAAAGAGAAAAAATGACCTTTTTAAAAAAAAAAAATCTATGCTCTATTGACTTCATGATATTTTAAAGCATTTAAACAAGCAGATACATGATCTAATTAAGGAGGCTATCCTAATTAAGGATTTAACTTAGCCTAGTTTTTTCTTATAAGAGTTAAACTTAATGTATAACCTGCGCCAATTAGGAGTTAATCGAACCATCATGCTCGCGCAAGTCATTTTGATCAATGATTTGCTGCCCCGACCAAATGAGGTGAGATTAAAGCTAGGGCCGATTTCCTGTCGTGCACTAACAAGAGGCTGTTTAATGTCGTACGTATATTGAGTCACGTTTCATTAGGTTTATCCTGATGGATCCAGATCCAATTCGATCAGAGTCTTTGGGTCCGAGATTTTCTCTTCAGATCTTCTAGTCCAAGCCTAGTACGGATATTTTCCAAACTTGTCTGTAGCGCGTTGGACCATCAGAAGTCTAAATGAGAAACTTTAATTACTAGACTTGCTGAGGAGCAATTTAAGTTAAAGAAACTGATAAGAACGTCCACTCTCATGAACACCTGGAAAATTTGCAATCTTGTCCAAACACTCCGAACCCCTCCTGCCCGAGAACCGCCTCGCAGACTGATCCGCCCAACGAATCCGCTCCAAATCCCTCCCAAAATGCTCAACGCCCCTCACCGACTATCCCCTTCCAAGCGTTTAATTTCTCGGCTCGCTCTGCTTGAAACACCATCCTCAGCCGCTCTCCTACCTTCACATCTTCTTGGACTGGCCTGATCTCTACTAGCTCTGTAACATCATCCGAGCCTCAGTACTTCGGGCTCTTCGGAGGTCGTAACGCCGGAGGCGGAGACGTCGCGGCTTGTTGACAAGGTTTTTTCGCCTGTATTGGCGACAAGCTCAGAAAGAGGAGGAAGTCTCCTCAAGACGTCGTTTCCTCCAGCTGTTTGGCGAGGCTGGCGTCGATGTCGGCGAGCTTGGTCTTGGCCTTGTCGACGGCCTCGTGGTCGGGGCGGGGGCCCAGGGTATTGAGCACGGATCGTGTCTGGGCCACGTCGGAGATAGCGCGGGTCATGGAGGCCAGGACCCTGGGTTGCGTGAGGTGCGGCATGTCGTCCTCGATTTGGGCCTGAGCCGAAGAGGAAGATGGATCGGACAGCGGCTTCTGTGGCGGCATCGGGGGTTGTTCAATGTCGATTTCAGAGTCGGCGGCGGCGGGTTTGGGTCCGAGAGAGGGGAGTCGGGCCATGACGTAGGAGAGGATCGGGAAGCTCTTCGGGTTCGGATCCATCTTTCTTTCCGATCAGCGTTCCAGCCAGAGATAGAGAGAGAGTGCATATGTGTTTGCGCGAGAGATAAATCAGTGATTGTTCAGGAAGACCAAGGGGCTGGGCGTGAACACCAGGAAGGAGTGGGTTCCACCCTGAAAATCGATGGTTAGGAATTGGCCAATTCAGTTCAGTGGGTCCCGTATGTCCACTTGTCACAACAGAATGTCGGGTACCTAACGGTACGCGTGGGACTGGACGATGGTTCACGACGGCAGCGTAAAATGTTTTGAATATTTTCGTTCGGGTGACACACATATCTTATGAAGTTTTAAATGTAAATCATAAATGTTTTTAATTCTATTCAATTTACGTTTTAAATATTTAAATTTTAAATAGAATCTCTACAGGAGGAATAATTACAGTAAAATTCTGATAAAAAGTCTTTAGCTTAACCTATAAAATAAAGGACTACTTATTTCATCAATACTGTAAATACAGTTAAAGAATATGCTAGAAAAATCCTATCACTCTCACTTGTTTTTTCTTTTGCTTTTTTTTTTTTTTGCAATACAATGTCAAACACTGATGGATCTAAATTCTGCTGTGCATATTTAATATCCTACCAGCAGTTCTTCTTTGATCTGCAAATTTGTTATAGAAAGTTTCAAATTATTCATTAATCCAAATCGTTGATGAAAAATGCTACTCTTCTTTCATGTCACCGAAAAAAAAAATTCCTTAATTATTTTGCACTTCAATTTTTTTTTTAATTAAATCCTATTCAAACTTTGTACTGAAAAACAATTGAAAAACCAGATGATTAGTTTAATTTTAGCGAGTCCAATGGCATTTGCTTGGTCTTGTTAGGTGCACCAAAAGGCCACGTAGATTGTGCATGGGCATGAAGCAACAGGGCAATGGTTGGTGGGTATTGGAAATGAAGAGGTGTCTGCGGCCTGCGGGATTTGGGTCTTTTTCTGTTCTCCATTTGGCGACAAGCTCAGCCCTGTAGAAAGAGGCAGCTTCAACATCATGGCTGTAAAAGCAATGGTGTTGCCACCTCTGGGACTACCCAAGGGCATGTTCGTTTTCATGTTTTTTTTAGGATTTTGATGAAATTGTGAATATTTAGATGGTGTTAAAGTTGTATAAAAATACGTGTAGAAGTTGTTGAAAGGGATTGGTGTGTGTAAAAAAAGTAATAAAGTGTTATATAAAAATGCGTGTATGTTATGATGTTTGATTGTAAAAATAAAAGTAGGATTCAAATCCTACAAAAATTATGAAAACGAACATGTCCCAAGTTTGGGTACAATTCCTCAATCGTTAGCTCTTGGGTTTGCATTCACAAACACCGACTCTTCCCTAGCCCCAGATTCGATTGGTGGACAAAAATTGGTTAGCACCAAACATATGGTTGTAATCATTGAAGAAAATCCCCAGAAGGGTACTCGTTGGTGGGCATCAGGTCATCATCAGTCTTTTCCCTAATTTTTCTTCTGGGCCAGTCTTTCACACTCATGGACAAACCACTGAAGTCCGTCTGTGGGTCGCGGCCAGTAGTTGTCCATGAACTCCAGCTAAACTCGACAAAGACTAGTTGACCATCTCTTTCCATATCCATGACCTTGTAAAACATGGAAATAAAATAATAACTTCGAATACAACTGAAGCAAAATTTATTTTCTCGACTGTCTGGGATAATATATCCTATCTGCCTGCCTCAACTTTTCCAGCTATCCTGTTGAGTTTTAAAGAGTATCTCTCTCTCCACAACTTCAAATATTTCCTTCAGTCGATTGGTGAAGTTCTCTGTTATGTTCCGAGTGATCCGCTGCTGGAACTTGGTGCTTTTAAGCCAGGTTACAGCCATGAAAGCATCGCACTTACATGCGCAATGAGCATGGACAGATTTCTCGATTTGGTACTTGAAGTGAACCTGCGTGTAAATATTATGAAACGAATAAACCTACTTGACTTGTTGGGGTCGATCAAGTTCCCAAGAAGACGAACTCAAGGGGAAGAAAGAGAACGTACATGGAAATAGTCGCCAAAGGGGACACCGTGTAGGGCCATAACTTCTTTCACGATCCAACCTTCACTGTTAGCAATGGGGTATTTTTGTTGCGTGCATGCGACTTCCCCTCCAAAAACTGAGACATGGCTGTTGAACTTGTATGACAAACGCCGTTCAAAAACAACGGGCTTTACAGGTTCCCATTTTGTCGTGGCATAGTAAAGACAACCTGATTTTTCCATAATCTTATGCTCCAACTTTCCTCCATCAAACATTTCCATCAACGATTTTATCTGCAACAATACCAAAAAGCCCCCCACCAAATTAAAAGTCAGTAAAATCCATTTCTTGTTCCTTTACAGATACCTTAAGAGGAACTAGAGAGTAGTAGCATCAGTTAGAAAGGTCTCTCACCCCATCCATCTATTAGAACTGATAAATTCATGTCAACAACTAGCAAACCTCTGCTGTCTCCTATAACTAGCCTCCCCCCTTCTTTAGTTCTTTTCTTTTCTTTTCTTCCTCCCTTTTCCAGTGGTTCGGAACAAGGCAACAGATGGCCAGTACCTGCCGCCAAACTTAGCAGCTCAATTCTAATACGACTATGATTGCCACTTAATAATCAGATCATCATGTATAGCTTAACAAACGATGTACCATAGTAACAGATATATTCCATTCAACATACTGCCCTCTACCCACCCATCCGTCTCCCTCTTCTCTCTTTCTCTCACCCTCTCCCTAACCATCTTAGCCTCCCTGTGACCGTCCACCTCCTGGGCCGGCAGGAGGAGCTCTGTCTCCTCCCGTAACACAAACTTCTTCAGGTTGGCTTCTCTGGCCAGGTTGTTTATATATTTTGAGTTTTTCTTCCAGCCAGTTTGTTTCTTCAGGTCGGCTTCTCAAGCCAGATCCACCACCCAAGGGAGCCCCCCCACCAACCAAAATTTTTGGATCTGGCCTCCACACCACAAAGTCCTCCTTGATTGACCCCGGATAAGTGATGCAATCATTTGCCTAGGGAAAAAAAATAAAACAGCTATCTACTAGCGCTCTTGAATCCTTAATGAAGCATTTAAACATAAATTACAAGAGAATTGACCACTCACATTGACGGGAAGTTCTGCAGTGTAAACCTTGGACATCTTTACATCTTCAATATCGAGAACTGATCCAGCATCTTCAAGCATGATGGACCTCTCCTCTTGATCCTCCTGCTCTTCTGCAATTTGTGCTTTCTGATCAGGGGTCAATGTTCTTGTTCTCCACAAAGCCATAATAGTTCTGTCACCACAACATGGTGAATCATCAAATTTAAGGTTAATAAATTGTGCGAAATTGGAAAAATCATCCTTTAATATGAATGTACTCGATCCAAGTTATTCATTACACTACTACCTGCAAGCTTCATTGAACGATACAAAGGATTGGAAATAAAATTTCAGCCTGCCTTCTTCATCTTGAGACTTTGCCCCATGCCTCGCATCAATACCTCGACCCCTTCGTAGAATTATTAACAAGGTAGGGCTGCCCATAGATACCAGGGATGGAGGGAGCACTTGTATATCTTCAATATCCTCCCAAAGAACGAAAAATTTGGTTTTATGTCCAAACAGATTGGCATAAAACCCTACAATTCTTGCAGAAAGAAAGAGCCGGCCCTGCACCATAGAGTCATCTCAACTTCAAGCTGATAGAAAGAGACATAAAGAAAAATAAATACGTAAACATAAACAGGTCGATCTGGCCATTGGAACCATCAATAGTCTAAACTAAACAAATTGTCGGAGTATTTTGGCCAAGTATATATCAGCAAACTGTGCTTTGTAAAGCCTTTTGAATAACTCATTTATGTTGTGACTCAATTACATGAGGTCCTTAGTTGTTGTAATACTCCTTTGATATTTATTTTTGCATGACATTAGGAACTTTCATGCTACATTCCCAATTTGTGTTTTATGTTCTAACCCAAACTTAGAAAATATCATGGTACTTGTGTATTCCCCACAGGGCCAAGTTACCATATTGTAGATGATCCATGTCAGTGTTAATCCCCTAACGGTAACTTCATGCGACTGCTAGGCTAGCAAAACTAGTTAGAGAAACTTAAATCAACTCTATGTCTTGAGACTAGACTAACCCTAACAAGCTAAATAGTTGGCCACTCCGAGATTCCAGAATTAGAATGTATAGTAATGATCCTTATTGACCATTCATTATAAAGATATATGCAATCCCATGTCAAATACAACTAGCACCTGTAACGGCATCCTTCTCTTCAGGGAGCATGTAAAGCTGCTGATGAGAAACTCTTCTGGTGGCAACATAAATAGTTTCTGGAATGTTGAATTCTTGTGAGGTGATCGTAGACTCAACTGTCAATCAAGCATCAATGCATTAGATTTACATTTCTCGTAGGGAAACTAGAAACTGCCTGTTGTGTCAACAGCATTATTCTAAACATTGACCAGGCACCGGCATGCCACCAAAATGGCTATGCATGATTACGCAGGAAACAAGGGTGCTGAGATTGAGCTTATCATATGGTATGGAAAAAAGATTGAAAAAGAAAATTGGAGTAACGAAGTGCTTACCTTCTTTCCAACTTCCTTCTCCATCTTGGACAAATACTCCTTAATAGTTTCAACTCCTTTATCATTGTCTAAGAAAATCCTCAAGTGTATTTTTGACTGGGAAGAGTGAGCAAGCTTTCCTTCAAGGGGGACCCACATATCCGCGAGTTCAGTAGATGTGTGTTTAACAAAACTGATCTCAGTGTGCCCAAGCAAGGTGGCCTGGTCAAACGGACCATCAAAATCAAAAACTTCTACATCTAAAACTGATGGTGGCTCTTCCATAGCATCAAACTCAAGTATCTCTGCATAATTGATTCAAGAGTCACAGAATAAAAGTTGGGTGAACATACATAATGGAAACATCATTTGAAAACAATGGTAAGCAGTTAGAGACCTCACCATTCCATTGAGGATCATGAGTTTGAAGCTTGACAGAGCTTGTTCTTGTCTTGCCATTGCAAATGAAGACGACATAGGGATCTGAAAACTCCGTCGAAACCAACGACGCTAAGTTGGTCCCTTCGACTAAGGCTATGGTTAGAACCCATCCATCACCTTAGGCCTTTACTCCATGATCACTTCCTGTCGAAACAGGTAGGTAGAATAAGCGATCCTCCAACAAAGTGAGAAAACAGAGTGCGACTGTTTTATAGATTCAAGTCAGCTGATAAGCTATGTGCTAAGAAGGATAAAATGCTTGCCTCTCTGCAACCTAGCTTGCACAAAGTGTGCGATCATGTTATAGACATGCTTCAACTGAGTGACTAGAATTCCACATGTGATAATCTCCCCCAAGCTGTCTGGCAGGTCAAGTCCATTAAATTCCAAGCTTTGGAGTTTGCTGGGCTCAGAGATCAGAATATGCACCAGAACATACAAAACCATAAAAATTGCTGAAACTACAGTGAGATTCCAGAAGTATTCAGTTGCTAATTTTAAGTCTGATTCATGTTCTGTTTGCAAAGTTGAGAGCACAGTATCCTTCTTTGATAAGTGCATGGAATCCAAAGTTCTAAAATTCTGAGACAGCAAGTTGGCAAACTAGTCGAAACTCTCCTTCAGCCCCTGACGAACTCCTCCTTCGATCATGCCTCTCATCATAGTGTTTTGGAGGAAGTTAATGGCCCAGGATACTATAAGATGGGATGATTCTTCTCCTGATGATAGCTCTGGTCCAGGCCCTATTTTGTAAAGCAATTCAACCTTGAATGCACTTCCATAAGGCACTTCAGGTGTACTTACACTTACCAATACAGCAAATTCCCTTCCATCTGCTCTGACATAGGTTTGCTCCTCTGTGGCTTTTACAGCCTTGACCAACTTAGTTGCAGCTTTTGTGTAGGAAACAATCCGAGTTAAACATGATGGGTCTCCTGATTTCCATATCCAGTCCCCCTCTTGCACATCAGTTGTTCCCTGTAGGTCTACTAAGTTTTTTCTGAACTGTGAACCGGGAGCAAAAAGAAATGCATTAAGATCACATGATGATGCTACATACATCTGATTGATAAGAATGCCACTGTGCAGGTTATTGGGCATCTTATCTTGTCTACCATCTGTTGACTGCATCTTCTCCATGCCCTGTTCAAAGCTACAGCTACAGGGATCTTCCTCCATGCAATCCTCATAATCGGATAATGTACTGGATAACTCCGAAGAATCACTATTTATTGAGGCTTCTTCATTCTTATTGAATATCTTCTCAAGATGACCAGCAATGGTCTTCATCAAATGTTTCCCTTCTGCTATCTTTCGGCTTGGATCTTTGAAGCTAACTTTGTTTTGACATGGTATACATGCACCTTCCAATTCTGTAGACTCCTCAACAGTGAGGTTTGATTGTGCACAACAGAGCTGATTGGTGGAAGTTTCATAGTCTTTTCCCTGGAGAGAAACAGTAAGAAGGATTTTCCCTGCAAATTGGCAGAGATATTATCGACTTGAAAACGTACATATCCAAAGATGGCAGAGATGAGTAAGGACACCGCTTAAAGGTCGTGGTTAGAACTTCAATTGAAAGGCCAAACAGAGGCAAAGTGCCAGTTATATAAGCAGCATTGTTCTCAGTTTAACTTCAATCATCATTTTGGCAAGTTGATTTTGGAGCTGGATGTACTAAAAATCCGGGATGCAGTTCAGCAGCACTCGGATTGGAGTTTAAACTGGGTTCCCAGGCAGCAGAACAAGTTGGCTTACAAGGTAGCTAAGTGAGCAGCCCCGCATCATCTTTTTGGCAAAATCATTTTGGAACGGATTCCTCCGTATGTTATTAACTGTGACTGGCAGTATAAGCCACCCTGATATGTATATAATCATCTTTGTTTTAGAAAAAAAAAACCTTCGATCATCGTTTTTCTATCACTGTTTTCATCAAGTTCATTATAATTCTTGTTTCAAGGTACGTCATAATATTTGAAGGTTATCTTAGATTTCGGGGCTTAGACACGAGCCACGGCCCACGCACATTGTGTTGCCTCAAGATGTCCTTTCGGTAAATGAGAACCTTATTCCAATGCCACAAGACAACAAAGGGCTTTCCCAAATCGTAACTACTCACCCAAAAAAAAACATTTTGAAAAGATGCTAAAACGTTCGTTGCATACATGAATTTTGCTCAACTGAACTAATGATTTATGAACCATGTGGTATGAAATAAGAACACCACATTGAAATCGATTTGTTAAACATGATATAAAAGAGACTCTGACTGAGAGACTAACCGCAATCTTTATTAATAAATTTCCCCGTCTTTGGGCTTTCAAGAAGAAACCATGTAGGCTGCAAGGTATGGTTTTTCTCCGCGGCAACAGACCATACCGGTATCGAAACGCGACCCAATAAATTTCCAGAGCCATTGAGGACTTTGGACTCCTCAACTTGGCGAAAAACTGACACAACAAGCTCCTCATTCACAACGTGGACCCTCAACACAAACTCCTCATTCCAAACGGGCGCCACAGTGTTCCTCAAGATCCTAGTCTTGGACTTGCGTTTTCCAACCCGAAGCTTCACATTGGTGTCCTTCACAGGCAAGTCTCTGGCCTCCAACACGTACACATATAGCCTCATGACTACAGAACTTCACCGCTATTGTTTGTGAACAACAAAAAACGAAGTGGGGTCGAAGAGAGGGGTTGAATGGGCTTTAAAGTTGAAGATAGCGATTGTTGTTGTTGGGAGGAAAGAGAGAATTTTAGGCGAAGCCATGATGAAACGTGGACGTAAATGCACAAGGACACGAGGGGAAGGGAGAAAGAAAATGGAAACTGGAAAGCTGGGGAATTTTGGTCGGTTTGGTTTGCTTTCCATTTGGGTAAAAAGGTCAATGGGCCCCTCGTATCTTCTTCAAAACGGTTCTCCTGTACGCTCCAATTGTTTTTTGCGGGGCTGTGGATTTTGTCTTTATTTTATATATTTTTTAAGCAATCTTCTGACAACATTACAATGGGTAGAATTCACTGAAGTGCTATTGAAAAACCTAATCAAACTCAAGGCCTATGAGCTTAACAAAGGGACTAGGGGTGCAGAGGCTCTAGTACAAGCTGGATCCAAGTACTCGAAAACCAGACCAATCACAAGTGCCAAAGACACACATACCATTAGGGTCTGGACACAAACACAAATGGCTATAAAGGCCGATATGCAAATACAAAATGACTACAAAGGTCGAAATACCAACACAAAGTGACTACAAGGGTTGAGACAAAACAGAACGATCATGCAAGGCGTCGAGGACTTCTATGGAGGAGTTTTCCTGCACCAAACTTTTCTTTTCTCATTAGTTTTGTTTGAGAACTTTGAGATTTTTTATTTTTATTTTTATTATTAGTAGAGTAGTGTTTGTAAACATAAAATATGGAAATAAAACAATTGAGTCATGCAAACATAACAAACTCAAAATTTTAATTAAAAAATAAAATAAAATAACTTCAAAATAAGTTATCTTTTTTTAAGGAATCATCTCTTTTATTACAATAAACATAAAAAATTCACTCAAATCATCTATCTCTTTAAAATTTTCACCTACTCTCGTAAAATTATATTTCACATTGCATTTTCTTAAAATTTAATAAAATTCTAATCGACTTTAATTTTCACAACATTCCCAAGATTTTTTTGGTTCGGAAACTTTACACTTTATGTTGTTAGATTATCAATTGGTATAGTGTAATTCTTTATAACAGCCGCATCAGGATTAGACGTTTAGAAGTTTTTTTTTTTTTTCTAAGACGTCTAGAAGTTGATTTATAACAAGACAGCCAGATTTATGTGGCTGGGGGAAGCAACAGGAATGCATATGTCATCCAAATCAAAGCACAACAATATCTCAAGCGACGGATAAATGACAAGTACGATACATTTGCCGTTTTGCTTGGATCTCAGGGGAGATTGAAACGACTTCCATATATGACACCATTTAAAAGAAACGACAACCTAGGATTCAAACGGCAGTAGTTTATTGAGTTACTGTTCGAAAGTTCGAAGCGCGCTTATAAGCCGTTGCGATTGGGCCCTCAAAAGCGGTAACAATCACAGCGCCGTAAGCGATAAACGACATGCAATTGACGCCCTTTTGTGGTTTGTGTCTATAGAAAAGGAGCTGATTTTCACACCAAGCCCGGAGAATCTTGGGGAAAGATGTTGCAGTTCCCGGCGTTCATGATCCAATACCCGTGGGCGACGAGGACGATCCCGACGTCGCTTCTGCTTCCTTCTCAGTGGCCCCAACCCCACAGCGAGGAGCTCCTCCTCGCCATGGAAGAGTCAGATTTTGATGAAAAGGTACCTTGTAACCTAGGGCTTGGTTTACGAACGAGAAATTGCTAAAGCCGTGAATTTTTTATGCCTCTGTTTTGTAATTCTTAACTATCATTCGAGGTTATAATCAACCATTTGCCTTGTTGGTTTTAAGAGATTCACCCCAAATTGCGTTCCCAGGAACAGTTTGCGCTAATTGTAGAGGATTCACCGCTCAGCTTTACTTGCATTTTAAAGCTTTTTGTTATCTAAAAAAAGCGTAAAAATGTTGTTTTTGTTCTTCTTTCTTCTTTTTTTTTTTTTTTTTTTTTTAAGGGGGGGGGGGAGGAGTTGTTTAGTCTAGAAGTCTGATTATTAATAGCTGTCTTGGCAGAGTTCGGCAAACCTATAACTACTCAAAGCATTCAATCAGCATTTTTTATCTAGCCGGAATTTTTAGTTAGGTTAATGCTAGAGATTTTGTTGGTATGTTTTGAGGCGTGGTAGTACCCAATTGTGTACATGCTAGATTCCAAATGTGATGCTGTATTGGTTGCTTCGTAATGTAGAAGTTTGGATGTTCCGTAAGATTGCTAAAGTTGATTTCAAGACGTTAACTAATCTTCTCTGCAATTGACCGGGTGTGGTAACTTAACCAGAGAAATGGAACAATCTAGAATAGTGGGATGGCAGTTTCTGTAAACTTGTTCTCCTCCACAGTCGGATTGTAACATGAACAGTCTAAAGTGACCAGAGTGATGATGTAGGTAGCCCCACCTGTGCTCTTCGTGAATGATATAATCTGTGTTCTTAGAAAACACTAATTCACAGAAGTAAAATGAGGATCCTAAACTAGACATTGTGAACTATTTGTGGTGGAGATGTTTAATTGGGCTCGAGGACAAAGTTGTTTGTGTGGAACCAACAGGGGAGAAGCTGAGATTTAGCTTTTGGGGGGCCAAAGTATAATGTTGTATTTTTTTTGGTTGGGGGGAGGGGGCAATGTAAAAAAAAAAAAATAGGGATTAAATTAAAAGAATCTCTCCACTGCAGTAATAAGAGTTTGATCAGTCATGTCCAAAGATCCAGGTTTTGATCGCACTAAACGTATATTCCAGGTTGAAATTCATTATGCATTGATAGCATGATGTTCTGATCTTGGAATATCCAGACATTGGATTTGGTTGATTATAGAAGTCAGGGTGGTTTTCTGGATTTTCATGCCCTGAGAGAAGAGTTTGATGTTTTAAAAGGAGGGGAGATTATGCGTTGTCCAGATAGACAATTTCAAGTCCCCAGATACGATTCACAAAGTTATACTTCATCAGCTTGCAGTCTAATGGTATTTGTCTTTGGTTTCTGGGTTAAACATATCTAGTTCTTAACGGTTCTTCTCGTATGGGATTTATGCGCGCAAGACTTCAATAAAATTTTGGCTCAAATGATATGAAAGGACCGTGGATGAAAAATCACATGTTTCCAAATCGAATTCCTACCAGATATGGTAGTAACACGTATTTAAACCAAAAAAAAGTAAGTTATTACTACTGGCAGCAATTGCGATTTGGAAGGTTGCAACAAGTCAGTTAATTTGGTTTACAAGCAAATACTGTCTCCGGCTGTACATCTGGTTTTGATGGTTTCCTTTGTTTAATTGTTTTAGTTGTTCTACTTAGCGATCGTCATTTAATGTTGTAATCATAGTGTGCGCTCTCTTTTTGTATCTCTCTGATAAAGTTCCCTCCCTAACTTGATTTCGAACTTGGGATATTATCCGCTGACGTCAAAAGTTTTGATCTAATAATTTTAATTTTCTTGCTTCTTAAAGGAGTTCCTGTCATTTGTATTAATGCACATAACTCTTGCAGTGTAACGAAATCAGGAAGACTAATAGCAGCCTGGTTGTGATGGGGAGAACTACTGCTGATAATGAGAAGGAGGAGTATGACAACGAAGCTGATGATGATGATGCAGACAATGCAGAGGAATCTGAGGGTGAAGAGTTTGAGCAGGAAACTGCTTGAGAAAGCTGCCTCTCTACTTAATGTTTTGTCTGGAAGATTCTGAATGCTGGCTTACCTTATGGATTGAGCTTTATATGGACATTCCTCGACTTGCTTTTTCCAGTTGCTTACAATTAATGAGAAAAGAGTTGTTTACATAGATTACTATTTTTCCCCTGTTTTATACAAGGCATACTAGTTTGCTGATTCATCTCCCTTCCAACTATAAGGTGGAAAATTCATCCTTTGTCCTTTGTATCTCATTCCTCGACCTCTCTAACCAAATTTAATAGCTGGAAAAAAAACTCTCTACAACCTTATATGTCAAAGTATATGGCTCTTGGCCATATAGTCCTCTCTTGTAGTTGTTGGGAGAAGCCAGATCATTTCCATTTATGAGAGAGAGGGTACTATGACATTCTTCCATTTTCTTTTTGCTCTTGAGCGTAAAATTAGGATACTATATAATTTTTTATTCGAAATTATATTACGTAATTTAGAGAGAAATTTACATAACAGATTAATTATATTATAAAAGTTAATATTATCTGAAATTTTCTATGAAGAACGTTAAATAGTGTCAGTTAACATAATCATTAAAGGTAACTTAAGACTAAAATATATTCCACCTCACGTCACATTCCAAGTTTCGGTGTACCTATAATTTCATTGTCATGATTCGAGAAGTGGGCTTTCTCTCTTTTTTAAATTGGTGATGAGAAAGCTTTTCTTTCCTTTTTGACGACTAGTTTGTCGTGACTCGGAGAGGGGAAAGAAAGTTCTGCCTTCCGACGTTGATTCGTTCTTCCTTCTGCTGAAAAGCCATAACGTGCTCCCATTTCCCATAATCGTGATCACATAGGCAAGGTTCGAAATCCTCCCCTTCTTTCCTGGTTTTTTTTTTTTTTTTTTCTGAGCATTCTTTCCTGGTTTAATTTTAAAGAATGTTGGCTCTCCAGGTCCCCAGGGGGTAGGCTTGGTTTAATTATAATCTTTTGGGTTTCATTAAATAATTGTTTCCGTCTTCCTAAGTAGGTTTTATGTCGTAATTCCTAGAAGGCATTGAAGTTTATTTTTGATTCATATATTTGATCCTCCCCATTAAGCATTCCAGCCGTTATTTACACGACAAAGTTCCAGGAAGGTTCGAGGCAGGTGCTCTCCTTAGGATCTTCGTAAGGTCCGCAGCCAAATGGCATCTGGCACTTCCGTCCTTGACCTGCAAATCAGGAAAATAAACACAACGAATTAATACAAATCAATTCAAAGAATAATATATAATTCTTACACACATGTTACTAACAAAGCCAGCGCAGTTTGAAGCAAGAACGTGTCAAAGTCCGCTCTTGACACAGAACGCCTCTGACGGGAACTTTTGTCCGTCAAAAACAAATAAGTGGCACAACCAGAAAAGAACACGGGCCTGTCCAAATTAAGGGCGAGAAACGGAACCCTAACGGCATACACGGCATGCTTCAGTGGCGAACAAACATATGCCGTCGCGTATGGAGCTCCGGGAACAAATATCTCAGGCGCAAAGTTCATGCATCATCTCGATTCAAGGCAAAATTTCAAAAAATTCTTCAAATTTCACATCCCAATCACAAAGTTTAACTCTCCTGTACTCTCAACGTTTTTTCAGTTCTTTTTTTTTTTTTTTTTTTTGTTGGGGGGGGGGGTGGGTTTACTAATTTTCGTCATCATATATTGTCCTCTGCTTATGTAATTTCCTTATCTATGCGTCTGTATTGGGGTCTCACTGCCAGTAATTGAACCGAGGAACACAACAGGAATACGGAACTCTAGGGTTCTCCTGGACATGGCAGTTGTAGCGATAGGCTTTTTCAGAACAACTCCGACCGCCGGCGACATATGCAACCGGAGACGAATAACCCCGCTGCACGAAGCGGTAGGCCGTCGAGGTTTTCAATGAATCGACGGGTGCGAAAGGCGATTTGCACGCAGAGAAATCGAGGCTCGGTGGAGTCGACGAGGGGGGAGAGATTTTCTTGAGAGATTTCGGCGGCGAAAGAACGGCTCTAATCTTCAAAGGATGAGACATTGAAGACGAAGCGCGATCGTATTCTTCAATGAGATTAGCCAAATCTTCTTCGGAGGTGATTGAGATCAGGGTTTCCAAATCTCCGCCCGGTAACTGACACCTCAGAGTCACAGAGGAGCCACAGAACTCAACGAGCTTCACCATTAACTCTGAAAAAGTCACAAAAAGAAAACACATTTACTAAAATCGAACAACCTCACAGAAACTGCAACAGAATACGAGTGTAAGGAGTGACAAAAACGAACCTGCGAAAGTAACGGAGCGATCAACGGCCAGGACTCGAGTAAGTCCGCCGAAATAGCGAAGCTTGCCGTCAGTATGGCGAGGGAGGATCTTTCCCCCATAGCTACAAAGAAACTTGATAGTCTCTGTGGCTTTGTTAGACACCATGACTGCCCCGTACAGTTTTTATACAACTAACGGAGATAGAAGGTTCTAGCCTCTAGAGAGAGAGAATAGGAGAGAGAGCAGGGAGGGGATTTGAGACTCGAGAGATTGCTTACTGCCTGCTTCAAACCACTGGGGAGAGATTTCGCTATGTACTTATAGCCTATAGGGGGCGAGGCCGGGGAACTGACGTCATAGAATGGACCCACACGCAAAGTGGGGGGGATAACTTTTGAACTTTGCTGGAAACATAAACAAAAAAAAATTGGGGAAGCGAGCTGCCTTGCGCCTACCCGGAATGCTAAATAATATCCGCATATTCTTTTTCCTTGGAGAAAGCAATTACAAATAACAAGAAAGAGAGTGGTTAGAGGCCCAATGGGTCCCACGAGCACAAATCATGGTTGTTAAATGAACGCCTTAATTCGGGGGAATCCAACTTAAAGTTTACGTTTTTACCATTCCACTCAGGTCCTCACAGCTGTGACCTTTTTCATGGACAGGGCCCCGCCGTGCACCTTTAAATAATAACAAATAAAATATTTTATCTAATAACAATTACAAAAATATTTTATCTCAAACTTTTTAAAGATTTGGGGCAATGCATGCTATTATATTTAAAATTTATTTAAACAAAAATAAATCTAACAAGATAGACTCCGAATAATAAAAGTGATAAACGCTAATTATAATACCCTGAATCTGAATCATACAAAAGTGGTAAAAGGTAATATATAAAAATAAGTTTTATAAATACAATATCTTATAGATGCTAATCTAATTTAAAATTAAAGCAGTATGTTGTTCTAAATTTTTTCTTTCTTTCTTTTTTTTAATCCTTCCTTCCTTTCTTTCTTTCTTTAGCTCGCTACTACAACCTTGGGTTCTCGAATCCGAGGACGGCAGGATTTGGTTTGCTGTACGAAAGTGACTATTACTATTGCGGTGGCGAAAGATGTATTAAATGCAAATTGCCTTGTCAACAGACTCATCGAATAGATGCTGCGTTGTTGCCAACTATTGACATTTAAACGGTAATTATGTCCCACCGTTCCCTAATTTACCTATTGGTTTAATTATAATTTACACCCCTTCTTTTTGGGTAATTTTCAAATAATACTCCGACCTCTTAATTTTAAGATATTAAGTTTATTAATTTTTAAGTTCAAACAAATTTTACCTTAGAGACAAAATCAGAATATCCAGGACCACATGTCGAGTAAAAAGAAATTTGAGGACATTTTTGTCAATCAAAAGATTATAGTTTTCAAAACAATGGTGCTTTACAAATTAAGGGCAAAAAAGTAATTTCACACAAAAGGAAATTACGTCATTTTGCTTATAGGGTGCAATTTGTCTGAACTTAAAAATTAACGAGCTTAATATCTTAAAATTGGGAAATTGGAGTGTTAATTGAAAATGACCTAAAATATAAGGGGTGTAAAGTATAATTAATTTTATTTTTTATTTTTTTATTTAAATTATATGAATTTTTTTTTTTACAAATAACAAAATTTAAATTTGACATCACTGTGGGGGAAATTGCATATAGTATGAAAGTTGAACGATAAAATACAATTAATTGTTTTTAGACTTATTATTATATGTTAAACAAAAATTTGTTAGAAATTAAACTATGTCCTTCAATGGGGGATGGGAGTACAAAAAAAAAAAAGAGTTGATTAAAAAGAGTCTGCCGTCTGGCTCTAGAACAATGCACGAGGCCATCAATTTTTCAATACAAATCTCGCGCTCTCGCAGCAAAAGGAGTGCTGTTGCGTCCAATTGCCCCCTATCCTCTGATGCGAAGGAGTAACGTGGCAACATCATTCGGAAAAGTTGTACACGAAAAGCCCATCAAGCTAGAAAGTAGAAACAGGTAATAACGGCAAACAGATTTGCCCCCCAAAAAAAAAAAAAACCAATTGGAATATGCTATTTCGCATATTTCAAATAGCATAATTTTTTTTATAACGAAAAAGTCTATTACTCCCAACTTTTGTGCACAGGATCTAAAATGACCTAACTTAGTTAGAAAGTCCACTAAATGAGTTGGGAGGCAGCAATAAATTAGGAACACTTGAACTAATCTCACAGTCCAAATATCATTTACTTCAAGGAGTCCAAATCCGGACTTCTAGCTATTCAACTATGACCCTTGAAAGCAAGGAATAAGAAAAAATTAGGTTAAAAACTTATATAAACCAATGAAATGATATTAAATAACTATTCCTATTACACATTTAAGTTAATCAATATATGATTTATTGTTGTGATATTTTCACATGATATGTTTAGATTGGCTTCATCTTTTTTTCAGAATAGTTTGGCGGAAAGCAGGTTGACACATTATAAGATTCCTACGAGATTTCAACTGAGCCACCAAGCATCAAGTGTCACGAAAGATGCACACTCCATCGCTTACAAACTCACACGACAAAAGCAATGCCAAGTTGCTGCCTGAACGACCAAAAGAGAAATTATGGGTACAGAAAAGAGAAAAAGTGTTTACCGACATAATATATGTACGCGTGGGATCCATGGCCCCCTGAGCTGGATGGGCGTGGAAACGCATACTTGATTGCAGTGACAAAATGCCGGTCGGCATCGTTTTGAACTTCAGTTACTGTGCTCATAATGTGAATCTCGAGTATGGACTACCACGGCAAATATTCTCCTTTTCGAAGTCTACCAAATTAGCGGCGGTTAGGTGTGAATCCAACTGAAATTCTGAGTTAGAGGTGCTTTTAAAATTCCATTGGTAGTATTGGAATTAGTCTCACATTGATTATGAAAGTAATTGATGGTTAGTTTATAAATATAAGGAAAAATTTTGTCTCTTGATATTAATTTTTGGGATTAAAAAGACTCAAGATCACCCAACACTAATATTATAACTTAAGTTTATTAAGTCTCAGTCTAACGTTCCACAAGAGAAGCAGGTTGTCCCCTCTTTAACTCCAGAGGAGATTGTTGGTGTTAATCCTAATTTATTTTTATAAAAAAGTATAATTTTTTGTAAAAAAAAAAAAAGAAAAAATTTATGTGATATCCAAACAAGCTTTAGTTCCAAGAAGCTATAATTTATTTTTGCTCTTAATTAGATAAAAGTATATATATTTTTTACAACAAGGAACAATTTGCAACACCCTTTTATCTATACTCTATAGTCCGGGCTTGATAAAACTATCAAGAGATCAAGTGTCGAATGCATAACTTGAATTTAAACTTAAAAATAAATGAAAAAAAAAGCTTCTGATTGTGAGAGGCTATGGGCCTCCTCTCATAACCTTTAGCTTGTCTCTGGTACCTCGTCCTGAAAGAGATAAAAACTTTAGACTAAATTAAATTTTAATATACAACACCAACTTTTTTTGGTTTTTGATAAATTTATGGTGATTATTTTATATATGGTATTCTTTTTTTTAGCATATAATGTATATTTGTTGCTCTTATGAGGTAAAATACAGAAAAAAACACCATATTGGGCAAAACATGAGAAGGAAAATGCCGAAAGCGTAGCCAAAGACAGAAACGAAAAAGAGCCGAGACAGATGCTACCACGACGGACTGACTTGTTCCATGATACGAAAGCTAGATAACAAATTTTGGGATTTAGTGAGCAACGAATCTATAACTGTACGCTGAGTCATCTTATCCTTTTTTTTGAGCGGACACAGAGGCACCCAAATTTGGAGAGACCGGGGAGATTACTAACCGTCCGGAGCCACATAAAACGCAGAGCTGGACAGGTGGAAACAAAAGCCAGTTTGCGGACACACGTGGAGAGATATCACGGCATCAGCAGCAGAACTGAACTTGTCCTTTATTCAGTTACCTCGGTGCACGACGAAGATCAGGAAACGGCAGCAAGTTCCGGCACAATGTGGCCGCAATTATAAAATTTTTAATTGCTCTCTATCCAAAGCCTGATAGCGACAGGAGCAGCAAGTGGGCGACCAGATTCAGGCTTCCATTTTGCTCGTAAATTAATAAATAAATAAAAAAGAGAATAGAAAACCAATTGTCTAACTTCTAAACAAATCAGAGACTCGAGCATCTATATATGAATCTGCCAGCTTCCCCAGATCGGAACCTTGTCGGCAGCAGGATTAATCCTCACCGTTTTTTGTTTTTTTTTTCAAAAAGAAATACGTAGAAGTAATCACATCTAAGTTAACCCTATGAGGTTTTTATTTTTATTAGATTATTTAATGTTTATAAATAACTTAGAAAAGGAGTATAAGATATGTCTATATATTTAGTTTTAATTACTTTGCAACAATATTATTTTTAATTATATTCTTAATTTTTCATGTTCGTAAAGGGAGTAAATGGAACAAGTTGCATGCATTTCGTTTTTTTCTCATGCGAGCAAGTTGGGTTTGTCGTATAGAAGAAGAAACGGTTCAAGGGGAATTTCTATTTTCGTAGCTAGCAATACTCGTGGATCACATAACCTTACGAAGCTGACCCAAGGACTGTTCACCAGCCGGACTTCCAAAGCTTTTTCCTTCGCCATAATCAAAATCAGACTGCTTTACCAAAGTCAGCTCTTTTGATGCTCAAAGGACCAGGCGAATGATTCTTAAACAGAAAAAAGGAATATCAAATTTTGATACACAGTCCTATGTGCTAGTCTTTGATGCTAAAATTTTGGGAGTATCAAATAATTTCTATCCTTGGATGGTGGAAATAAATAATTACAGACTTTTTTTTTCAATTTTCTACAATAAAAAATCCAATTTTACATGCATATATACAAAATGATAAAATTAGGAAAAATAATGGACGGATTTTAGCATAATAATACCATGCTATATAGATATATTTTCATGGGATATTTCATTACTTGATCCAGTGAAATGTGGAATCTACTCATTGACTTGATCAATTTGGAAAGGCTACTCATGGAGCAGACTCATGTGGCATAGAACCAGAAATCCATGTTGAAAGAGTACCCGGGAAGGACTCAATTGAATAGCAGTACAGTCATGAATTTTGCCATGATAGAGGTTCGGCCAATGCTCTAGAAGACTCGTTGAGGAACTCTAAGTTCTTGATGACATTCCAATTGAAGAACAATATCAGATCAGAACATTTAAATGCTGAACACCATTATTTGATGGCCTAAAGAGCAGTCGCATAAGCAAGCAATCTAAATAGAGAAACCTCCATCATATTAATCTGGCAGAGGTACCATTACATATGGAAACATTACTATCTTGGGATTTATATCTTGGTATAGAGACTAGAGTGCGAAGTTGAGGGAGTGGAAACTGAAGTATGCAGGCATGCAGCCAATTTCATGCCACCCATTTTGAAACCTTGAGACTTCTGCTGGCATACAGAGCTACCGACACTTTCATTGATTCAGGTCCACAGACCAAGACTCCGATATCTGATCCACCCATTTCACTTGGAAACTTTGCAAATATATCTGTTCAATTCACTTGTTAGAATCTATTGGCTCTGGAATGCTGAGATTATTAAGTTTGAACTTGGTTTTGTTAAGAGAGAGAGAGAGAAGATATGAAAACCATGGAAGTAGAGAAAGTACCTTGAAAGTCGGGCCTTCCTCCAAAATGGATTTCATGTTCCTCAAGGGTACTTCTTGATTCTATATCCATGGCTTTCCCTTGTTTCTGGGAGACTGCCGATGTGTAATGCTTTGCCCTTCTCCATCTCCAAATAATTGCCACCGAAGTGCTGCATAATAAAGCTATGGGAAATGAAGAGAATAGAAGTAGATCAGCAACCCAAGATGGAGTTTTGTCTTTGGGTGGTTTAGAGGCCTTCTTTTGGGAGGGAATAAAGATATGATTGAAAGAAATGAGAAAGACGAGGAAAACAATTGAGGTAAATCCAGCCAAGGCAGCAATACAAGGCAAACTTTCGAGCCCATATATTGCATAATTGGAAGATTTTGTGCTGAAGTTTACTGTTTGAACTTGAGATGAATCGATTATAAGTTCTCTTGCTGTCGGACCAGCTTGCACTTCTTGGGTCACAAAAACTTTCAGTTTTAGATGCCATCTTTCAGTTGATTGGTTCTGGAGCAGAGATGAGATTGAGTTCAACAGACGTACGTCTTGAGACTTCTTAATAACGTATACAAGCTGCACTCTTGTGGGGAATGCATATTTGGGGCTGTTCTGTGCTGACGAAATTTCTTGCAAAATGCTCAGAAATGGAGTTATACCAATTCCACCAGCAACCAGAAGTAGACTGTCATATCTGCACAAGGATCTCTTTTTATTAGTATAGACATCTAAACCCCGTAACAGGACTTCTAGGCATGGCCATTGAACAACTCCTGTTGACAATCTAAAAAGAAAAAGGTAGTTCAATATAGGCTAATTAGTTTCTATACCCTAAGAAGTCCACTGAGGCAGGTCCATAAGGGCCTTCAACTCCTATTGGTATGCACTTTCTCTGATCAGCACCGGAGTGTAGCTCAGCTTGTATCATGTCATAGAGGGAACTTGTCCACGATCCTTCACATTTAACTAAGACAGACAACGGGTCATCATCAATACTAGAGCAGGAGATTATACAGAAGGAGTGCCACTGAATTTTGGATATACTTGGTATCTTCATGAATACCACACTGGTCGGGGTGTACTTAAAACCTGCAATAAGTAGGAAGAATTTAGTGATTCCAAGTTTTCAAGCCTCCTCTGTATGAGATTCTGATGACTGTAAGGGATGAAAAAATTACTTGGATCCTTAGGCAGAATAAGCTCTATAGCCTTCGAAGGGAAGACTTTTTCTGCAAGAATGCAAGTTTCTGGTCTTGATTGTACAATTCGGAGAACCTTTCAAGAGTGCTTGTCACTTGCTTACAAATCGACTTCCTTATAGTTGGCAAATCACAGAACGAGATATCTGCAGTGTCACCTGCAACATCAGAATGGACATGTGTATTGTTTGAAATTCTTTATTTTCATCATTCCATTATGCTAAATAAGATGTTGACATTAGTTTGAATGTCACATAGAGGCATTGCCTCCTACCCTGAAAAAATGAAAAAATAATACCATGCTATATATATATCTTTTCATGGGATATTTCATTACTTGATTATTCTGTGAGTCCCACTACTCTCCAAAGCCCAATACGTTATATGGTCTATCAGAGATTGATGGAGAGCTATAGCCTATATGGAATCTACTGATCGACTTGGTCAATTTGGAAAGGCTATATTGGACGAACCTCCGGCAAGACTAAAACCATATAGGCACCAACATGCCTTGCTAAACAACAACAACGATTAAGTAATTTGGACTTAAAATTGATGTTCGAATCTCGGTTCTACCTTGTGCTCACTGGTGCAGCAATGGATGGTTGTGTAAGTTACAAAGATTGCATAATTTGGGACAACTTCTAAGACCACCAAAATAAAAGCTCATTTTTACGGCCTAAAACAAAGAATTTTTGATGACGGCCGAAGGAATATTCAAACGTAACGCTGGATTGCCAGATTGGGACCGGTGATCTTTCTAGCGAATTATATTCAAACAAAACTGTCATGAAGTTTTCATTATCTAAATGATATTTGACCAATCTTCCACACACACTTCACCAAACGCTACATCCTGCCGCCGGCAACAGCTTGAGTCACCGAAGCCTGCACGGATGCTACCCCTCATACCCCTCCTCGTTGTTCAATTCTTCCTCTCCCCCACCTTTGCCGTCAACTTCCTCTACAATTCCTTCACTGGGATTGTCAATGCCACCGACCTTACTCTCATCAACGACGCTCGGTTCGACTCCTCCGTCGTCCGCCTCACCAATGATTCCAACCAGTACTCCTTCGGGCGAGCCTTCTATCCCACCAAACTCACCATGAGATCCTCCTCAAATTCATCGGCACTCTCTTCCTTTTCTACTTCGTTCGTGTTCTCAATACTGCCCACGATTGCTACTAGTCCTGGCTTCGGCCTCGCCTTTGTTCTCTCGAATACTACTTCCCCACCCGGCGCGCTTGCTAGCCAGTACTTCGGGATTTTTACAGACGATAAAGTTCCGACCGTGGCGCCCCTTCTTGCGGTTGAATTTGATACAGGACGAAATCCAGAGTTCAATGACCCGGATGACAACCACATCGGCATCGACCTCAATAGTATCATCTCGGAGACGATCGTGACGGCTGGTTACTATAATTCAACAGGGGGTTTCGTCCCCGTGCGAATGCGGAATGGTCAGAATATACGAGCTTGGATTGATTTCAATGGTACGAGCTTCGAGATCAATGTTACCATAGCTCCGATTGGTGTTTCTCGCCCGTCAAGGCCTACGCTTAGTTTCAAGAATCCGGTTATTGCTAATTACGTTTCGGCTGAGATGTACGTTGGGTTTTCGGCGTCCAAGACCGAATGGATTGAGGCGCAGAGAGTTTTGGCTTGGAGCTTGAGCAACACCGGAGTCGCTAGGGAGATAAACACGACCAATTTCCCCCTTTTTGAGCCGGAGTCGTCGTCTAGTTCCTTGTCAGCCGGGGCAATTGCTGGGATTACCGTCGGTTCTGTTGCTTTTGTGGCCACTTGTGCAACTGGGTTTTACTTGTATTGGCGAAAGAGCAAGTTGAAAGATGAAGAGGATGAGATCGAAGACTGGGAACTTGAATACTGGCCTCATAGATTTTCTTACGAGGAGCTCAGCCAGGCCACCAATGGGTTCTCCAGTGAAGACCTTCTGGGCTCGGGTGGGTTTGGCAAAGTCTACAAGGGAACTCTGTCAAACGGCACGGAAGTCGCAGTCAAATGCGTGAACCACGATTCGAAACAAGGGCTGAGAGAATTCATGGCAGAGATCTCAAGCATGGGCAGGCTCCAGCACAAGAACTTGGTTCAAATGAGAGGATGGTGCAGAAAAGGCAACCAGCTTATGCTTGTGTACGACTACATGCCCAACAGAAGCCTCAACACATGGATCTTCAACCAGCCCACAAAGCTACTCGGCTGGGAACAACGACGCAAAGTGCTCGCTGACGTGGCGGAAGGCCTCAACTACCTCCACCACGGTTGGGACCAAGTGGTCGTTCACAGAGACATTAAATCCAGCAACATATTATTAGACTCAGACATGCAAGGCAGACTCGGTGACTTCGGACTCGCCAAGCTATACCAACACGGTGAAGTTCCGAACACAACACGTGTGGTGGGCACTTTGGGTTACTTAGCACCCGAGCTGGCAACAGTGGCCGTACCCACGTCGTCCAGCGACGTGTACAGCTATGGAGTGGTAATTCTCGAAGTGGCGTGTGGGAGGAAACCAATAGAGCTGTCGGCGTCGGAGGAGGAGACAGTGCTGATAGAATGGGTGAGGGAGCTGTACGTGAACGGGAAGGTGGGTGAAGCGGCGGACCCAAGGATAAGGGGACAGTACGAGGCTGGGGAGATGGAGTTGTTGCTCAAACTTGGGCTGGCTTGCTGCCATCCAGATCCCCAACGAAGGCCCACCATGAAGGACGTGGTGGCGCTGTTGGTGGGCGAGCAAGCGGCCGCTACTCCAGCGGACTTGCTGTCGGAGTTGGCAACAGGTGACAGAAGAATCAGCGGCGATGAGTCAGAGGAGGTGGCGCCGCTCAACCCTCCGGTGTAAATGCCTTTTTTTTGGGCCCTTTTTCCTCATAGATTTATTAAATTTCATTTTATTTATGTACAAGTTTTAATTTTTTATTCAATTTAAAAATATTTTGTTGTAATAGTTTGGTATTCTTCCACGAGACAGTGAGAGACTGAGCTGGATTGATATCCAGAAACGTAGACTGCATACTTCCCTTTCCTTAATTCAGAGAGCAATATAGACTGACCGTACAAAGTTTTTAACTCCATGAATCCGATCTCTAATCAATAGAGGAACTTACAGAAAATTTAAGTCAGATACTTCGGTTTCTATCTTAATTACACACATTTATTTTGATTGGATCTGATATTTATAATGATTTCTTCGAATGATAAGGTCCAATATGGTGGCAGTGGAATTTATGACTCGAAACTAGAATTATATAGGGGCCCAATATACAGAAAGACAAGTTGGTGGCAAGTTGACTTTTATGTTCATTTGAAATGTCTCTTGATGTTTGGTACAAGAAAATTTTATCTTTTTCAAAAAATATTTTAAAAATATAATTTTTACAAACAAATAACAAAATTTCAAAAATTTAAGCTTTCTTATATATATATATAATGCATCAAATCTTCCTTTTCCAAACTCCATTACTTTATGATAGTCTACTCTCCTATCCTAATTGAATGGGTCAAAGCCATATCAAGATTATAGTGGCAACTTTACTAACAAAAAGATTATAGTGGCAACTTGACCTTTGAGAGGAGATGAAGAGCTTGCAGACTGCATACCTGCCTTTATCAAATTACCTGTACTCCTGGACTACTTAAAAGACTGTTCGTTAACTACCCTATGCTAGCTGCAAAGGTTTACTTTAGACCGATATGAACTTCACGAACTTTGTTCTATAGTCTCTTTTTTGACTCCTAAAAGTTGGAATTTGGATGATCGGAGCACACTCATGGAGCATAGAACCAGAAATCCATGTTGAAAGAGTAACCGGGAAGGACTCAATTGAAGAGCAGTAGAGTCATGAATTTTGCCATGATAGAGGTTCGGCCAATGCTCTAGAAGACTAGTTGAGGAGCTCTAAGTTCTTGATGACATTCGAATTGAAGAACAATATTAGTTCAGAACATTTAAATGCTGAACTCCATTATTTGATGGCCTAAAGAGCAACCACATAAGCAAGAAATCTAAACAGAGAAACCTCCATCATATTAATCTAGAAGAGGTACCTTTACATATGGAAACATTACTATCTTGGGATTTATATCTTTTTATAGAGACTAGAGTGTGAAGTTGAGGGAGTGGAAACTGAAGTATGGAGCCCTTTTCTTGCCTCCCATTTTGAAACCTTGAGACTTCTGCTGGCATACAGATGCTACCGACACTTTCATTGATTCAGGTCCACAGACCAAGACTCCGATATCTGATCCACCCATTTCACTCGGAAACTTTGCAAATATATCTGTTCAATTCACTTGTTAGAACCTATTGGCTCTGGAATGCTGAGATTATTAAGTTTGAACTTGGTTTTGTTAAGAGAGAGAGAGAGAAGATATGAAAACCATGGAAGTAGAGAAAGTACCTTGAAAGTCAGGCCTTCCTCCAAAATGGATTTCATGTTCCTCAAGGGTACTTCTTGATTCTATATCCATGGCTTTCTTTTGTTTCTGGGAGACTGCTGAAGTGTAATGCTTTACCCTTCTCCATCTCAAAATAATTGCCACCGAAGTGCTGCATAATAAAGCTATGAGAAATGAAGAGAATAGAAGTAGATCAGTAACCCAAGATGGAGTTTTGTCTTTGGGTGGTTTAGTGGCCTTCTTTTGGGAGGGAGTAAAGATATGATTGAAAGAAATGAGAAAAATGAGGAAAACAATTGAGGTAAATCCAGCCAAGGCAGCAATACAAGGCAAACTTTCGAGCCCATATATTGCATAATTGGAAGATGTTTTGCTGAAGTTTACTGTTTGAACTTGAGATGAATCGATTATAAGTTCTCTTGCTGTCGGACCAGCTTGCACTTCTTGGGTCACAAAAACTTTCAGTTTTAGATGCCATCTTTCAGTTGATTGGTTCTGGAGCAGAGATGAGATTGAGTTCAACAGACATATGTCTTGAGATTTCTTAATAACATATATAAGCTGCACTCTTGTGGGGAATGCATATTTGGGGCTGTTCTGTGCTGAGGAAATTTCTTGCAAAATGCTCAGAAATGGAGTTATACCAATTCCACCAGCAACCAGAAGTAGACTGTCATATCTGCACAAGGATCTCTTTTTATTAGTATAGACATCTAAACCCCGTAACAGGACTTCTAGGCGTGGCCATTGAACAACTCCTGTTGACAATCTAAAAAGAAAAAGGTAGTTCAATGTAGGTTAATTAGTTTCTATACCCTAAGAAGTCCACTGAGGCAGGTCCATAAGGGCCTTCAACTCCTATTGGTATGCACTTTGTCTGATCAGCACCGGAGTGTAGGTCAGCTTGTATCATGTCATAGAGAGAACTTGTCCACGATCCTTCACATTTAACTAAGACAGACAACGTCTCATCGTCAATACTAGAGCTGGAGATTATACTGAATGAGTGCCACTGAATTTTGGATATACTCGGTATCTTCATGAACACCACACTAGTCGGGGTGTACTTAAAACCTGCAATAAGTAGGAAGAATTTAGTCAAACTCCTCTGTATGAGATTCTGATAACTGTAAGGGATGAAAAAATTACTTGGATCCTTAGGCAGAATAAGCTCTATAGCCTTCGAAGGGAAGACTTTTGCTGCAAGAATGCAAGTTTCTGGTCTTGATTGTACAATTCGGAGAATCTTGTCTAGGCCAAACAGAAAAATCCCAGGGAAGACCATATAGAAGTGTCGATCTCCAGCATGAAACAGGAAAAATACTAGGAACACTGT
Source organism: Morella rubra (assembly GCA_003952965.2). Lineage (NCBI taxonomy): Eukaryota > Viridiplantae > Streptophyta > Magnoliopsida > Fagales > Myricaceae > Morella > Morella rubra. The sequence goes on from CM025852.1 coordinate 6,275,373, forward strand.
GTATAGATGGTGGATGTAATAGAAAATTTCGAACTTTCTCCTCCTTATCTGAGGAAGTGATGTGATCCAGATCACGAGCCCAGAGACAAGAGCAATCTCCCCTGCAAGGTATATCCTGCCTGTTTTCTGCCATTTCCATATCTGTTGTTCAATAAATACAACCCAAGAGAAAATAGGAAACAAGTTAGAACTGCAATACCAAATAGTGCTGATAAAAATGTTGTATGAAAAGAACGGTTGAAATGACTAGGAATTTCGTAGTTAGAAGTGTCAACAAAAAGAGTATGAATTACTTCATCCTGGATATGGTGGCTGACACCCCAGATGAATAAGGTGCTCCCACCATGGAAAGTGGCAAAAGTTAGCATAGCTGTCCCAACCCACGTATGGTATCTTACTGAAGCTTCAAATTGGATGCCGAGTAAGCGAAATATGGCCAACCCCCTCAATATAGGCAGAAGCAACAAAGCAAGGCAGACTTCTGATAGCAAACCGAACCGGGTTGCCACTCTCAAGTACTTGAGTTGCCACCTGAGACACGAATGTAGCATTAACAATGGAGGAACAATTGGTTTTCAGTGGCCAACATATATAGAACAGAACTCACATATTCAACTTCAGTGTTTTGACTGCAATCAACTTCTTGAAATCGTTAGAGATGCGAACATAGAAAGTCCATGCTAGACAGAGGACAAACAGAATAGCTGCTAGAATTTCTACACCAGATAGTACTCCAATAAAGCTGTTCACAACCATGGGATTTGAGAAAGCCGAAAGTGAACTTCTTCCTTGCCTGTGATCCATATTAACCAGGAGAAAAAACCAATAACTTTTATGGAGGTGAACAACAAATCAATATTTATGAATTCCATAGATGGGAATAATACTACCTGCTCATTGGTTCTCTAGCTTTCAAATCCAAGTAAACAAGTCCGAGTATAGCCACAGCAATTAAAGGCATTGTGTACACAGCGAAATTGAGGCCTGCAACATGCAAATCCACAATAATTCACAATTATAATTATGTATCCTGTTTCAGATAAAAATGATCACCCAACAGAAAATCCTGCTTAATTCAATTGAGGCCAAACCCCGTCTAATTGAATGAGTGTTCATGAAAAGGCACGTTTCCTTCAACTGGAAAACCTGTCTAGATGAAGTCTATATGTTATACCATAATATCCAAATACAGTAGTAGTAGTGCTCTCTTCGGCTCCTTTCCATTTCCTTGTCCACAGTTCTGTGGGCTTTATAAGCCAAACAGCAATCCAACCAGTGAATATTAGAATCAGGAGTACTTTCAGAATAGCAAGCAAAATGGCCTTTGCCATGTCTGTCTGCAAATAGGTTGCAGTGTGCAGTTTTTGAGCTTTAGGATGGAAGTCTGCATATAAAGAAATCCAGAGAAAGATTGAAACCACAAGCGTAACAGAAGGTTGAACATAGCCCCACCACCTTCCAAGAGTGCTTGTCACTTGCTTACAAATCGACTTCCTTATAGTTGGCAAATCACAGAACGAGATATCTGCAGTGTCACCTGCAACATCAGAATGGACGTGTATCGTTTGAAAATCTTTATTTTCATCATTCCATTATGCTAAATAAGACGTTGACATTAGTTTGAATGTCACATAGAGGCATTGCCTCCTACCCTGAAAAAATGAAAAATATTACTGGTCTTATTTAAGACAGAGTTAAACGTCATTTATTTTTCCGCAAATGGCCATACCTTTTAAGACAAGCGAAAGAATAGATTATGCATAGGAAAATTCCTTCTGTCAAAAATGAGGAAGTTTACCTACTGAAGCTTTAAAAGGTAATCATTTCTTGCAAGCTTCCTGAGAATAAACCAAACTCCGCTTGAGAGCCACACAAGGACATTAACATGTTCTTAAGCATCATAGTACGCAAGATTTAGATTGTAGAGAGATATTGAAGCTCTCAGCTAAGTGCCATGGTAATGGCAGATGTGAAGAGACGTAATATTCTTGTTATACCTTATTACATATGACTTACAGCAGATAAAATTCAAGTCTCAAGAGTGTTGTAAGAGGTCAACAATTTGTTCATTTGGCAGCTGTACCCATCTGTTACGATGATCTGCTTTATTCTGGTAAATGGTCCCTGTATAGGATATAGTGGACTCATGGTCCACTGCTCATGCCTTCCTTTAACTTCTCACTTTATGCTATTTTATTCCTTCAGGCCAGAGATATAAAGCGAGTGCACCTGAAAGGATAGGCGATTCCAGGTGATTTGAGTCAGAGTTTCAAACAAGCAAACTTAGAAGTGGACCTCGGCCTATCATTATTAGAATAAACAAGATCAATGGCATAGAATCACTGATGACTTGCGAAATCTCATGTCGCACATGAACTTTCAAGATGTAAGTAATTCCTAATGGATTACCGGTCAATCATAGTGACAGGAAGCTTCTTTAGATGACTTGATAAAATGACTTTAAGAGTGAGTGCTTGTTCTGTACAATTCTAGAGGTAATGATAGGTAGCATATGTATGAGCCCCTCACCATTGAGATTCTAGGATTTCAGGCTTTCTTATTGATAACCAAGATGGCATACAGTGAATCGAGTTGGTAGACCCACATGGAAAGTAGGTCGTATTTAGTCACAGTTGAAGAATCCAAAACTGAGCAAACATTTATTGAGTATGCTTGTACTGATTTTGAAGCTCGCAGCCCTTCCAAAAAACCAAACGAGGCTTAGTTACAGGCCGCCTTCTTGAAGCAAGGATGATAAACTGGACTCATTCATAGGCAATTCCATGCAAATAGGGTATAACTCTTTCTGAAACAAGTAACAAACAAATATGTCGGTCAGTAGGAGAGATGTTTGTTTAACATTTTTTAGTACACCATCCGAGATATCAAGCAATTATGAAAATTTTTCCCTCCTCATCGTGAATCATTACCTCAAAATCATATGCCTGCGATTATTCAGGAATCACCACTTTGAGCGACTGAAAAAAGTAAACACCACCAGATTAAAAGAGAATTATGAGAGATGAGAGGGAAATTACCTTTACCAAAGTGATCATTGATTATCATACTTTTGAACAGAGAATCTTGTTTCTTCCTATGACTAAATAATGCAGGACACACTAAAGAAAAGAAAAGGGATAAACGCAAAATTAGTCCATGTGCTATATGTGAAAATTAAATTAGTCTTCGTGATAATAAAAATCATAAAATTAGTCTCATAGTTCCACTTTCATTTGCCATTAGTCTTCCATCAGAGACTGATTTTTTGCTTTGTATTGATCCCTAAAGAAAATTATGCCATAAGAAAAATGCTATGATGCAACTGGGTCTCCCTGAAATTGGTACTTTGGAGGTTCATAAGCATTTTTATTAATATTTGTTGAGTGGAATGAAGGCTCCAGACAGTTCCTCCATTTATCAGTTTAAATTACCTCCACTAATTTAATATTTCAAAACCCTTGTAGGGCCTCCATTTATCACTTTGTTCACTAATGTTCTATCACCTTATCTAACCGTTCTGCCTTTTTATTGTACTTGTACTTGTACAGTGAGTTTTAAACCTTGTTGACGTGTGCAAGCAGGACTGCCTACACGTGGCAATGTTCAGTGTGGGCTTACAAGGAAAGCACAGAATGAAAATCATGGTGTTTGTCAAAGCAAAATGATGATACGCACAAATACACTGGTGCTATTTTCACATTCTAGTGGAAACCAATTTTTTCATCATTATTAGAAACCTACCTGCAAATTTGTGTAAAACGGTACAGTACTCGCAGCTTCCCACCGAAAAGAAGATTTCTTGCAGTTGATTGATTGGTGTCATGGTAGAGATCCCACTTTTCAAGCAACTCATGATACCTGCCTGGGCGATTCACTGGGTGCCTTGCAAGCTTAACCAACAGGTGCACCTTCTTGCCCACTGGGCTGCTCGCTTTAAGCTTTCTGAATTCTGGTTTTGTCAATTGTAATTGCATTCCGTCCTTTATTTTATGTTGTGATTCCGACGTTGGCTCGTTTTACTATATGGATACTTCTATTAGTATTCTTGAGTATCTGTCTTCCCTGTCTTCGTCACAAGCCAAGCCATAAGCTATGGCGTGCATTATTGTGCCCACATGCAGCTCAACCATAGATGATCATGGAAGAGAATTTGTGGTACCTATGTATAGTTTCAAAAGTTGGCAGCGACGTAACAATAGTACCGGTCCAGACACAGAATTTAGTGGAGACTGAAAATCCTTGTGGAGCATAGCACCTCTGCACCTCTGCACCAGTACCATACAGCAGAATCTCGGGAAGCGACAAATAGAAGCCGCAGTTGGTTTGTAATTCCATATGCCTTGGTGCAAGACCATTAAAAGCCCTTAAGCCCAAGGTTCGAAGCTTTGAACCCATAACAAAGCAAAAAGAAAAAACCGAAAATAATGTACCCTTCAACCTAATCCCTAAAGACTACAGTACAATAATACCCTTTAGAAGTACCTTTAAATCAAATTTCGATGTAATTTCTCAATTTAAAGGATCCCTTCAATTTGACAACCAAGGGTACAATTTTGGATTTAAAATTTTCTGAACTCATCTAAAGTTCCTTTGCCGTGTTCTGTTTTCTTACCCTCGTATTTTTTGTTGTATGTTGGGGTGGGGGGAAGACTATCCAAGTAAGAACCATATACTTCATCTTTGTATGAGTGAGAAAGTGCACATCATCTTCAATGGGAGATTATCTTTTTTGTCACTGCTTTATGGAGAAAATGACCATCATTATTAACGAATCAACCGACATCCTTTTCAATTTTCTTTATGCACCCCATATTTTCCCTCTATGACTATGAGGCTGTGCAGAGATTTTGAAATACGGAGCATCTAGTCCACTTGGGCTGAGTACCCCACATTTTTTGGGAATTTGGTAAGTGGCATTAAAAAAAAGGGGGAAGAAGACCCGTGGAAATGTCGGACATAAATACAAAACAGGGGAAGATGACCCCTGGAAAGGTTAGGCGCAATTATACATCACAGCCAATGGCAACCCTTCTACATACAACAAAAAGATCATGCACACATTAAGCTCTAATAATTGCCTCAGAAAATCCTCAATTCCTAACAAAGTACCCCACATTGAAAACAAGTAACATTAGAAAAAGAGAAATGCTTGGTGTTCTTCCTGAGTTCTTCTAGGTTTTTCTAAAAAGAATCTAATGACTCAGGATCTCTGAGTGTATAAGACTCACTTTTAAAATTAATCCTGAGCCGTTTGGATTCTTCTTAGAAGAACTGGGAAGAACCCAGAAGGACACCAAGCATTACTCTTAGAAAAACTGCTGCAAATCAATGCCAAGTACAGAGTTATGTTATTCAGGTATGGCTACTGATCCCTAAGAAGGAAAGCTATAGATCAGTTGCAATGATGATAATATAAGGAAAACTATCCCACAATACCAGCGAACGTGGTGGCTAACTGGCCAAGGTTCGCTCCCTGTAAGTGAGATGAAATGAAACTCAGGGAACGAAGTCCCATTGGTGAGGATCATCCTCCCTTATCTTTTCCTTTTTTCAAACATTCGCAGGCCCATTAAACCCTCTTTATCGGTGGTTCTGGCTGGTACATTTGCAGGCTCATCTAGATCTCTCCTGTGACAACCATAGCTAGTAAAACAGAGGACATTTTAGGTGAGAATTGATGCTGACCCTTGCATGGGTTAGGAAACCACATAATCAATTGAAATTGATAATTGATAAAATCCTACAGGTTCCTAACACACATTTTGGGTTTTGGCAGCAAGACATTTTAAGTGCATATGCGGTATGCCTAACTCTAGGGTCAAGGGCTATCAAGCCCTTGTTTTAAGCATGAGGATGATAAGAAAAGATGCTCCATTCCCGAATGTAAGGTCAAGTATCCATGAACCAAAGCTAGGCTAATAGAGGAGAAGAAAGCAAAAAAGAAGTTTCTTTTTCTCCTAAAGGCACGTAGGAAAAAGAAAAGGGTGCTATGTGACATATCCATATAGCCTGCAGACCTAGACAAAAGAGAATCTATCTCCTTTCCTCTCTTTTCTTTAGTGGCTTTGAGAGCAACAACCCTTTCCCATATAAACTGCCATTCCACTAATACCAAATCTTGTTTTTTTGGCTTTCAACCTAAATTCCCATTGTTTTTGTTCTTTATGTGTGGGGGAGGATACTTATAACCAGAGAAAGAGAGTGAAAGAAATGGAAGAAGCAAACTATGCGCAAGAAGAAGGGATGGAAGCACAATATTGTAGAGGACGAGTCATGTCACCTGAAATAGTCGAGGTAGTAGAGGATAATACCAGTACTGTTGGGAGCCGAGACGTAGGTGTTAACGATGTTTATGTAGCTGTGGGTAGAGATGACCTGGACGTGTTGAAATGGGCTCTTGATCATGCAGTTTCTCCCGGTGCTCGTGTTTTTCTTGTCCATGTTTTTCCTCCTCTTACTTACATACGTACCCCTGGTAACTGATGTTTTTTGTTTGTTTTTCAATAAACTTTTCCTCTTTCTCTATATTTGCTATTGAGCTAAGAATAGTGTAACATGTAACCTGACTTTTGCTGCAGTGTTAACATGATTCAATACATAGTTTTTTTCTGGATTCATTTTGGAAGTACTATTCCTTGTAGTTAGAAATTAAAGAATAAAAAATTTACTTCCAAGAGCAGAAACGAAGAGTTTAATTCTGGAAATACAAGCAGCAAAATTGTAGTAACGAGTGGCCGGTTTCTACTTGTCCAGAAGAATATTATGGATCCTGTCATTTTGGCATAAGGAGTCATATACCTTATCAATGGCTTTCAGCTGCTAGCTGCAGCAGTCCATGTGTTAACGTGGTGATGTCATTTTCACAGACCATTATGTTTCATATGAAAGGATGAAAGATATATGGCAAGACTGAGATGGCGGAGTGGAAATTAAGGAGTGTTTTCTGCATGCAATAAATTGACTGAATATTCTTCGGACACAGCTGAACTTTCTTCTTATGGAATATGCGTGGCAAATTTAGGTACACTGAAACATCTGCCAATGTGTAAGAAAATCAGTCATTTTCTTAGGTGACACTGGATCTCAAAGATGTGAGTCGATAATAGTTCCCAACGTTGGTCATCTGCAGCAGGATCTGTTCCAATGTGTGCTCTGTAGAGTTTCCACGCCGTGAATGTTATTACTTTCTCAATCTCATGTAGACGCATTTAAATCAGAGCAAGAAGATAATGCGGGCACATCAAAAGATTCCGTGGCCTTTACTCCTTGACTAAAACATTGTCTTTTGGAACCTTTTTGTTGACAGTTGGAAGATTATCGAGGAGCCAATTGAGCCAAGAACAGGTGAGGGTTTACATAATTGAAGAGCATAACAGGAGGAGGAATCTCTTGCTGAAATATATCCGATTGTGTAGTGAGGCCCAGGTGCAGAATATTGCTACTTATACGGCCAAATGCCCGTTAATCACACACCAAGCACCAGAGAATGGATGCTGAAAAACCCTCTTTTTTTTCCAGGTTCCGGTAGACACAATGCTCCTTGAGAGCAATTCGACAGCCAAAGCAATACTTGACCTTATTCCTGTCCTTAACATTACCAACCTTGTCATGGGGACCAAACGACCACCTTTCTCAAGGTACGACGTCTGTTCTGTTCTCTTGCACCACTCAGGTTTTGAAGATTCATTTGCTTTTTGAGCTCTTGTTCTCTGATGCCAAACCTTTAAACCCACTTAAAACGACCTGCTGAAACTGTAGCTTAAGTTGGATTCACTGAGCTTATATCTCAATTACAGAGTCGCAGGTTAACTCTGAATCAAACACTTATGGCATTTAACAAGTTACATTACCATTCTTTAGGAGATTGAGGAGAAGAATGGCAAAAGGAGAATTTGTCAAGAAGAATGCGCCTGACTTCTGTGAGGTCACCATTGTTCATGACGGCAAGAAAGTAGTGGACATTGAACAGGTAAACGAGCCGGTTCATTCATCTCTAACATCCTGCAGCTCGGGAAGACCAGAAAGTACCCGCCAGTCCGAAAGGAACTTGTTTGAGTGTGTGTGCTTTACAGGCACGTTCATTTAAAACTCGACATTTAAGACAGTATATGAACATAAAGGTATTTGCAGAAGGTCATTGCAGATTTGTACATTTCTCTGAAGCAAGAATAACGTCCATATCTGCACAAGCTCAGGACTAGAAGCCGTTTACGTAGATGTAGCAGCTGCAAAGGATAACTTCCCAGAGAAGAAACTTAAGGGAAAATAGGAGTAATAGAACAAAAGTTTTGATCCATATGTGAAATATTTAGATTTAGTCTGTGATCCATAATTCTTCATACCTGACCTCCCCTGTGACCCTGTCACTGAAAGGGTGAAGCCGCTGAAGCGAGTCTAAAGGCCAAAGCTTGTTTGGACTCGTTTTTTAGCAGATCCTTACCATGAAGGAGATATGGTTCAATTAACTGGTCTTGAAAAGAAGCTCTTTAAGTCAAGTTTTAGATATGCAAAGAAGCTCTAGTTAGAAATTTCAAGACATGAAAAATACCTCATTTTGTTATTCAATTTCCAACCGTTCCTCTAAATCTTCCTCCCTCTCTTGCATCTTAGTCTCTAGGACCGGAGACGAAGAATTTTTTTACTTTCCACCAGCACCAAAGGGTGGACCTCTCAGAGAGTGAAACACAACTAGATGCTCCCGGGGTGTGGACTGATTGGTTTGAGATACTACCTGTCAATTGGCAGACTCAAGTTTAATTCCTCACAATTCTCCTCGTGATTTAAATGGTATGTGTGGGCATGTCCAAAAGTTTTACGTGCACTCTCAAACAAGTCTCTTAGTACACTACCTACATGCTCCAAGGTCTGTCCTAAATGATGCACAAGGCTGGCTTTCAGTTTTCTTCGTTACCTAAAAAAATACAACAGTAAAAAAGTAAAATCCCAATACTATTGAAAGAGATGCAATTGGAAGATAGCATACGAATTGCTAGCCAAAAGATTTCCAGAACTTTCGGGGGCATGACACTATGTCACAGCCAAGATACATTGTATCAAAACTCCAAAGGGTTGGTCTGGTGGCTAAGACTTGGGTTTTGGTGGTTTGCTTCTTCTAAGATCTTAAGCTCAAAACTTTATACGTACTACCAACTTTTTGGAATCACTCTAGAATCTTTGACTTCGTAATTATCCGGTTTGTGTACGACAGGAGGACTGCATAGACCTTAAAGTTAATCGAGATACTCGTAAATTGACTCAAATATCTGATTACAAAAAATAGAAAAGAAAATATACATCATACAGAGCATATATCACATGATCATTCTTCATATATTTTTGATACAATTGAAGCTCTATTATGAGCACAAACATTTTGAATTTCTAATGGCCAACAATTTGTCCATTGATTGAACCATTAAGATTCATTCATGGACGAAATGATAAAAACGTAGATTAACATCATCACGTTACAAGCTATTGATGCGAAATTGGGACCATGGTAATATATTCGTCTTATAAAACGATCCCATGAAATTTATTAGGAAAATAGCATTTTATAAATGTTGTATAATTTCAGATTTCCACTCAGCTCTTTGCATTGTCGTTTGAAAATAAAAAGCAAATTAGGAGCTTACGAAAAAAAAAAGAAGCAGCAAAAATTTGCTGAACTAAGACCCAAATGGTCCGTTACTGCACAGGCACTTCGCTTCAGGTAAAATAAACTCATGGGCCGGACACGCAAGATACAAAATTGCCCACGGCCCACCTGGTTCCGAATATTGTTAGGTGATGTTTGGATCTTACCATTTTAAGGATTTAAAAATTTTGATGTATAAAAATTAATAAGAAAGTAAATGGAGAAATAACTTAAATAATTTTTTTTAATAAAAAAAGATTATTTTGTTAGGACAAATATTTGGAACGAGGAATATTAGAGATAACCAAAATATGCAATCCACGCACAACAAATGCGCTTGGAATTGTCGCCGGGAACACCTTCACAGATATTTTCCCTCCCAACACAAATAAATTGCCCAAAAGCGATACCGACGGAAAAAATATTGGCTTTCTTTCGTTTTTAAAACCCTAAACGGGATCCTGTTTTCAATTATTTCGAACGAAAGGATTATGAACCCTTACGACCACCGATACTCCGATCCGAGCTCCTACCGCGAACGTCGGAGGTTAGCCCTTTGATTCGGATCCGTGTTTTCGCTTTCAGTTCTAAGACTCTCGTGGGTTGAAATTCGAAGCTTTGTTCTTTGGTTTTTGATAGGTAATTCTTTTTTTTCTTGCTCTTATTTCCAGATGTCTGATTCTTTCATTCTTACTTGCAGTGACCTATTGGGCCAACCGCCTCAAGTGGGGCCGCCAGTGATGAGCGGTTATGGCGGCGGTGGATCCGTTCCATACGGATTGTCTCCTGCTACGGCTTACGGAAGAGGTGCACCGTCCACTTCCGGTACTTTCAACGGCTTTCCTCCATTTCAGCCTCCCGTTGGCCGATTCGATATTGGTCGAGGCGGTGGAAGCGCGGCGAATGGGCATGTTGGAGTTGGCGATAGGAGAGTAAGCAGTATGGGTCGTGGTGGTGGTGGCGGTGGCGGAAGAGGCTTTGATTCGGGGCGTGGTGGCAGTAGAGTAGGTGTAAGCCGTGGTGGGAGGAGTTTTGATGGAGCAGGCCGAGTTGGGAGTAGGAGCTTAGGTGGAGGTCATGGTGGGAATGCGAGTTTTAGTGGTGGGCGAAGTGGTGGTAGGGGTTTTGAAGGGCGCGGTGGTGGAAGAGGAGGTAGACATGGTGGTGGGTCAAGAGGAGACTTGGACAACATCGCTTTGCCCAAGCAGGATTTTGGAAATTTGGTCCCTTTTGAGAAGAGTTTTTATGTTGAGACTCCATCTGTGCAGGCGATGAGTGAGCACGAAGTTATGGTTTATCGGGCAAGGCGGGATATTACGGTGGAAGGGCGCGATGTCCCAAAGCCAATCAGGATGTTTCAGGAAGCGAATTTCCCTGGTATGCCTTTGCCCATATGTACGCCAGTGTTTGATTGTTGCTGTTAATATTGAGTTTGCTTGTATCTTTAGCTGATTGATGGAATTTGATATGTCAGATTACTGCCTTGAGGTGATTGCAAAACTGGGTTTTGTTGAGCCAACCGCAATTCAGGCTCAAGGATGGCCAATGGCTCTAAAGGGTAGGGATCTAATTGGTATTGCTGAGACTGGTTCTGGTAAGACTTTGGCATATCTGCTTCCAGCTTTGGTACATGTGAGCGCGCAGCCACGATTGGGTCAGTATTGTCTGCTGTTTTATGTTGCCACTCTTTGTTGTCCAGTGAATTTACATTCATTATTCTCTTGTTACAACTATTCAGTACAAGGTGAAGGTCCTATTGTATTGGTGTTAGCACCAACTAGAGAATTAGCCGTTCAGATCCAAGAAGAAGCTGTAAAATTTGCGTCACGTGCGAACATAAGAAGTACTTGCATATATGGTGGTGCTCCTAAAGGGCCTCAAATTCGTGATCTTAAAAGAGGTACTTGTGTCGCATTTCCGTGTAGCTCTCATTGCTATTCATAAATATATGTTAACCGAGATAGGTGGATGAACACGACAAGTTTACTTTTCCATATGGCAGGTGTAGAGATTGTCATTGCTACTCCTGGTCGACTGATTGATATTTTAGAAGCCCAACACACAAACTTGCGCAGAGTGACTTACCTTGTGTTGGATGAGGCTGATCGTATGTTGGACATGGGATTTGAGCCTCAGATCAGGAAAATTGTAGCTCAGGTATGATAATTTTGTGCAAGTGTACAGATTTAAGGGCAGCATTAAAACTCTATAAAAGAAATGTTCTCTTTAAAGGATGTATCTTTGGGTTATTTAATCAAGCACATATTGCAAATTTTGGATAAAGAAGTTCTAGATTGAGCTGCATTGGTAGCCTGGATTTTTTTTTCCTTAGTGGAAATGTGAAAAAGATTCATGCCTCTATCAACATGAAAAAATTCCATATTATTGGTGAACGAATTTCTACTTAGTCTTTGTCGAAAGATTCAGGTACGTCTGTTATTGATTATTTGGATACATGATGGAATTTTCTCACCTTTATTTAACTGTTATCTTTCTACGATAAAAGCTGCTGCGTCAGTAAAACAGATGTTCTCTCACTACAGATCCGACCAGATAGGCAGACATTGTATTGGAGCGCCACATGGCCAAGGGAGGTTGAAACTCTGGCAAGGCAGTTTTTACGCAATGCATATAAGGTTTATCTTTTAAATGCTTGGGCTTACACGCGCACACATTATTATTCTTTTTGGGTCATACATGCACACACATCACATGATTGTAATTGTTGCTTTCCTCTTCTTCTATTGTGGCTCAAAGCTAGAGCTAATATAGTGTTGTTTGAATGATTGTAATTGTTAAGGTAATTATTGGGTCATCTGATCTGAAAGCAAACCAATCTATAGTTCAAGTTGTTGAAGTTCTGACAGAGGCAGAGAAATATAATAGGTTTGTGTGGACAAATGGATCTCAATAAAAGGCTGATATTTTTGTTAGCATGATTTTGCTAAGTATATTTTGTCAATGCAGGCTGATCAAGCTGCTTAAAGAAATGATGGATGGGAGCCGAATTCTGATATTTTTGGAGACTAAAAAAGGATGTGATCACGTTACAAGGCAATTGAGAATGGATGGATGGCCGGCTCTGTCCATCCATGGTGATAAAAGTCAGGCTGAAAGGGACTGGGTTCTTGCTGAGTTTAAAAGTGGCAGAAGTCCTATAATGACTGCTACTGATGTTGCTGCACGGGGTCTTGGTAGGATCACTGTGTGTTAGGTTTTTGCATTTAGGTCTTGAAATTACAAGGATAGGCGAGTTGGCCGGCTGCTGTCCAGTATCCTGTGAATATAATTTGTGGTTTGGGTGCAAAGGGAGGAGCCATGAGCAGTCCTCGTCACTTTTATTTGCACACAAGTACTGTCTTTGTACTTTGTTAAGGAATTTATCAGTTATAACAAGATGAAGGGGTGAGATTTCTCGAACTAGGATGTTCCTTAAGAGGAACTTTGTTTGGGTATCATCGTATTCACAAAGCTCATGTTACATGGACACTGGGAGCATAGTTTGACTGATGTGGAGTTAATAGTTTCACAGGTTTTTTGTTCTTTCTGAATGCATTAGGAAGTAGAGCTGGCTTTTTATGAGGTTGGCTACTGACTTTTTGCCGGAGTTGGCATTGCTCCTATCATCAAGTGTCTAAGGAACATAGTTAAAAGTTATCGCCGCCCATCCACAGTTATGGAGCTGGTTGTTTTTGCAGCCCGGTTGACTCACATATGCTTATACATATGATTGGATATGGAAATGATGATTGTGAAGCTGCTCCTTATCCCTGCAAGGTTAAGGTGGGCACATTTATGCGATGAATGTGTTATCTTAAATTTGATCTCTCTCAGATCTTAGGGGAGCAGGGATAAGGATATCTGCAGTTCTTTTTGTGTATAAAACCTTGCATATTGTTTGGGTTTTTATCTGATTCTTACTTCGTTGTTTATAGATGTGAAGGACATAAAATGTGTGATCAATTATGATTTTCCATCGAGCCTTGAAGATTATGTCCACAGGATTGGCCGAACTGGTCGGGCAGGGGCAAAGGGAACTGCCTTAACCTTCTTCACGCATGCAAATGCAAAGTTTGCTAGGGAACTGATGAAGATCTTGCAAGAAGCAGGGCAGGCTGTGAGTCCTCAATTGTCTGCTTTGGCCTGCTCAGCTGGCTCTAGTCTGGGAGGTAACTAGTTAATATTTTTGGGGTGTCAGTGCTTTGCAAGTCTGCGGTGTGAAACTGGAAAATAAGTGTATTCTGGATCTTTTTTTATTGACAGGATCTGGGGGAAACTTCCGCTCCCGTGGTCGAGGAGGGTTTGGGAATCGGTCTCAGATTTCAGGCTCTAATACTATTCCTCTGGGTGGAAAGAGAGCTTGGTAGTTTGTGTAGCATGTATTGCTGCTGCTGCTATTAGCATTGTATTTTATACTTAGGACAATTCACAGAGAACGATTCATGTCATGATCGCTGCTTTATTCATTGTCTTCAGTACTGTTGGCACGTTAGATGCAACTTATGAAGTTCAAAAAGGAAAAAAGTTGCCATGTTATATTGTCCACCAGTGGGATTCTGCCAAGTGAAAAATATGTGGCATACTTGTATCAACTTCTGATTCTATGAATGTTTTGTTGAAACCTTCAGCTAGTGCAGCATACTTGCGTCTAGTGCTGATACAAGCGAAAGGAGTGATTGTCGCCATTTATTGTTCCAAGGTATACAGAAGTATGAATCTGTTTGTTCTGGTGGAACTGTCGTAAAATGTCTTTTGTTTTTTCATCGCGTAGAAATCACTTCTCGACTCCATTTGAGGAAAACCGAATGTTTTTGTTGCTCTGTTTTTCTACGGACTTGTGAACTCTTTATAGCCAATTTATAGGACATGTTACAACGTTTGGGAAGGGTTCCAACAAACTAAACTATTGCAATTTGCAACCCTTCCGCAGCATCTGGTGCCGTGTTTCAACTGAAACCAACAGCTGCTACAAGTTGATCAGTTCACAAAGATGCAAAGTCCAACCCGAAGTTTTTAACGAAGAAGCCTCGCCGTTGGCACTGTGTACCAGAAGAAGCCAGGCATTTATCTTTACGCCAGAACTGGGCTTTTATGTTAGGGAAAAATCACTTTTAGTACTTACATTTTACACTGTTTTCGTGATAGTAAGTTGGGTTTTAAAATTAAAAGTTTTAGTCTTTTAAGTTTTACATCGTACTATAATAATTTCAAACTACAAGTTGTAGTCTTTAAATTTTTCTATCTTGAAAAAATAATTTTTTAAAAAAAAATTCGAAGACCTAAAAATTTAAGAACTAAATTTTTTAATTTGAACCCAAATGACCTTATTATAAAAACTGTGAAAAATTTAGAGAATAAAAATAAAATTTTTCTTTATTTTACACAATTTTCTCTCTTTTCTCGCTTTACAAACTGTTGGAGAATTACAATTAATTAAAATGTATTAATTTTGCCAGGAAAAAAATTAATGAAGAATATTTAGGATATAGACACGGGACACGTAACGATATTTATCCCAAAAACCCAAATTTGTAAAACCACGTCCCACACCTTCACTCTATAAAGACCTCGAAACCCTAATTGTACTTATTGCGCCGCGCTGCCCGAAACCCTACTCACAGAGCCGGAGGGAGAGAGAAGAAAGGAATGACGACCCGCTTCAAGAAGAACCGCAAGAAGCGGGGTCACGTAAGTGCGGGTCACGGTCGTATCGGCAAGCACAGGAAGCATCCGGGAGGTCGGGGAAACGCCGGAGGAATGCACCACCACCGGATCCTCTTCGACAAGTATCATCCAGGGTACTTCGGAAAGGTGGGAATGAGGTACTTTCACAAGCTACGTAACAAGTTCTACTGCCCCATCGTCAACATCGATAAGCTATGGTCGCTTGTGCCCCAGGAGGTCAAGGACAAGGCCACCAAGGACAACGTGCCCATGGTCGACGTCTCCCAGTTCGGCTACTTCAAGGTCCTCGGCAAGGGGGTCTTGCCCGAGAACCAACCCTTCGTAGTTAAGGCAAAGCTTGTCTCCAAGATTGCCGAGAAGAAGATCAAGGAGGCCGGTGGGGCCGTGGTTCTCACTGCGTAGGATGTCACTGGGTACTTGGGGGTTTTATGCTTTATGGGGTTTGATGGTTAGGTTTTATTTTTGTTGATTTTAATGAATCTGAACTTGTTTAGTTACTGTTGGATCTGATACTGTCGAGGTCATTTTCACGGCAAATGCTATAAATTTTGATCTTTTTAATTTGATTGTGCTATGCATTTTTATATTATGCTTGGATATCCATTTCTGAGTTGGGAAAAAGGTGTCAAAAGATCGGATCCACATGAAAAAGATTGCCATTTTATGGTTAAGACAACATGAGGCCAAAGTCCTCTGCTTCGATGATATTGTTTTAGGCTTTAGGAACTCAAAAGTTCCAAGTACAAAATGTTGGTTTGATTTGTTGACTGGGACATTCGTGCTTAGAGTTTTTAGACAATTGAGTATTGGCCTCCTAGTATGGCTCTTTTTCTGCTAGTGCATGTTGCAGTCAGCAGAAGTGAACGATTTACTATGGTTGTGCTAGCTATTGCTGTTGGATGTCTTTTTCATGGAGATTAGTTTTCAGATCTTGGTCATATTTGATTAACATTGATAAAAACTCGAGGAAATCTGATCCATTAGTAGTCAATGTTGAGCGGGGTCCTTGAAAGATTGATCTAGTGAGAAGTTGTAGAAATGAGGATGCAAGACTGAACACGGCCTTCATTCGCTTCGAGTGTCGGTGTCTAAAACATCAAACGCGCTATTGTGAGGGCTTGGTAAGGTTTTCATATTTCATCTACTGAATCTGGGCTAACCTCCATATCTGATAGGAATCGAAAACTTAGCCTGTCTGGTAAATTAGAAGTTTCATCATCGGGGCTTCTATCATGCAAGTGAATTCGAGTGTCGGTGTCTAACATCAAACACGCTATTGTGAGGGCTTGGTAAGGGTTTCATATTTCGTGTACTGAATCTGGCAAACCTCCATATCTGATAGGAATTGAAAACTTCGCCTGTCTGGTAGATTAGAAGTTTCAGATCATCGGGGCTTCTATCATGCAAGTGATCTGAGTGTCGGTGTCTAACATCAAACACGCTATAGTGAGGGTTTGGTAACGGTTTCATATTTCTTGTACTGAATCTGGGCAAACCTCCATATCTGATAGGAATTGAAAACTTCGCCTGTCTGGTAAATGAGAGGTTTCAGATTATCTGGGCTTCTATCATGCAAGTGAAGTCAGGTTGTACATTTGCTAATGCTTTTCTCTTCTGTGCGCATAACAATCCCAATGGCTTGGACAGGGCCAACGAAGCACTCATTCTTATTACTGCGTGTATCAATGGAGACTCCTAAGGCGAACGAATGTCATCTGCATTCTCGAGGGGAAAGCTGCGTTCAGATGGTTTTTGGTTTATGGGTCTAACATGAAGCCAAAGCACAATGAAGGATGTCTCTATGTCCAAAGAAAGAAAATTTCAGTCAGAAGACGAGCATTTTCGAATAAATTTGTGCAGGATAGCCTAACGGCAAACAATATCCCATGAGGTCCAATATACTTGTTCGAATAAAAGTCTCTGTTTTTTGGGTCGAGAGAGGTGAAAAAACCCAATGAGGGTCCATTAAAATGGGCCTGTTACGACTTCGTGAGAACAAGTCTTTCGTTCTCAAGTCCAGAAGAACCCAGATATATAGTTTGGATGAACCTTGTTAGTGGCGTTATGATTTATGAATATATATATTCCCTCTTCGTCCATTTTTGTGACGAGGCTGTCCTCTGTTTCTTTCCAAGCAAATGGTATGTGACTCCGAATATGCGCATAGAATTGACCGTAAGGTCGTATTATAATCATCTGGTCTACCTTGGGAGCCATTATTATTAACCTCTGCGAGTTCATTGGACAATGCAATATTGGTTTCAAGACGAACAGAGCATCATCGAGGAACCATCACCTCCACCCAAAAAGTTAAAAAACAAAGCCATGATAATGTCCACGACAACAACGATGACGATCTGGTAGGAAACAAAATTGCAAAAGCAACATGTTCATCCCTTGGGAGAAGACTTTTCAACAATCAGACACCTTTCATTTTCCTGGCCACTGGCAAAGGAGGAACAAAACCAACCAAAAACAACTCAGTACTAGATGGGGTATCTGCCTCAATTCTGGGATTGTTTTTAGTATATGCAAAAGTGGTTTTAGTTTAAAGGGTGGCAGAGAAAAGAGCACAACATTCCCTTAGTTTGATAGGAAAAAATCTGGAACTGGACCACTGCTGAGAGACCAAAATTTGTCTCAATCCAACAGTTACTTCATGTGCAAAAGCTCACCAGTACTCTTCAGACAGAACAAGTTTTACTCAAATTATTTCCAATGTGACCTTAGAACCAATGCGGTCCCTAAATTGACCTATTAGTAGGGCCTAACGTAGAAGTCATTAGCACCGAGTACCTAACATCACTGCTAGAAATAGTTTGGATGGTAACTGGCATACAGGTTTGTTTGTCTTTTCTTTTAGCAGTAGGCGTTTCCAGATGATTTCTCTACAGACTACAGAGTATACCAACCACAAAGCCGATAATTTTTTGACTTGACGTGCTTTGAAGTTTACCAGACAAATGCCGGAGCTCTAGGTTCAACTTTTCTTTCATCCGATGGGAAACGGGAAGATTCCAGATAGAACCTATAAGAAAAATTCAAAGCAGAGGAAAACATAGCAACAAAAGATTTTCAATCACTTCAATTCGAAAATTTCAGCAGTTTAGAAAAGATATGAAATTTACGATTAAGGTTGCAAGTAGGGCTAAGAGTATCGGAAGATTCTGAACCAATCTTTTTTTTTCCCCCTAAAAGTTCTCTTTTCCTGCTTTCCTCCCTAGTGCAGGAGGGAGAAAGGGATGGAAATGCTTCTAATAATTAAACAAGAGACAGTTATGGTAAAAAAAAAAAAAAAAAAAAAGCATCTAGCTTGTCGAAATTACGGGTATAAAAGAAAAAAAAAATATAATTTTAAAAAAAAAATATAATATTAAATCCTAATACATGATCTACACTAGAATAACATCAAATAATACAAGATCTAAATAAGAACCATATATTATACATATCTTTTTTCATATTATATGTTATCGAGTAAAATATTATAGAAGATCTAATTTGAGTATAAAGTAGTAACAAAATAAGAAATACCTCGTCTTAAAAAACAAAAAGTGTAAGTCCTACGAGATAGATCTCTTAAAATGGTGTGCATAAAATTGATCTCATAATCTCGTAAGCGAAAAGTCTATGACTTACCTAATAATGAAAGTATCAAACTTGCGTCTATATAATTTAAATTTCATATATACGTGAAAATCCTAACCATTCAGCTAGCGCCTGCGGAGGATAAAGGACCTCATATTTAGTGTGTACACTGTGCAGAAGATGAAGCAGAGGAGATGGACCTCATCTTTAGTGCGTACACTGTAAAGAAGATGAAGCAGAGGAGATGAACCTCATCTTTGGTGCGTACACTGTGCAGAAGATGAAGCAGATGAGATTTCTGCCCTCAAGTTGCCTCAACTTGGCCTTTGTGACATATGGCTTCAGTCTCCTACTCTCCTAGAGAAGAGGAGCTCTTTCCTTAGTTCCTGTCCCTCAGGACTGACGTAACCCTAGTGATCTATGCTTCCTTTTTTTTATATTCGCTCTCTTCTGCTTTTCGTGCTGTGGTCCTGGTGGATCCTGTCGTTTTCTGCGCAAACCAACAGGATTCACCCACCAAATGTGCAGCTCCCTGAACTTGTGACTCTACAAAATGTGCAGAGCCACCTGTCCTGTCTGATTTGGCCGGAACACCAATTTCTTTATGTGATAGGTGCTACTCAGATCAAGTGGCAGCTAGGGTCCAGCATGGAAAATGAGTTGGATATTCTCCAGTACTCCTGTACATAGTTTTTTTTTTAATGCGTGGACAGCACGCAGGTTCATTAACTATGAAGGTCCCGCACAAAGTTTGAAGCATATCCACTTCTTTTTTAAGGCATCTCAAAGTGCATTTGGAGTTTACTTATGAAGTGGAACCACACACACTCACCAAAAAAAAGGTCCGGTTGGAAAACCCCATTATTCAAACACAGTTCCTTCTCAAGTGGAACCAGTACACCCATGATGGAGAATGAGTAGACCCAATTTTATTTTATCTTATTTTTGCTGTTTTCACTTCCTTGACTTTTCCCCCACCCTGATTTGTCTCTTTGTGTTCTTCGAAAAGTACTCGTTGTACAATCTGAAAATAACCATTCTCTAGTCAGTGGGCTAAGGTTGTAATGGAGATGTTGAAAACATTGACTGGAACTTGAGAGGTTGTTTGGATAATCATCAATCTCAATCCAATCCATGGAGTCAAAAAGAGACCCGTTACAAGTGTTTAGAAGCTCAAAACAGACAGTTACTATGTTAATCCACTTATTAAACAGGTAACTTTCGGTTCTATGGTCGGTCCACGACGTCGGGAAGAGACAAACACAGGATCATAGGGTAAGGAAAACTTTTATCATTAGGAATAATCCCTTGAAGACCTAGTTCAATTCCATATCTAGAACGTACATGGACATATATTTGCTCTTGGGTGCATGCCCGTGTGGTATATATATATATATATATATATATTTTTTTTTTTTTGTATTTGGACCTAATAAAGTTGCAGTGATTTATAAAAATGAATGAAATATTGACAGGTAATTAAAAACTAGGGAGTTAGTTTTTAATTAGTTACTAAAATATTAATCGTATAGTGTCTGAGTGGAGGTAGGTAAGGGTGGTCACTCAGCTTTGCTTAAAGGAAAGCATCATTGTCATGTGGAGGTCTGTTGCTTTCCACCATCAACAATGACCGGATGCTTTTTTGTAACTTTTCTTTCTTGCTTGTTTCTTATTAATATTGGATACTTTCATCTTCCCCAAACAGATCGTTTCAATGGCCTTTTGCCAGCACTTTGACACTCATGGGATAGCTCAAGGGTCATTAAATAAAGAAAAGAAAAAACAACTGGATGTTTAACATGTTGATTCCACTTTTTAACTCTAGATAAGTTTATCAAAGAGAAAAATATAAATTTTGCACCCTTCAACTATGTAGTTCTTAACACTTTACACCCGAATTTATTATTTTTGTCATATTAAATCCGACAACTATTTTGTTTTTAATCAAAACCTTAGAATTCATTCATAAAGAAAATGTTCAGAGAGGCTAGTCTTTACATACAACCATGGTAGAATAGAAACTTGCTCAGAAAACAGAAAAATTGCCTCCATGTTGAGACTCAAAAGCGGCCTAATGAGCTAACTAATGCGCTAAATAATTTGCACCTCTAAGTTCATATAACTGTCTTAAGAGATGGTGTAAGACCTCAATCTCATCGTAGATGCACCATTAAGTTTTGTTGGGGAAGCTATGAATGGCTTTAGTGGCATTCTCCAAATCTTCTTTCAAAATAACATTTCAATACTCTATAATTGGAAGGTATAAAATATATTTATTTTTTTTTTTTTTTTACAAGTTATGAATTATTTTTACAAGTTTATAAATTATTTTTACAAGTTACATGCAGTCTAGTGGCTTTAAATACCATAAAGTCCACGAAATATGCGTAAACAAAACAATTTTCTTGATTATTAGTTATAATTTATTAGGTTAAAATAAAATTTTATTAGTTCCTCATGGATTATGATCATTTCTTTTTTATGTACCTTTTGTAGTTTTAAAAACTCTTAATGTTACTTTTATTCTACCTAACCATTATTCCCTACACACATATACATGTACACATGTAATATATATATGTTTGAAGAATATATATTACGGGAAGCTACATACAAGAGAATAGGTGGTAAACATGTTAGGGACATCTCTACTCTCACATTAAATAGTTTACTGTTTTAGTATCCAATTATATATCATATGATGATTTAATCCTCTATATGAATGAATGATCATTTGAGCAATCCTATTTCCAGGAATTTTTTAAATGCCGATCTAATCAAAGCTTTTCAAAAATGTCATGTTAGCACTTTTTGTGAATTATTCTTCTTCATACTTATTTGAGTGAGATCAAGGGAATTGTGAAGGTGTAATACTGATAGCCATTAAGAACAAATATAGATTTTCTGTAATTTATTACTCGAATTAAATGGTAATTAATAGAGATAGTAATGAATAATGTGTAGGACTCATATGTTATGTATATCTTTAAATTAGACCATTCAATTTGAGTATCAAATATCATAATCTATGCAGATCATGTGGTCCTACATTAAGATCTATTGTCCAATAACTAATACGGACATTATAGAATATCTCAAATCAACCAAAAAATATATGGACAAAAATACCCTTTATATATATATATATATATATATATATTTTTGCATTTTGATCCTCCAAATTTTATTGTAGTGAAACTTATCCCAATGTTTCAATCCTAACTTCGTTACTAATAAAACCTGCAAGATCTGATATCTGAATTGTATTATTTAATTGTTCTTTTGACTATATAATTGAAACAATAAATTGGAGACATCATAATGATTTATTACTGATCAAGATTTTATGTAATTCTATGCTCGAATTATATGATAGAATTTAGATAAATAGATACAATAGGTCGATTTTATTATAAAGCTAAAATTTTATATTATCAGATATGGATAATATTAAATAGCATAGAGTCACTTAATATATTTATCTCTCTTTAAAATTTTACTATACAATTTAAATAAATAAAAAATTACAGAATATCTGAATCCATTGATTACACCCCTTTAGCAAAGAGATTATTCCATTCCCTTTTAGCAACTCTTCGGCGTAAACAAAGGACCTTCCGCAAGTCTTTTTAGATCTCCGCAAGAAAAACAAAAAAAATCTCTTAAATCCTATATTGAATTACGTAAATCTTACGTGTCCTGTTGGCCAGTTAAAGTTTATAAGGTGTAAAGAAATCGGGCGAAGATATGGGAATATGCTTTGCACGGACAACTGGAAATTTTTACGGATAGATGTACCTTCTCCAGCTAAAAAAGGAGTTAGATTGCACAGCCCTAAATGAGTCTAAGCTGTCCAACCACGTGATACCTCTATTTCTTCTCCAATCAACTTCAACAACGTACCGCTAGTTTTTGGCACGTAATAAGATATAAAATCCAATTCTAGCATTTAACAATAAATATCTTTCTTTAATACATGAAATCCCTCCTCATTTGCCCTTTATTGGCATAAATAAGTGGCTTTTTGGAGGTGGTATTGGAGGCTGACTCGGCAATTGTTATAAAGGCTGGCCTCCTGTTTCGGACTGGCGCATTTCCTCCTCTGTTAAGGACATTCACGAAGCATGCTGTCGGCTCAAGAATTGGAAGGCATTCTATGTCTATAGAGATGGCGCGTCACTTTGCACGTTAGGCAGCTGTCAAAGCTTAGTTTAGTGGATAATTTTCGTGATTCTGAGTTTTATTTTGATTTATCGTGGTTGTATGTCAGTACGGACCTTTCTTAATGTGATGCATATATTTGCTTAGTATTTTGTTATAGAATAAGATGGAGTTTTGATAAAAAAAAAAAAAAAAAAATGGCGTCCTTCTTTCTTTAAAATGCCCAAAATCCAAAAGTTGCAAAATCTTATGCCTTACAATTAAGGCTTCTCACTAACAAATAGAATACCCCAAAAAAAAAAAACTCACAAATTGAACAAAATATATCCACCGCAAATTATCTTTAATACATAATATCATCTCTTAATGGTACTTATTTTCTCTTAATTTACATATTTGGGTGGTGTTCTTTTTTTCAAAATTTCTGTATATGAAAATTTTCAGCAAAACAAATACACTAAAAATTTTTTATCTTTTACACATATACACTCTACTATTCACAAATTCTAATAAATTTTAATAAAGTAAAGATTCTCAAAATTTCGAATAATAATTTTAGAAATATTTTCTGAAATTTTAACAAACGAATGCCTCCTTAACGTCCTTATTTCCTTATTATTTCCTAAATTTCAAAATTTTACTTTCACGCTGTCCATCTAAGATCCCTTGATTGCACTTCTTACGGCAGCAAGAAAAGATACAACAAATAACACTCATCATTTCGGCTTTTGAGTCTAAATGAGATTAAAACAGATATAAGTAAAATTAAATAGTGCAGTATTTATCTATTATATCTGAATATTACTACGTAATTCGAACAGAATTAGATCTTATTCCGTCTGAATCGTACAAAAACAGTGAGGCCCAGCCTTGGCATATTCAAAAAAGTAAGGCCTTATACGAAAATAACACGAATCTGTCCTTGGCCTTATCACGCCAAAATCGAAATATACTTTCTTGGACCCTAATACATGTCCCATTAGTAGTAGCAGCAGATCGCCCTATCAACCCACTTCCTACTTATCTCATTGGCCCCCACCACTTTACAAGGCCCCACTGACTTTCCACTTATTTTACAAATAAATGAAAAAAGAAAAAACTGCCAAGAAAACAAAAGAAAAGGAAAGAGCTTTTGAACAGAAGCAACGCACGTGGTCGTCCCCTGTATATAAACCCCCTACCTCTCTCTCTCTCTCTCTCTCCCCCCAAGAGTTCTCTCTCTTGCCTCCAAATTACTCTTTTATTTTCTTTCCCCTGTCTCTGTCCTCTGCATTCATGGATACAAACTGGTTTTTGGTCCAAACAATGCCTTGTTCCTGCTGAGTTTCCACAAATTCTCGTTCTTCAACTTATTTCATATAGCAAGTGAGAAAGAGAGCGCTAGAGAGGGAAAGATAGGGAAAGCAGAGGTGTTGTGGAAGGGAAGGTAGTGAGTTAGAGGGACTAAGCTTGAGTGCTGTATGTCAGCGGATTGCATTGAGACCTATTGCGGTGGATTTGGCGAGCTCGCGAACCCCTTGCAATGGCCTCAGCTGCGGAAAAAACGACGGTGTCTAGTTCGTGCTGTGTCAACCGCGATCTTCGGTCTTCTTCTTCCTCCATTTCCCGAGCTGAAACGGCGGCGGCGGCTTCGGCTCCGGTATCTACAGTCGTCTCCGCCGCCATTGCCGAGCAAGATTGGAGCGTTGTCTCCACCGATCGCCGCAACGATCAGCTCGGCAAGAAGGTCGCCATGGCGTCCATGATCCGCGCTGTCGATTCGCTTCCAGAACCTTCCGCCAATGCCTCTTCCAAAGGTTCCCCTCTCTGTCTCTGTCTCTTTTTCTTATACATATCCAGACATATGTATGAATGTGTATTTTCTTCTATTTTTGTTATTTTTTTGTACGGAATGGATGATCTTGGAGGTTCATGTCCAATATTCTCGTTTTTTGTTGTCCATTGCCGTTCGCGAGACTCCTAAAATGTCTGTTCGAGGTTCAAATCGAGTTAGCTCGATTTATGTGGTAATTTGGCGTCAGTATTTTGCGTCGTATACGTTATGAGTAGAGAAAGATAGGGAAAGAAAGGGAGAAACAGCAGAGAGAGATAGAGTTAAAGATAGACTGCTGTGGTGTTTCCAGTGCTGATTCTAATATTCCTCAGTGTATAATTTATACTTGTTATGAAAATCGTATCATGCAAATGAGCGCTAAAAACCATGTGTATTCTCTTTTTCTTGTGTACTTTCTAGTGTGTGGGGGAAACTATAAAGGATACATTGTAATGTTCATATATCACAAAGTATTCGTCCTTATTCTCCCCATCGCTATTTCCTTTGCAAATCTGTTAGCCTTTCAACTCTAGTTCAGTTCCAATCTCGATGCTTCAATTGAATTTGTAGCTGTCTTTCCAGCATGGTTGATAGCAGTTGTGTTTAGCTTCTGAATTTATAAAAGCATAATTACAAGCTGCATGATTTTGTTCTGTGTTTCTTTCATCATTTTCAAAAATCTTCATTTAGGATATAGACTAAATCGTAGTGCTCCTTATTATAGCCATTTGTCTTATACTAAATGAAAGTACTGCAAATCTGAAGTTTGATACTGATGCATCCTCATCTCTCTGTTTCTGGATTTTCTTGAATTGTGTACTGCTTGAGTGCAGTTACTTGTCATATAATTTTGAAAACTACAATGGTGATAATTTCCAATTTATTGATCGCTAAATTTTGTT
The DNA here is from genome assembly GCA_003952965.2 of Morella rubra. Taxonomy (NCBI): domain Eukaryota; kingdom Viridiplantae; phylum Streptophyta; class Magnoliopsida; order Fagales; family Myricaceae; genus Morella; species Morella rubra. The sequence continues at coordinate 6,301,159 of CM025852.1, forward strand.
CCTTTGGCTGTGAAGGAATCCCACTCATGTTAAGGGCTCAAACAAGCCATCCATTGGATCCTTTATCTGCTGCTGAGATTTCTGTGGCAGTAGCAACTGTCAGGGCAGCTGGAGCCACACCCGAGGTTGTTAATTACCCTGTTGATTGCTTCATAGGAGATATGTTTGTATTATAATACATTATTTATATTTTGAAAATGGTGATTAATTAATATTGGCCCTTTCAGGTGAGAGACAGCATGCGCTTCATAGAAGTGGTTTTGTTTGAACCAGAAAAACATGTTGTTGCTTTGGCGGATGCATACTTCTTCCCCCCTTTCCAATCATCTTTAGCTCCAAAGACCAAAGGTGGGCCGGTAATCCCTACGAAACTCCCTCCAAGGCGTGCAAGACTTGTTGTCTACAACAAAAAGTCGAATGATACAAGTATATGGATTGTTGAGTTATCAGAAGTACATGCTGTAACCCGTGGGGGGCATCATAGAGGAAAAGTAATTTCATCACAAGTTATTCAAGATGTTCAGCCTCCAATGGTATGCTAGTTTACCTGTCTTTTTCTTTTCAACCTCATTTGATCTTGTACTACATCTGTATTTTCTCACACAGAAAAAGCATTGCAATTGTTGGTTCTTACCCTTTCTTCTCTGATCACCACTACTTTATGTGCTGTTTTAGTCTTAAAATATGAAAGAACCATATTGCTAGTATAAATGGTATGTCTCTAAGACTTGCACAAACTATGGAAACCCCTGATCTATTAAAGACAAAAAAGGGCGATGCAGTTGTAAATGCAGCATTATTCCTCATATCCTTTTTCTTTTGTTTGCTTTTCTTGGTTGTTTGGCTAATCATTGGTTGCAAGGTAGGGAAGAATGGTTTATTTTGGTTTAGGTTACTTCTAGCACAGTTGTTTCGGCATTCATGCTTTCTTGGATTACAACTTATTTAACTAGTAGGCTGTAAAATTTCAACCTGAAAGCAATTTGTATGGATGCACCTGGTCTGAATTAATTTCCTCATTCATACTTGATCTTTTCTCTTCAAGCAATGTTTCAGGTTTGTCTCTTAGACAAGGAAATATCATGGAAGTTTACTTTTGGTTTTATTTATATTGTTAGAATGAGCCTGTGCGTGCGAGATAGATAGCTGCAAGAAAATCCAAGCCAAGAAATTTCAAAAGCTATCACAAATATCCTAAAAGCTTGAATTAGTTTGGAAATTATCTTTTCTTACCTTGAATTGCACTTTGATTATGGATTGTTGTTGTTGAGATATTTATTGTACCCTCCAACCTGGTGAAGAATTTTCATATAAAAAATCAACCATTATGCACGAGTTACATTTTCGTTGTATTACTCTTCCATGTACATTTTTGGCTAACAAATCCACAAAAATAATAAATCAATTTGGTTTTATTTCACATGTTGTCGGTCTGAACTGCCAGCCCTAGTTTCAAGGCTGCTCTGAAAAGTGTGCTTTCCCAATCTAGCAGCTGTTATTTTTGAAAAGATATGGAGTACTGTTTGTATGTGTAAGCTGCAATGTGATTTTGCTCAATATTATTCAGGATGCTGTAGAATATGCTGAATGTGAAGCTGTTGTGAAAGACTTCCCCCCATTTAGAGAGGCAATGAAGAGGAGGGGTATTGAAGACATGGAACTCGTGATGGTTGATCCATGGTATTAATTTCAAAACCAAGTGGTTTCTGCATATGTTCTATGTAAGTTAGTAAGTAACTTGTGGCTTGGCTCTGTTCTTAACCTTTGCTTTTATATGTATTGTGTGCAGGTGTGTTGGTTATCATAGTGAAGCTGATGCTCCTAGGCGAAGACTTGCCAAACCACTTATATTTTGTAGAACTGAGAGTGACTGCCCTATGGAAAATGGATATGCACGTCCAGTTGAGGGCATCTATGTACTTGTTGACATGCAAAACATGGTGGTTGTTGAATTTGAGGATCGTAAATTTGTACCCCTACCTCCAGCTGATCCATTGAGGAATTATACTGCTGGTGAAACCAGAGGTGGGGTTGATCGAAGTGATATAAAGCCTTTACAAATTGTCCAGCCTGAAGGTCCGAGTTTTCGTGTTGACGGCTACTTTGTAGAATGGCAGAAGGTAGATGTTTTTGAGATCGGTTAAATAATTGGTGTTGTTCCAACTTCAGAAATTTATGCAGAACAAATATATTTGTTGTGGATGCAGTGGAATTTCCGCATTGGTTTCACCCCTAGAGAGGGTTTGGTCATTTATTCTGTTGCATATGTTGATGGTAGTCGAGGTCGAAGAGCTGTGGCCCACAGATTGAGCTTTGTAGAGATGGTTGTGCCTTATGGTGATCCAAATGATCCACATTACAGAAAAAATGCCTTTGATGCAGGGGAAGATGGCCTTGGGAAAAATGCTCACTCTCTTAAGAAGGTTTAGAATTGTTATTATTATTTTGTTTTGAAATTGTGCCATTCCTCTGATGGAAATTGATTGGTGTGAAACAAAACTACCATTCACAGGGATGTGATTGTTTGGGATATATCAAATACTTCGATGCTCACTTTACAAACTTCACTGGCGGCGTTGAAACAATTGAAAATTGTGTGTGTTTACATGAAGAGGATCACGGAATTCTATGGAAGCATCAAGACTGGCGAACAGGTTTAGCAGAAGTTCGAAGGTCTAGACGGCTATCAGTGTCTTTTATATGTACTGTGGCTAATTATGAGTATGGATTCTTCTGGCACTTTTATCAGGCAAGTTGAAGACCAAGTTGTTTGCATGCAAAAACCAGTATGCTTAGATTTCTATAAATGTTAGTCAGTGCTGTATATCTCTTTTGAACTGGAAAAAATCTTGGAGTGTAAATCAATAGCAAGATGTTAAATATGTTACATTCTCTTATTTGTTCCATTTTTTGGGGCAATTTCGAACTTTGCATGCATAAATCGTCTTTAGCCTCTCTAGGAGCCTACATGTAAAGTAATTTGCTGTTAATTGTCTTGGCATGGCAGTAAAGTGAGTGTCAGGTCTCTTTAACTTGCAAGTTATTTGCTGTTACAGGATGGAAAAATTGAAGCAGAAGTTAAACTTACAGGAATTCTAAGCTTAGGAGCATTGCAACCTGGAGAATACCGAAAGTATGGTACAATGATAGCACCAGGTTTATATGCACCTGTTCATCAACACTTTTTTGTTGCTCGTATGGACATGGCTGTTGACTGCAAACCTGGTGAAGCTTTCAATCAGGTGCACTGCTTTGAACTTAACAAATTCTGTTTTGCAATTATCTTGTGTCTAATTTTCGCTAGTGTCAATCCCTTAGGGTCACTATCTGTCTCAAATTGTGACAGAAATCCCATTTTTTGTGAACATTTAAGGCCTTGGGATTCATAAGCATTAAGCAGGGGACCATCTTTCCCACACTTATCTATCTGTAAGGCCAATGGAAGCTAAGACAGAAGGCAATGCTAGTGCGTTATTTGCCATTCATTCTCTTAGAAATAAAAGCTTTGTATCAATAAAAGGACTCTAGTCCTTTCTTCTCCTAAATCAAGATATCTATAACGGATTGGATTCTTACCCTTGGGTAAGACACTGTTATCAAGAAAAATTCTTCCCCATTATTGTGTCCTTAATGTTAGATCTTTCCTTTCCCCATTCTGTAGGTCGTAGAGGTGAATGTCAAAGTTGAGGAACCTGGAGAGAACAATGTCCACAATAATGCATTCTATGCTGAAGAGAAACTTCTCAAAACTGAGATGGAAGCAATGCGTGATTGTGATCCTTTCACTGCTCGCCACTGGATTGTAAGGAATGCAAGAACTGTTGATTTGCCTTGTTTTAGATTCACTTGTTTGTCCCAAATTGTGCAGAAACACTCTTGTCTTCCCCAGTTTTAGAGTCACTTGTAGCCTTTCATTGACATATTGGGAATTTTACAATCCAGGTAAGGAATACAAGAACTGTCAATCGCACCGGACAGTTAACGGGCTACAAGCTAGTTCCTGGTTCTAACTGTTTGCCATTAGCTGGTTCGGAGGCTAAGTTTTTGAGAAGAGCTGCTTTCTTGAAGCATAATCTTTGGGTTACACAATATGCTCATGATGAAATGTTTCCTGGAGGAGAGTTTCCTAATCAAAATCCTCGTGTTGGTGAAGGATTGGCTACATGGATTAAGCAGAATCGATCCCTGGAAGAAACAGATATAGTTCTTTGGTTGGTACCTTCAGTCTCTCTGCTTATAATAAATTATACCTAACTCTGATTATAAAGCATACTCTTCTCAGCTATACAATTTGTCCCTTTTTGATTTTTTGCTTGCACTAAATTTCGGAGCATCCTCGTTTATAATTACTTTTTGGGAAAAGGTCATTTTTGAGCCCTCTAACTACCAATGCAATTTCAAATAGGAGTCTAAACTACTAATTTTGATACATTGAACTCTTCAACTTTCATAATTAATTAAATTTCGCCCTGAAAAAAATCTGACGGTCAAAATTGTGCCACATGACTCATTTACAACACACGTGGCACGCGTTTGATGGTTGGATCTTTTTTAAAGGTGCAAATTGATGAAATTTGGTAGTTCTTGGGCTATTACTTTAGTAGTTTGAGGGCTCCAAATGACTTTTTCCGTTACTTTTCCTTTAAAGTTCAGTAGTGGTTGCAGGGAAAAATTATGATTGAGGTAGTATCATCTTGAAATTACAATTTTCTACATTTAAAGTGCCCTTTTCTTCACTGTTCTTCTTCTCGTGGTCTGTCCCTTTGTCCATCATGTCTTCATTGCAATTTGTTTCTATAAGATGATAAGTGATTTTCTTAAATACAGGTATGTATTTGGAATCACACATGTCCCTCGGTTGGAAGATTGGCCTGTTATGCCAGTGGAGCACATCGGTTTTATGCTTATGGTAGTCGCTTGTTAACCTTACCATGCATATTTTGACTGCGTTGTCCCCGAATTTGCCTAATCTTCTGTTGGCACCATGCACTTGGCCGTAATGACACAAATAGAGGATACTGTTTAAGTGGCATTTCTTGTATTTGACAGAGTTGAACTGTGAATCAATGTTGCCTAGCATATTTTGTTTGCTTTGCCTCTGAATTGTCTTCACGACTTCACATCTCATATGTGATTTTTGTTTGCGGGTGCAGCCTCATGGATTCTTCAACTGCTCTGCTGCGGTAGATGTTCCTCCCAATGCCTGTGAAATGGATGCCAAAGACAGTGACGTCAAGGACAATGGTGTCACTAAGCCAATTCAGCCTGCATTGCTCTCAAAGATGTGAAGAGACGTTACTTTCAAGTCAATTTGTCTTTTCATTCAAGAGAATGCTGCTTCCCCCTGTCAGATCTTACTTTTTTCAATGCAAGAAAGCGACGCAGTGCACTGTCTTCGAGTTTTATAAATGAACCTTGTTCTGGTTTTTGCGGTGTTTGGATTTTCTCTTTGAACCTTGCGGTTCTGGTTTGGAATGTTGAGAAGTTGCTGTTTTGGACCGTTATTAAGCAGATTTGTGGTAAATTTTATCAGTATTGTTGAAGACAATGATCCAATGGACCAGGGAGATGACCTCTCTAATAAAATGCCTAATTTACTTTTGACTTGCGCACAAGTTTGAATATACGTGTTCGTCTGAAAGGAAAAAAAGTGCCTAAAAGGAGGTGAGAAGAGGGAAAGGAAAAAGGAAAAGGAACATAAAGAAAGAGCAGCCGGAGGCATAAAAACGACTAGACAGATTGGTCAAAAATGGAGGATTGATGAATGGTGAGAGCACTGCTGGGTTCAAAACTCAGTCAATATATATATATATATATAATATGATATGATGAAAGTTTAAGGCCGGAAATGTCGAGACATGGCTGATGGCTTATTAAATTGTCCAGTAACTTCAATTGTGTTCTACTCGGTGTAGGAATTTAGCACTTCATATCCTAAATATAATAAGTAAAATCTGACATGTATTAACTTGTCTCACTTCAGTTATTCTTTCTCCTTAATTGGATGTTCCCCTGCCAGACTCTGCTTTAGTTTCCAAGATTAAAAGCCCCTCAAGATAATTAAAAATAAAAAAAGATTTAAGACCTTAAAAACTGTGGTCGTCTCCTTCAATTTAGGGTCTAACCGGTCAAGTTATTTGGAAAATTGACTTTGGAGGCTCCACCTTCTGGCTTCAGCTTTTCCATGACGTGTTCTCCCCCATTAGATCAGCTTCAATCACGTGGAAAAATGACTTGGCAGGCAGAGACCGTCCTCCTTTTCTCCCTGCAGAAAAACAAGCCAAAAGATAAAGCAATTTCTTTAATGCACCTTTCCCTACTTTACCCCCCAAATAAAGTTTTTAATAAAACTAAATTATCATTTTAATTTTTGACTACAAAACATCAGTGGATAGCAACGTTGTTGGCCGGCGCATTCTCTGGAACACGAAACACTAAAGCTGGAAGTACTAAAAGATTTCTCTCCTCTGCCAAGTAGATTCTTTTGTTCTCTCCGCTAATCGATGGCTGCGACTGCAGAGGAGCAGACCGTCCCGCTCGTTGAAGAGCTCTCGCTTCCGATCCTACTAGCCGAGCGAGTCATCAAGACCGCTCATGAAGCTGAGTCCTCCAAGCAGGAGTGCTCCGAGCTTGCCAGGCAAGTCGACCGCCTCTCGCAGATGCTCCGCTCCACTGTCCGCCTTGCTGCCACCTCCACCCAGCCACTCTACGAGCCTCCCGTCCGTCGGATCGTTGCCGACGTGGCGAAAAATCTTGACCGAGCCCTAACCCTAGTCCGCAAGTGCAAGCACAGCGGGGTTCTCCGCCAGGTGTTCTCCATCACTTCCACGGCCGACTTCCGGAAGGTCTCGAATCTTCTGGAGTCTTCCATCGGAGACATGAAGTGGCTTCTGTCGATCTTCGACTCTGAAGGGGCCAACCTCTCGCTCCCTCCTATAGCCAGTAACGACCCTATCCTCGCCTGGGTCTGGTCCTACACCGCCACCATCCAGATGGGCCAGCTTAAGGACCGCACGGACGCCGCCAATGAACTCGCCTCACTGGCCCGAGACAACGATCGCAATAAGAAGATGATCGTCGAGGAAGGAGGGATCGCGCCCTTGCTCAAGCTCCTCAAGGAGGGCGCGTCGGCAGAGGCCCAAATTGCCGCCGCTACGGCGCTCTTCAACATCGCCACGGACAGGGAGAGGGTCATGTTTATCATCGAGTCCCTAGGGGTGCCTATCATCGTGCAGGCTCTCGGGGACTCATCGCCGAGGGTTCAGATTCTGGTCGCGAACCTGGTGGCGCGGATGGCCGACCTGGTCCCGGAGGCGCAGGAGGAGTTTGCACGGGAGAACGCGACGAGGCCGCTCGTGTCGACGCTGTCGATGGGTACGGTTCTGGACGATCCGAAGCTTCAATCGGGTAAGACCAGCATTCATTCTCTTGTGCAAATTAAAAAAGAGTTGACTAAAAATGGAAACGCACCATCGAGAAACAACCATAATACGTCGTCGCTGTCGTTGGGCCACTCTCACTCGGGTTCTTCGCATTCTGATGGGAGTAGCAGAGGTGGGCATTACAATAAGAAGGAGAGAGAGTGGGAGACGGAGTCACCCGAGGTGAAACTTCAGGTCAAGGTTAGTTGCGCCGAGGCTCTGTGGAAATTGTCGACGAAGAGTTTGGTAAATAGTAAGAAAATTGCTGAGACAAAGGGGTTGCTTTGCTTGGCGAAGCTCATTGAGGTTGAAAGAGGAGAATTACAATTCAATTGTTTGATGACGGTCGTGGAGATTGCTGCAGTGGCAGAGTCCAATCCTGACCTTAGGCGAGCTGCTTTTAAGACTAATTCGCCACCTGCAAAGGCTGTATTCCATCAGCTTTTGAGGGTAATTCAAGAAGAGAATAATCCCACATTGCAAATTCCTGCTATCAAAGCAATTGGGTGTTTGGCACGGACTTTCCCTGCAAGGGAGACGCGGATTATTGGGCCTTTGGTTGCACAGCTTGGTAATAAGAATGTGGATGTGGCAACCGAGGCTGCTGATGCGCTGGGGAAATTTGTGTGTCCAGAGAATTTCAATCGTGTGGAGCATTCAAAGGCGCTTCTAGAGTTTGATGGGGTGCCATCAATAATGAAGCTGTTGCGAGCCAATGATCGGGCTCAAATGACCGGACTAGTGTTGTTGTGTTATCTTGCTTTGCATGTTAGCAATAGCAAGGCTCTTGAACAAGCACGCGTTTTGACTGCTCTCGAGGGTGCTGCCCGTTCTGTTGCAGCTCAAAATCCTGGATTGAGGGACCTGTTTGCAAAAGCCATACACCATCTCACACTTTATCAGGATGCAGCTCATCCGCACAGGCAGCCTTATCCAATGTAAACGCCCGTGTTTTGCCTGCCGTAGCTATTCCTCTGGGAGTCGGTCTTAATTGTAACAAAGCAAGAACGGATTGATAAAATGCGAACATAATAAAACCAACATTTGACTCTGGAAGAGCTGGTTGTTCATGGTATCGTATCTTCATCCCAAGTAACACTGTTGGTTGAGTTTATCCTTATGAGTGAATGATTTAGTGTGTACCTGTAAGTGTTTGCACATAATCCACAGAATTCTACTCTGATATTTTCAGAAACTACTCTAGTTTTCGTTTCTCCTATGTTTTCTCATGGTTTATAATTTGTACCTCTATATCTTTGCCCCATTTTATTAGCTTGGGAGCAATTTTTAACTTTTCTTGTGAGGGATAGAAAGGATTCCTTGCTATAGCCTTGATTGTTGGTAGGCTGAAAACATTTTCTAAAACGAGGTCTTGAGCGATTAAGTTTTTTAAATGCGTTGTCGACCGCCTCTCGCAGATGCTCCGCTCCACTGTCCGCCTTGCTGCCACCTCCACCCAGCCACTCTACGAGCCTCCCGTCCGTCGGATCGTTGCCGACGTGGCGAAAAATCTTGACCGAGCCCTAACCCTAGTCCGCAAGTGCTGGGTCTCAGGCCGACTAAGGTCCGAATCTTCTGGAGTCTGCCTCCTTTGAGCGATAGTTCGCCTGGGTCCCTACAGCCATCTTTTTTCACTTTTCGTTCTTGCTCAAGCTCAAGGGTAGAGGCGCCGCCGCTACGAACATCGCCACGTCATGTGAAGCTATCATCGTGCAGGCTCTCGGGGACTCATCGCCGAGGGTTCAGATTCTGGTCGCGAACCTGGTGGCGCGGATGGCCGACCTGGTCCCGGAGGCTTTGCACGGGAGAACGCGACGAGGCCGCTCGTGTCGACGCTGTCGATGGGTACGGTTCTGGACGATCCGAAGCTTCAATCGGGTAAGACCAGATTCATTCTCTTGTGCAAATTAAAAAAGAGTTGACTAAAAATGGAAACGCACCATCGAGAAACAACCATAATACGTCGTCGCTGTCGTTGGGCCACTCTCACTCGGGTTCTTCGCATTCTGATCAGAGGTGGGCATTACAATAAGAAGGAGAGAGAGTGGGAGACGGAGTCACCCGAGGTGAAACTTCAGGTCAAGGTTAGTTGCGCCGAGGCTCTTGGAAATTGTCGACGAAGAGTTTGGTAAATAGTAAGAAAATTGCTGAGACAAAGGGGTTGCTTTGCTTGGCGAAGCTCATTGAGGTTGAAAGAGGAGAATTACAATTCAATTGTTTGATGACGGTCGTGGAGATTGCTGCAGTGGCAGAGTCCAATCCTGACCTTAGGCGAGCTGCTTTTAAGACTAATTCGCCACCTGCAAAGGCTGTATTCCATCAGCTTTTGAGGGTAATTCAAGAAGAGAATAATCCCACATTGCAAATTCCTGCTATCAAAGCAATTGGGTGTTTGGCACGGACTTTCCCTGCAAGGGAGACGCGGATTATTGGGCCTTTGGTTGCACAGCTTGGTAATAAGAATGTGGATGTGGCAACCGAGGCTGCTGATGCGCTGGGGAAATTTGTGTGTCCAGAGAATTTCAATCGTGTGGAGCATTCAAAGGCGCTTCTAGAGTTTGATGGGGTGCCATCAATAATGAAGCTGTTGCGAGCCAATGATCGGGCTCAAATGACCGGACTAGTGTTGTTGTGTTATCTTGCTTTGCATGTTAGCAATAGCAAGGCTCTTGAACAAGCACGCGTTTTGACTGCTCTCGAGGGTGCTGCCCGTTCTGTTGCAGCTCAAAATCCTGGATTGAGGGACCTGTTTGCAAAAGCCATACACCATCTCACACTTTATCAGGATGCAGCTCATCCGCACAGGCAGCCTTATCCAATGTAAACGCCCGTGTTTTGCCTGCCGTAGCTATTCCTCTGGGAGTCGGTCTTAATTGTAACAAAGCAAGAACGGATTGATAAAATGCGAACATAATAAAACCAACATTTGACTCTGGAAGAGCTGGTTGTTCATGGTATCGATCTTCATCCCAAGTAACACAGTTTATCCTTATGAGTGAATGATTTAGTGTGTACCTGTAAGTGTTTGCACATAATCCACAGAATTCTACTCTGATATTTTCAGAAACTACTCTAGTTTTCGTTTCTCCTATGTTTTCTCATGGTTTATAATTTGTACCTCTATATCTTTGCCCCATTTTATTAGCTAGCAGTGAGGGATTATTTGATTTTAGGCTGAGTCTTGCTTAAGGTTGTGGTTCTACTTCTCTTTGCAGTTGGACAGATACCAATTTCAGTTGCCTCCTTTGAGCGATGTTCGTTCCAAGCCATCTTTTTTTTTTCTTCTTGAATCAGGGTAACGCAGAGAGTTTGAAGCTTATCTCACGTTAATTTCATGTTCCAGAGGCTACGATTGATGTTTTATTTAGGGTAAAGAGGTACAGTCCTAGTAATTGTATCGATGATTGGCGATTTCATGAACTTTTTTTCACCCATATTGGTTACTTATTGTCTTTCCCTAATGATAATATCATATGGATTATGAAGTTGGGCAAGGAATGAGCCAGCTGCTTTTACGAGGCACAACATTTCCTGGCATATTTATTTGTACTTCCAAAACTGGCCTCCTAGTTATCAATCCAACATACCCCAATATTTGGACATGCCAACTTTGACGATTTAGACCAGAAACATTCTTTGCACATTTCAGAGCCTAATATGCTAAGGTTATTTTTTTAAGTGCTGGATTCCTGAGTCATTTCACGTGATCTTGTAGTTTACCTAATGCAACTTTTCTTAGGAGTGCTTGCATTTACTTGGGAAATGGCTATTGGAAAAATAAATTTGCCCAGGGTAAGGAGCTAGTGTAGCTCTTTCTGTTTCTTTGAGGTGAAGTTGGCAGACAACTTAACCCGAAGGGTTAAATTTGGTGGCTTTGGGCCTAGGCTTGGAACTTGAAGGCTTGCTCCCTCTGAGTTTTTAGCTTCGAAACTCTCACATGTTACCAGTCTTTTGGGCCGCCCTTAAGGCTTGTGGCCCAATAAATATTTTAGTTTGTGTGGGATAGGAGGATTATAAGAGGGATTAATCAAGACAAACTTCATGTATCCTCATCCTTCAGTCAAAAAAAATATGGCGAATAACTAGAGAAAAGAAGAAGCGATTATGCAGGTAAACATCCTATACAAAAGGAACTCGGTTATGCAATCAGCCGAAATAAGTAAGTCCTCGATTGATCTGGGCAATCAGCCCAAAGAAGTAAGCGTTATGCAGCCTGTTGGGGTCCACACCTATAAAATAGACTTGGAATAGAAGTAGACTTTGAGTAGAAGTCTACTTGGTTCCCACTTCAAGTTTATCTGGTTTCTTTTAGGGTTTCTCTTTGTATCTTTTCTTATAAATAGTGGCTTATGTTATAGGAGAAATGTGCGTGAGAGTGCGTGAGCATTGGGCACAGAGAGAGAAAGAAAAAAAGCGTGGTGTGGCTATTGTATTGGGCGGGGAGAGTAATTTTCTTAAGCGTTCTTAATAAAATTGCTCTGGGGTGGACGTAGGCCGGATTGGGGCCGAACCACATAAATTCTTGGTGTCTCATTCTTTAATTTTCATGCCGCTTTTCCCAACAAGTGGTATCGGAGCCAGGTTCGAGGGGCTGGAGTTAGTTTTTCGAGTGAAGTAGAGAAGGTTCGAAAATTAAAAGTGGTCTAATCAGAGATTGGAGGGCACCAGCCTGTAGAGGAGGTCGAGACGAAGCCAGAGGTCGAAACCTCGTCGCCGGAGGAGCCGGACGCGCCGTCACGCGCCGAAAGCATTCGGACAGCGCCGTCCACGCGCCCACGCGCGAAGAGAGGTAGGGCGCGTGGTCCTCACTCGCCATACGCACCGCACGCGCCCGCGCATAGTGTACTGCCACGTCAGCAGTGGGTCCCAGCATTGCCACGTCAGCAGAGGGTCCCAGTCAGCCACGTCAGCGTTGCCACTTCAGCGGAGAATATTCCGGGGAATCGGAATATTCCGGTTTTGTTCCAGGGTGTTTTTCAGCCGGTTCAGGGGCTTTTAGGCCGGTTTTCGAGCAGGTCAGACTGGTTCCTAAGGTTTTGGGCCATTCCGGATCCATTGGTGTAGTCATAATTTTGAAATTCGGTCTCTATCAATGTTAATTGAGATGGCGGAGAGTATGGTTATTGGTATGATGATGTTGTCTGCTACGAATTACATGAGTTGGAAGCCACGGATGGAGGATATCCTTTATGCAAAGGATATGTACGATCTATTGGGGAACGAGGGTAAGAAACCAGAGAGGATTGACGAGGCAAAGTGGAAGAAAGGGAAATCATTAGAAGCCTCAGTGGTGACTGATGACTTTGACTTCGTGTAGCACGCGAAGGTGCATGGTACCAACTGGTGGAGATGCAAGAGCAGGGGGAGATACTGTTCTACATGGGTCCAGTGGTAGAAGCAAGAGATGCGGGCACCCTAGGCGGGGGTGCAGGACACTCGGATGAGAGTGTGGTTGGTCGTCTGGTGACAAGGACGAGGTTGGAGTGCCAGTAGAAAAAGGATGCAAGGGGTGGTGGGCAAAGGGGAGCAACAGACACTAAAGTTGTAGGAAGGTTCTACTGATGGGAGTTCGGGATGCACTCAATCGAAAGATGTCAGGAACAGATTCTTCCCTTATGGGTATGGAGGGGGAGATTTGTTGGGGTCCACACCCATAAGATAGACTTGGAATAGAAGTAGACTTTGAGTAGAAGTCTACTTGGTCCCCACTTCAAGTTTATCTGGGTTTCTCTTAGGGTTTCTCTTTGTATCTTTTCCTATAAATAGTGGCTTATGTTATAGGAGAAGGTGTGCGTGAGAGTGCGTGAGCATTGGGCAGAGAGAGAGAAAGAGAAAGAGCATGGTGTGACTATTGTATTGGATGGGAAGAGTAATTTTCTTAAGCGTTCTTAATAAAATTGCTCTGCGGTGGACGTAGGCCGAATTGGGACCGAACCACGTAAATTCTTAGTGTCTCATTATTTAATTTTCGTGCTGCTTTTCCCAACACAGGCCACATCCTATAAAAGCAACTGGGTTGTGCAATCAGCCCAAAGAAGTATGCCCTCGAAGGATCAGAGCCTCGGTGGCGGGGGTGAAGTTGGCGCCTATCTCATGCTTAGTACTAACTTTTCGTACAGCTAGTTCCAAGCGGCGACAGAGGAAAAAAGATTTCTATAGGCAACTCTAGTTAAGATCGAGTCTTTGTTGACTAAGATGATTAGGAATCTCAATTGCATAAGTTTTTTACATTCTGAGCTGCATAAGACTAAGCACAGTGAAATAAAAGAAGCTTCTGTAAAGGATGGTGGCGGAAAAGGTGTCTCCCTTCTTTAAAGAATTTACTTGAAGCTCTTCAGCTTCCATCCTCAGAGCATGACCTTGCCCCCCACACCCACCTCCTTTTCTTTTTTTTTTGGTAACCAATAACGAAGCCTGGCATCGTAGGTGCAAGCTTCAGAGTGGGGTTATTTTTGGGTAATCCTGATGCGTACTGCAGAGAATACAGATACAGGGTAGCATCTATTTGAAATGTTCAAAGGACTTGAGGGTGAACAAGATCTGGGGGAAAAATTTCCAATTAAGCTCAAATTCGGTTTTCTCTTGGTGCTTTGCATTCCATATTGTTCAGGCCGCTAATCAGCTTTTCAATAAAGACGATCCTATCAAAATGGTCCCCATTTTGTGTATAAAAGTTTTGCATCTCCGCATCTGCCAGTATGTTCCATTGCTAGAAATAAAAGAAGTATATTAGCTTAGATGCATGCAAACTTTCACCCACTTTGGGTACACTATATTGCCTTAGATTCAACTTAATTTGTGTCAGATCTAAATATATAACCGTTCTAGAATATGAGTATAATATGATGCAGTGCGCAGTGGAGTTTTCCTTTCGGCTAATTTGGAGGCCTTTCAGTGTTCTGCGGACTCACGTTGATGCCTCAAATATAAGCAAGGGTGTGGGAGCAGAGCAAATGGAAATAAGAAAAGGATATTAGCCCCCTACCTAACTTCGTTAAACCAAGGAATAAGCTAGATGTGTGACGGACGGGAAAGCGATTCCTAACTCATAAAAATTGCAGAGCAGACAATAAATGAGTTGAGACGTGAAAACAATTTTCCCCGAGTGGTCACAAGGTAGCTTATCTTTAATGAGAAGCTATAATAAAACTTTCAAACTACGAAAGAGCTTTTATATACTTTTTTAAGTTTCTCTGCCCTTTCACGTTTGATGTCATTATTGCTCCTAACCCAAATTGTCAACCTGCAAATCTGGTAGGGACTGCTTTTGCAGGGGACCCCCAAGACCTTATGTCCATGCAATCCTTCCCAAGTTAGAAATTGGTACACTGAACTAAATCATTACTAATTAGAAGCTATTTTGGAAAGCCTCGACTGAGTTTGTTAAGTTCTGACGTAAATTATTCTTCACATCTTTTGGAACAATCCGCAGAGTACGTTTGCTTAGCTAAGGAGTACCCTCTGTTTTTCTGTCGGTACAACTTGATTCTAGTATTCTTCCTCCTTAGCCCATGACGTTTTGACTGAGTTCCCAAGGTTCATAATGCTATGCAGGGCCCCAAACCATCGCTTTCGTGCTTGAACCTCCCAATTATATTCATCACCGATAAGCAATCATCGTTCCAATTATTTTAAAAGTTCCATTACTCTTCAGAATTAGGTCCACATGGAGTTCAACTAAGGAGTATCAAAGGCTTTTTCGGTTCCTCTCCTCCTGATATTTTGCCAGGACAGAAGGGGTCTGGAACTTAATTTCTCATTGTTTAAACATAACTTTCATTAGAAGGGCAGGGGAGAGCAAGGATGAGCCGAAATAGCCACCCTGGGCTATGGAACAAAAGTGAATGTGCTGTGCTGTGCTAGAGTTTGGCCAAACTATAACTCATGACTATGCAATATTAGCTTTAACGGCAGGTTTCAACAAATAGAATTGCATGAGTTTGCACTCAAACTTTGTTGTATAAAGTTAGGCGTGTCTACTTCCATAACTTGACCCTTTGAATTAAGGCCTGTTTACCTCCTTAAGAGGGCCACTTTAAGGGACCTGAAGTGCTCATGAATGGCAGACACGTACCCTAATCATCGCTGTTTTTTTGGCACCTTTATTTTTCCTTTCCTTCCTTTTGTTGGGGGGTGGTTTGATAATTGCATTTAAATAAGATTTACCGAACCTTGTTGTCTGTATGGATGGAAGACGGTGCCATGTCGGCGAAGACTGTAGAAATCTCTCAGAGACCTTTCTTTAGGAAAAACCATGGCAAAAGCACCCAGTTGTCCGACACCCTTATTTGACCAAGAAGGCCGGGTCTGCTCTACCTAGTACTCGTTAAAGATCTTTTCTCCCTTTTATGTCTAACTTATTATTTGATTATACCACCTTTTTCTAGGTCCATGACTTCCAAGGGTGATACCGTTTGCTTTACGTGTAGCGCGTCGGCAGCATACCTCCAAGCTCTTTGTTTTGAATAGAATGACACTGACGATCGAGGAGGACAAGTCAAGAACGGATTGGAATATGGCTTAGAAAGACCAACAAAAAAGGATTAACGCATTAGGCACTACCGACATTTTGGTATTTGAGAACTCAAGAGAACCATCGGTCTTTCGCATTGGAAGATTAGCTCAAATCAATAGCAACGAACTGGGTCCAGTATTACTGCCAGTAACATTTCAGTTGGTTTTTGTTTCCCCTCCAAGTTTGTAAAGTTTGAGAGTTCATTATACTTTTTGGCTGCCAATAGGGTCCGAATGTGTAGCAGCTTTTTGTCATTGGCAGTGAGCCAGTGACTCAACAAGGTTAGCTGTATATTTTCCACATACCAGTTAACGTTGATGATGGGTGATATCAACGTCCAGTGGTTCCGAGGGATCTTTCTCTGGCTTCTTTCCGTTTAGATGTCTCTTGCACCCAAGAAAAGGAAAGGGAAAAAAGATTATACTTGTGGGGGATAAATACAAATTTTCCTCGTGTTTTGCCCAAAAATCAAGTTAAAGTCCTTTAAAACCAATCAAATTAATCTCAAAGTTTTAAAATGTGAAGGATTGTGGAAGGGCTGAAGTCTTGATAGATTACTTTTTGATGCGTTTTCAAGTTTAGAACTTTATTTGACTTTCAGGCAAACCAGAATATCGGAAGCATTTTAACGGGGACATAGACTGCGAGAGGATGTCCCTGCTATCTCCTTTTCCGGATCTCTCGCCAATAATGCAGAGGACTGCCAATTTTAGCCTTTTGGAGCGACTCACAAATGCATGGAGGAGCCTGGAGCCCGCAGGTTGATAATGTGCTTGGAAAGCAGCACCACCTATATGCTATAGGTCGCCCGGATAATCTTTTTATATTCAAGGATTTGCCAGAGATTCAAAAAATATATATGTATATCAAGATCCGAAGCTACCCCACCTATCTTATATATGGACAGTCGACACATTATACTAATTGGTATAAAATAATATCGATCAACTTCAGAGGGGTTTGAGGTTAATTAATACAACTAGGAGAAAATTAAGAAAAAGGCAAAAATCAAGTGGAACACTTGGTCTTCTTTGTGTGGAGATATACAGATAATATCTGTCGGCTCTATAGAAGTGGTTAAGGTTATGAGGAAAAAAGAAAAGCGTGAAGAAAGCACAACTGCATGTAATAATGATAATTAGGTAGACAGGTTGGAAAGATTAGGATCCCACAAATTAAATTTCAATCATATACATTATTTCAACTTTCTGTAGACATAAGAAAAAGAGGAATACAAATCAAATCCCAAACAAAGATTAGCTAAATTGTTATTGCCTGCTAGCTTGAAGTAATTAACTAGAAAAATTTATAATAAAAAAAAAGAACTATATTAAAAAAGACTCCATCTCAGCAAAATTTCAGTCGAAATTCCCTGTACTTATCCATAATATCTCTGTGTATTCATTCGCTTATGTAGAGAGCAAGTAAATAAAACAAGAATTTACAGTTTATATCTGCTGGAAGACATCAAAATTTGCTTCTGTTAGATCTTCTGACAGCGACGTTATTGGATAGCTACCGAAATCTACTGAACTGTGAGCATGAAGCTGACCTTCTTGCCAAGAACTTGGTTTCAGTTCCTCCGATTTTATTGCGTTGACCTGAAACTGAAACAAAGAATCCAACTTGTTTTCGGTGTCGACCCATGAAAAGGCTGCATTTTCTGATCCCATATTGTTGTTCATCTGGAACCTGGGGTAACTGCTCATGTTTGAGCTGTTGCTAGAACTTTCCTTCACATCATTCAAGAAAAAGGAGCTCATTCTAGAAGCCGAATTATCGGAAATCTCTGTCCCTGACAAGTTTCCGTGATCGGAATTGGTGAGACTTGGCATTGAAGCGAATCCATAGCTGGAATTCGTCTCAAAATGGCTTTGGTGATCATTAGGGGATTTGATAGTTGTCTGTTGCTGAAGTAGGAAATTTGAGTTATACCCATTTGAATCGACACCTGCTTGGAACTCAAAGTAGGCCATCGGATCAAAAGTGGGCTTGTCCATGAAATGCTCTCTTGAAGCTTCTGGAAGTCCACCTACATAGTAACTCGAGTCGTCATCTAGAAATGCTGGACCCAAGGTTGATACAGTTGGAAGCCCTTGAGTTTGGGTTGCGTGCATAGATGCAGTTTCTGTACATTTTTTCTCCTCTTGCGGTTCAACTTCGCTTAGTGGCTTGTGGGTGGTGGGGTCAATCCCTTGCTTCATTAGCTTTTTCTTCAAACATGAATTCCAGAAGTTCTTGATCTCATTGTCAGTTCTCCCCGGTAACTGTGCAGCAATTTGAGCCCACCTGAAATCCATCCCCTCAAAGAAATCAGAACAAAAACACAGAGAGTACCCATATCCATGTTTCTTCCAAAGACTAAATTCCGATTGCCTTTGTGACTTATATATCGTTACCTGTTGCCAAGAACTTCATGTAGACTGATAATGAGATCCTCCTCTTGTTGTGAGAACATTCCTCTCTTCAAATCGGGTCTCAAGTAGTTTATCCATCTCAATCTGCAACTCTTTCCACACCTCTGCAGTCCTGTGAGAATCAAAATATTTAGATTCGCTGAATACCAAGAAGTCAGCTGATACATAAAGAGCACCATTGCGAAATAACTGAAAGGAGTTGGGGAAATGCATACCAGCTAGTTTTGGAACAGAACTCCAGCAACCAACACCAAACCTTGTTATGTAATTGAACAGTTTCTCGTCTTCTTCAGGAGACCATAGACCTTTCCTTAATTTCTGTTTCAAACAGCACGAATGACGTCCCATTCTGCAAAGGCTGTTGCGAAGACAACGTCAAATTAGGGCGCAGCTGCTAGAGTGATCTCTCGGGCATGGAAATGTTTGGAAGGTCGGAATATATGTCTGTGGTAGTGGAGGACCGGAAAAATCAAGACTAATTTCGGATGATTTAAAGGGAACAGGGATAAATCATACTTAGAGTTCAAGTTATGGATGGAGAGAGAGAGAGAGAGAGAGAGAGAGAGCTGAGGAAGGTGAAGCAATCAAGTGGGTTTTACGCAAATCTGGTGCTGCTTTTGCATTCGACTGGATTGGGTTTTAAGATATCCATATCTGTGGAAAATTATAAAGGTGATATAAAACGAGAACAAGCCCATAAGCGTGTACTTACGAGTAGCAAGGAATACACTTAAGTGTTTTATGTTTACCTTAGTAACTGCAACAAAATTTATACAGCACAGGTACCTTGTATTTGAAACTAATCAAGAAAAAGCTTGGTGAATGGGGGTAATGTGATACCCAGTTCTATAAGAATAAGTCCCACATTAGAATCTTACAAGGTTGAATGGAACTTTACAAGGACCCAAAAAACTGTAAAAACAACTTTGACTACTTTTTTTTTAAAAGTAAAAACACCAAATGTGACTAATTAAGACTTGTCCTTGAGTCGTTAACTTAATCATAGATAATAAAAAAATGGCTATAAAAGCATTAACTTAATCATGCGGTACATGCCACCAATTGTTTAGCTTATATAATTAGTCCTAACCACCATGAATCTTCCTTGATTTTTGAGCTATTTAATAAGAGGAGCTCGATATGGGGTGCATTTATGCAGAAGTAGTCCCATGTCAGATTTACAAGCAGATAGATTACCATATATATATATACACAAAAAAGCAGAAGTACTTGGACGAACATTTTTATTTGCCCACATATAAGCAGGCTTGCAACCCCAGTACCATTGCAATGCCTACTGCACTTGTAAGTTTGCGTCAATGAATAAAGACCTCGCCTAGAACTCGGTAATGGGGCAGGTTACCAGTCGGTTACCATACTAATAGCATGGTGCACTACTAGGAATAACAGGAACCAGGGGTCTGGCTGGAGGTTTTGAGGACCTAATCGCTGATATTTCGGGTTCACTCATGAAGTTCAACATTGGTTTAGTAAGGAGGAGATTCCGAAAGAATCAGCGTAGTTTTTTTAAATCTTGCCATATTCTATACACATCTTTGATTAATTAATTACTTATTATTAAATCTAATTTTTTTCTGAGCATCTAAAAAGCTTGAGAGTTATACATATAAACATAACAATGATTAACAATAATCATCAGAACCACATATTATAAAATGTACTAAATAATAAATGTTATCGTGGATTAATATATAGATAGATAAAACAAACTAATATTATGCGTATTTTGTTTTCTTCTTCTTTTTATTTCTTTTAGATAAAGCTGTATGTTCACTAGTTTTTAACAATAGAATTAAAGTGACGGTTATAAATCAAAATTTTGGCTTATAAAGGTTAATGAAAAGAGAAAATAGATAATTTGAATTAATTTTTTATATTTATTATAATAAAAAGAGATAGTCATGCAAACTACGAACAACCTATTACTACCCTCATCACAGGCTCTTGAAGCAGCTATTTCAAAGAGAGTGAATGGTACTGATCCTCCATCAAGCTACATACCTCTCGCTCTATTTTCATGGTTCATGAAGTTCTTCTTTGCATGCAAAATCCAAATTACATTAATGATCGATCATTCCAATGCTTATGTCAGCATAAAGAATCGAAATATTAGCCCATTTTTTAAATCTTGCCATATTCTAAATTCACATGCTTTGATTAATTAATTACTTCGATTATTAAATCTAATAAAAAAAATTAATCTGAGCATCGAAAAAGCTTGAGAGTTATACAATAATAAAAATATAACATCTCCGACTTATTCTTTTTCAACGACTATTGTGCATTACAGACTAGCAAGCACCTAGCTAGCTAGCTAGCTAGCTATTTTGTTTTTTAGTCATCTTAGTATAATATTACACAGCAAGCTAACGCCCCAACAATCATAATTGAGCTATTAATTACTTAATTACCATTAACATTAATGTAATCAAAACACTCAAGACTTATCTATTTTTTATATATATGTATCCTATACATTTAAAGTACATAATAAAATTCAAAGTCTTTCATCGAGCATACGTTACTCAATTATATATATAATTCTACTTTAATTTTTTTTCCTAAAATTAGTGATGCAATTGTCAAACTAGAAATTAATGAGCAACATGTAATTAAAAACTTATATATAATTTCTTATTTACCTGATCTGTTCCTGTCAATAGTAAGGTGGCTTCCCAATTTGCCTTTGACCCTAGCTACTTTCGTGATGTTAGCTCCTCCTTCCTCGGTCTTTCCTGTGTATTTATTTAGAAAAAAAAATTATTTCTTACATAAATTGACAAGCAATTAAGATTATTTTAATTTTTTAATTTTTTAATCATTCTAGAAAATTAATTATCTATCTCATGTATGACATAAAAAATAAATCTATATTTCAAGAAAGAAAGACAAAATAGTACTAAAAGCTATTATACACCCTATTATTTGAATGGAAATAGAATATTTTTCAATATTTTTATAATTACTTATTTACAAACTCTTAACACTTCCACACAATCCCCCAATTTTGGTACGAGTATAAAATTCCAGTTGAGCCCAAGAACGGATGAGGACCGTCCTCAATGATTGGAGGCTTTGATAGACGTAACCACGACCGACAATTACACGTAGGCTGTTATACATAAATGCAAGTAGTCTTGGAAAATACGCAGCCAGCGCGTAACACCCAATCCCACCGCACCCCACATTCGACCAATCAATCGGTTCAGTTCTTGGCCTACCATTTTTTTGTCTGTCTTTCTATATTTTCTAATCACAAAAAAAATAAAAAAAAATAATTGATAACATGGTCCGCTCCACTACCAACCTATATGGATTAATTTATACAATTTTTTTTCCCCTTCCAAGGGCAAGTTGGATAGAAATAACCCCATTAATAGTTGTACAAATAAATTTTTTATAAATAATAAATAAAAAATATTCTTGATGGCGATGTCCTTCTTTGATATTCGAATCTTCTAACTATCTAGTACTCAAGTGTAAGACAAATTGAAAAGTCTATAAAATTATTGTACATAGAGTTCTTCGTTGTCAAAAAATAATTAACTCTTTTTCCAATTTGTCACGTTGGATAGACAGATTAATTAATAATTAAATATCTAATTAGGTAAATGATTTCAAATAATTTATAATCATCAACCATGGTCTTCTCCTCCCAAGAGATGCTTGGAATCCATACAGAGATGCAGAAAATTAATTTTGTACCTTATATTAATCTTAATTACTATACAAATGTCGACAATTCTTTCCCGTGTTTGGCTTTGATTTCACTCAATTGGATTGGCTTAGTACCAAACAAAGATTAGGGGAATAATTGATATTTTTTTTCTTCCTCAGCTTATAGCTAGAGGAATAATTCAGTTGCACGGCTCGAATTGTTTATTCCAAAATATTTGAAAAGCATGACGCTTAAGAAGGTTTTTTCAAATAAAAAAATAATACCAAATGAAATGTTCTAGATGGGGGCCATTAAGATCTTGTATCACACGTGAAAATTAACTTGTCGGGTATGTGAAAGCAAACATCATATGCGTAGTACGTCGGCGTTGGCTTTAGAATAAAAAAAATAGTCGTCATTTAATTTCTAGAATATACTCCTGCTCAATTATTTATTAGACCTAAATCATAATCTTACTTACTTTTAATCTCTTAATTAAAGTATATATGTATAAGTCTAATCAAAACCCCTTATTAATTTAAAAAGTTAGCCAATGAGACTTTTCTCTGGTAGCCTTTCTGGGTAACAAATCTTATATTCTAGTATAGCAAGATGTGTAGTCCTTTTGGCCTTTTTTTTAAAAAATAAATAAATATCGGTCGTTTAATTCTTTGGGATTAACCACTTTCTAATGTCGGAGTTTACCTTCAATTAAAACTTTATCCTATATATAAATTTTCTCTCCCAAGCATTCGTTTCCAGAAGATCGATCCGTACGTACGTATATATATTATATTGGTAACCGGCACGGCCTCCATCATATCTCATAGTTTCTTTTGTACTTCTGGGCAAAAGATTTTTGGGCCATTGTCTTGGGATACATATGAACGTCATATATATTAATATCCTACATTTTTTAAAAAAAAATTTATATGTGTCTTGTATCAAATATCGTGTCAAAATTGTGTGCGGGTAGCTATAAATTGCGTTTAATCTTTCCTGCTAATGGTCTTTTGCGTCTTCTAGTTGTATATGTTACATCACTTTCTAGCCAGTTGCGTTTGGACGTACTTGTAGTGAGATTTATAGGATGATGATTTCATTGATTTGGGTTTTTGTCTAATTAAGTGTTGAATTAAAGAAGTAGAGTAAGATTTTGGTGATCGCAAAAGAGTCAAAAAGGGAGAAAATGACCAACCATTCAGTACCATTCAATTTCATATATAGTAATTAATCTAAACCAAATTGCTTATACAATTGGCCGCTTGGAAAGTGGGAAATGATAGCTTTAACTTCACGCTTAATGCCCAGCCTGAACATGAATGATTGACAATATGCAGGGGGCCAGAATATTTGCTGGTCTAGAAATTTGCAATGTAAGCTAGTTTTTGTCTAGAAGTATCCTTTTGTGTTCTTGCTTTCACTTCACTAAAAATAGGAAAAAAATCCAAAAGCCTTAGCCAAAGTCGTTTCTATCACCAATTAAACTAGGCATCGTGGAGCTACTTTCCTCACCCGTTAATACTCTGTTTAACGACTTATCAATTGTTGTTAGGTACCCAAAAACCATTTTTCTTCGTGATGTTGCCGTGTCAATTTCTCTTGGCCAAACAGACTCTGACACGAGCTTTCTTTGTTATTTAATTTAATTTTTTTAAATATATATTTATTGTGCAGAGAATTAATGGACGTTCGTTTTAGTCAATCGTATTCATCAGTACGCAAGCGTGTAAATGGTCACGACCAAAGCGATGATCGATATTCAGACTGCACAAGTCCTGGATACTTTAGTAATGTCATGTTGTTATACGTGTCCGACATGGTGATCTATCTCTCCGGCCCTCTCTAATTAGCCGCCCATGCTGCTACTCAAGTCCTCGTGTGGCTACGTCACCTTGGCGTACGTCCCCCGACATCCTCCATCAGTTCCCTCGTGGTCCAGTATTTTACTTTATCTCTTTCTCTCTGACGATCTCTGTCTCTGTGTCTCACGCGCACATGTACATATCAGGTCTTCCAAAAGTTTCATCGACGGCCACGGCAATATTAAGCGCTCCATCGAACACCAATGGGGGGTTTAGATGTAGCACATGCATGTCCCTGTTCTTTTTATTTGTCTTTTTCTTCATATTTGTGCCAAGAAAGACATATTCAAAGCTGATGATCTATTGTTGTCCTGTGGCACTGATGTGTAATCTACGTCTTCTTTATTTATTGTCTCCGGCGACTGCATATATACATGAGAAACGAGGCAACAGATATTTTGTGCAGCTTAACCAACTCCGGAAACTGTGTACGTAACACAGCATCAGAGATTTGGATGAATTAAATCGAGGAAAAGCTAGCTTTCTATAAAAACATGTATTACTCCATTTATGGGTACGTGAATCACAGGTCAAGTCATGAGATTATTCCTTAATAGACAATCATTATTCGAACAAATAAATACCATTCACTTTTCTCATCTTTGTACTAATTACTTCGTAGCCAGCATTATGGGAACTCCTGTTGGATGCTTTACAAAATGGATATATATATATTAGTAACGGGAAGAAACGTCTTTGTGCACATATAAACTCTAAGAGCTAGCTTAGATCTATCTACACCATTGCGGCTTTCATATAAGTTGTTTATTACGATATTAATCCAACAGAGAATCAAACATGTGACTTGTGCATGTACCCATACATATACAAGTTTATCCTTACTACCGGGCAGGCCGATAATGAAAAAAAATGAAAAATGAGATATTAGCTCCCAAATGATTCATTGAATTATTAACTGTATAGTATCAGATCCGTACGTACCCAATTTACTGATCAACCTGATGCATGTGAAATAATAAATATCTCACTTGTTTTTATGATGTGGACTCTATGCAGGTCAGTTTGAATGGACCACGCATGATGATGGTTACATTTGCAGCCTAAAAGCACCCAGTATGCAACTCATTTCTGCTGTGCTGCACATATAGAAAGGAAAGTAAGTATAGTGCACTTAAAGGAGAATACTGTAAGGTAGGGAAGCTACTGGTATTTTCCTATAAAGGGATTGTCATTTTCAAGCCATCCCAATCAACCAACAATAAAGCTTCCTTTTCAAGAGATGATGATCACAAAATGATAGTGAAAGTAAAGCTTTGGAAACCCATTTCTTTCCCTTCATCCTTCCCCCAAATGATTAGGTCCTTTGCCTGGGTCTCAACTTTTCCTTGTCTCCATAGAAGACAGAAAAAAGAACATTTCTTGTCGCCAATACAACTACTTACTTCACCGTCTAGGGCATGGGGCTTCCACTCTATCTGTGTGATACAATTACACATGGAGCCGATTAGAAATTTGGTGCATATTGTCGTGGCGATTTATTCACATTTCTTTGGAGATGCATGGCTCATAACAATTAACATGCCTCGATCAATTTGGTTAGGATATGAAGGAGCATTTAGAGGTAAATCTAAGACACGCACAAGTTCAAGGGTACGTATTGTGTGTAGTGTTCGCATTGGTAAGAGATTATTTTCCCTGACATGCCTCGATCAATTCAATCAGACACAGCTTCTAATCCATCGTCGACGTTGTTTAATTAACTGATGATCTTTAACAACACAAAAAATCATCAATATTTAATCTTATAATTTGACAACACAAATAAAATCATCACCTTGTGCATCGTTTGAAAGTCGACAGACCCAGAACAATATGAATGACAAGAAAAATGGATGCATCGAGATGGTCATGCATGCTACTTTGGTCCTTTCCTCTTTCAGGCCGTGTTAGCTAGTGGAATATGGATCTGTCACATATATAATTGCCAAAGCTAACTTTAAACTGGGGCCATTAACTTGTTTCAACCCTTCTGGCTACTAGGTTGTATAGTGTCCGATCAGGATTCCTTGGTCCCTCCTGATCCCCCAATCCACTAGTAATCAAGTCAAAAGTTGCAATTAGTGCCTTGAGAACAAAACACCTTCCATGTCTAATCATAAAGCTAAAGGATAACCCTGCTGATTAAAGTTTCATGTCTGCAATTGATTCCAAAGTTTGATTTGACACCAATGACAACTCCATTTGATTCCATGAGTACTGTATCTACAGTTCCGTCCGCATGCTCTCCTAGCCACTCCCTAGCAATTCCATTTTAATTGACCTTTAGTTACCGCAAAAAGGAGCTATATACATGGGGCCGGCATCAAAAGTTGCAGTCGGCGAAAGCTTGAAATTAAGTTCATGGTTTGAACGCAGGACTCGACGCTTGAAAAACTGAAAATGGCTGAGCGAGATGATTCATTCTACACACGCAGTTGCTTTTGTAATCTTAGGAGATCACAGACAAAATTGAATTTGAAGTTAATTATACACACACCGACGTTGCTTTCCTTTGGTGGTGATCATTTCGTTCTCCGATCGATAATGATATCCGAATATTTTCTTGTCTGGAAAAAGGTTCATATCTGCATGCCCGTCCCTGTCTTTCTCAGAATGTATTTGTACCCTTGTAGGTCAGCTAACAGCAAAATTTTTTGTCGAATTTCAATTAGTTTTGTGGCGTTCTTTGCGTACAAATACAGAGTGTTTTACTTTTCGACAAAACAAAGTTTCAAACTAGCTAGCTTCGACATCAGTGCATGCATGGCTCAATACTTAAGTATCTTGATCAGTTTGAAATTGGAAGTCAAACTATGATTTTGGTTTTTCTTCTAGGCAGAGGTTTTAAGAGGAGGTAAATATACTTTTCACCCATCAATTAAAAGGGATTTGACACATTATATTTTAAATTATCCAATTTTATACATTGTACTTTTCAACTATCAATTTTAGAAATTTTACACCCTCCGTCAAATTTTTAGACTAAAATGACAATAATACTCTCTAGTAATTTTAGATATGTTGAAGATATTGCTGTCAATTCATTAAATTATCAGAGGTATTACTACAGTCAATCAACGGAAAATGTAAAATATCTAACATTGGTAGTTTTAGAATATAATGTGTTAAACCCTTTATAGTTGATTGGTGAAAAATATATTTCTCTTATAAGAATTATTGCCTATTATATGCCCCATCTTTTGGAACATTACAAATTGTAAACCTTCTTATAGCCCCATGTTAGAAGAAATACGAGGCATTTGAAGACTATTTCTCCCAAGTAGGGGTGGTTAACGGTAGTGTAGGTGATGGTTTGGCAAAAATCGTCACCGTCACCGCAATTGACGGAATCACATAATTGACACCGTCATCGCACCGCTAAGGCACAATAACTGCCCTTACCGGTGACGGTATTAACGGTAACGCTTATGCGATAACCGCTTAAACCGTATAACCGTTACTCTTTTTGGGCTTTTCATTTTTTTTCCACTGTTTTGGGCTGTTTTCCTTGGGTTTTTTTTGAACCATTAAGACCATTTTATGCCTATATATAAGCAACAAATATAATCATTCAAATATCATAACCTGTTTAAATTTCTAACATAATATCATAATCAATAATCATATCAAATGGACAAATATCATAACCTATGCAAACATAATATCATAGTCATTAATAATCATAACAAATATAATAAGCTGTCCAAAAGTCCAACATAATATTATATTCAAACACAAAAGACTAAAGTCCAATAAAAGTGTCCAACAATGTGACATAAACCAACTAAAATATTCAACAAAAGCCTAACAAAAGTATGTCACATAATCAATAATCATCTCAAGTCTCAACTAGGAGGGTTAATGGTAGTGTAGGTGACGGTTTGGCAAAAACCGTCACTGTCACCGCAAATTGACGGAATCAAATATTTGACACCGCCACCGCATTGCTAAGACACAATAACCACCCTTGCCGGTTACAGTATTGGTAGCGGTGGCGGTTTTAACGGTTAAAACCGCCACCGCCAGTGAAAATAAGCACCCCTACTCCCAAGGGCCAAGGTAGCGTTTTGTTCAACTCAAAGATTTTATGGCATGGGTTTCGCATTTTTGAGAATTCAGACGGAAGTGTCTCTCAGATTTTTGCGAGTCGCACAGGTCAAGCCGAACTGAATAGGCTCCTGAAGAAGTGGTGCATGGGAATTGGGCTTTTGAGGTATTAAACTTTTCAGGGTGTTTATTTTATGGGCCCATGTTGCAATTGTGTATTTTGGGCTATGACTTTGTGGACAGGTTTACGAATAAGTACAATAAAAAAAGCAAAGCAAAAAAAGAAAAAAAGAAAAGAAAAGAAAGAGAAATGCTTAGAAAAAAAGAAGAAGAAAGAAAATGGAAAAAGACCGTGCTCAAATAGTTTGTAGCTGTTCTTTAAGAGGTTTACTCGAAGGGAAGGCCGAGCGACAAATGTTGTGAACCACTAGCCCATTGGGCCTGCTGATCGAATATGTAATGTCACCTAGGCCCGCCCAATTCTTCTTCATGATAAAATATTGTGGTCTTTTATTTGTTTAAAATGCCGGAACAATAACATCACAAGTAGACTTTGTTTTCTAAATTTGGGACTTTCAAGTTCGGCCCGTGTCTGCAAGTACGATGAGGAGCTTTTTCTGCTTCGGCCCGATCCAGCCCATCCTAGTCCTAAACCGCCGCGCCCCACAACAGATTGGTCCACTTTTGGTATCTCCTTTTCGCCTACTCACAGCGTACATACAAAGATCTGACCGCCTCTCCAATAACCCGGAAACCCTAAACCCGCTCCCTTTGCCACCTGATACTCGTACTCACAGAGTCACACTCACCGAAATTGATCCATCAACTTCCATCGGTTACCCGTAAGAATCGTACCCGATACTACTGCAGGCTTCAACAAGCTTCTCTTTTTCCATTCTTCCTATACTGCCGAATCCGACATTCTTAACACCGTTCCTCTCCCTCACTGTCTCTAAGACTTTCCTATACTGATCTCGCTTTCTTTCTGCCTCTGAAGGCAACCCCTCTTTGTTCCTCTCTGTTACCTTGTACCGTTTCAGCCACCAGTTCAGCGTTTCAAGTCTCAAACTCGAGGATTCGGGCGCAGATCAGATAAGATTTCTCTTGTTAGTTGTTTCTCTGCTAAAAACGAGTTAATCCCTTTTATCAGATATGATCTTTAAGAAAATCTGGAGGGGAAAAAGGGTTTCATAGTATCATTGATAACGGAAGGTTCAGTGGATTATCGTTGTTAGTTTCCAATATGCTGGTTCATTGCTGTGAGTTATGCGCTAATGGGATTGGAATCTTTCGTTGGAAACTCATTTTTGTTGTGAATTGGATTGTGGGATGGTTTGCTGCGAGGAAAATCGAATGTGAGCGAATGAAATTTTCAAATGTTTTGATGTTAAAATGGGTGGTGTTGCTCGCTGATTCTAATCAAATTGTGTATGAAATTGGGTTTTCTCATGAATTGCTACGGCGATGTTAGATGGCTGTGGAAGTGGAGAAAAAGAGAGCCAAATGCTAAAAAAAACAGTAATAGAAATTACCTTAACGCTTTTTTTTTTTTTCTACGCTATCTTGGGGGCGTTTGTTTGCCCAATTTTTTGGGGGTCCAAAATTTCCACTATACCAAACAGATTTCACAAACCTCAATAAAATTCACACTTTTACACATACATTTCACACTTTTCACAAACCCCAATAAATTTCAACATTCAAAAGATTCCTAAAATTTTAGAAATATTCCTCAAAATTTCGGTAAACAAACGCCCCCTTAGCTCTTCTAGATTGATTATATGTTTCTGCATCTAGGGAAAAAAAAAGATTATATTTTTCTGCAAATATAACTATGTAAGAAAAGTCTGACACGAATTATTATGTTGTGCTTCGATATTTATAACAGAGCCCAATTGGCCCGATCTCCATCCAAACTTTTATGTCGTTGTTCTCTATCTAGCAGAATTTCACTTTGCGAACTTTGTCGTCAACAGAGAGAGAGAGAGAGGTTTGGGGCAATGGAGGATGGTAGAGAGGGCGTGTTGCTCCAGTTGGGGCCAGGCGCGAAGAAGTGACGAGTGACCTACTTCTATTAATCGAGCATCGGGGACTACTACTATGGTCAGGGCCACCCTATGAAGCCCCACAGGATCTGCATGGCCAATAACTTGATCGTCCACTACGCACTCCACCGTCAGATGGAGATCAACTGCCCCTTTCCAGCGGCGCCGACAAACATCCGTCGCTTCCTCTTGGAGGAGTACGTCGACTTCCTCTCCGACAACGCCTTCATCCACTAGACCAAATGCTTCAATGTCAGTGAGGATTGTCCCGTGTTCGATGGTCTATTCGGTTTCTGTCAGGCCTCTGCCAGTGGCTCCATCGGCACCACCATCAAGCTCAACCGCGGAGACGCGGATTGGAATCTTTCGTTGGAAACTTATTTTTGTTGTGAATTGGATTGTGGGATGGTTTGCTGCGAGGAAAATCAAATGTGAGTGAATGAAATTTTCAAATGTTTTGATGTTAAAATGGGTGGTGTTGCTCGCTGATTCTAATCAAATTGTGTATGAAATTGGGTTTTCTCATGAATTGCTACGGCGATGTTAGATGGCTGCGGAAGTGGAGAAAAAGAGAGTCAAATGCTAAAAAAAAACAGTAATAGAAATTACCTTAACGTTTTTTTTTTTTTTTTTTCTACGCTACCTTGGAGGTGTTTGTTTGCCCAATTTTTTGGGGTCCAAAATTTCCACTATACCAAACAGATTCACAAACCCAATAAATTCACACTTTTACACATACACTTCACACTTTTCACAAACCCCAATAAATTTCAACGTTCAAAAGATTCCTAAAATTTTAAGAATATTCCTCAAAATTTCGGTAAACAAACGCCCTTAGCTCTTCTAGATTGATTATATGTTTCTGCATCTAGGAAAAAAAAAGATTATATTTTTCTGCAAATATAACTATGTAAGAAAAGTCTAACACGAATTATTATATTGTGCTTCGATATTTATAACAGAGCCCAATCGGCCCGATCTCCATCCAAACTTTTATGTCGTTGTTCTCTATCTAGCAGAATTTCACTTTGCGAACTTTGTCGTCAACAGAGAGAGAGAGAGAGGTTTGGGGCAATGGAGGATGGTAGAGAGGGCGTGTTGCTCCAGTTGGGCCAGACGCGAAGAAGTGACGAGTGACCTACTTCTACTAATCGAGCATCGGGACTACTACTATGGTCAGGCCACCCGATGAAGCCCCACAGGATCTGCATGGCCAATAACTTGATCGTCCACTACGCACTCCACCGTCAGATGGAGATCAACTGCCCCTTTCCAGCGGCGCCGACAAACATCCGTCGCTTCCTCTGGAGGAGTACGTCGACTTCCTCTCCGACAACGCCTTCATCCACTAGACCAGTGCTTCAATGTCAGCGAGGATTGCCCCGTGTTCGATGGTCTATTTGGTTTCTGTCAGGCCTCTGCCAGTGGCTCCATCGGCGCCACCATCAAGCTCAACCGCGAGACGCTGATATCGCCCTTAATTGGACTCGAAATGACATGAACTAGCATTAAACCCATCTGAATCTTTGATTGCTGTTGAGTGTCGCCTCTTTGTAACTGTTTATATTTTGGTGCAGCCTCCTGCCCAACCACACGAACAAATAAGTGGAAATGCTATTAAGTTTTCCTTCATTTCAGTGCCAGCCTTCCTGAATATCGGATGCTACAGTGGAAATCTCAGTAATAAATAGGCCAATACCCAAAATTGCAAACTCCTCTCATGATGTTATATTCTATCAAGAGCAAAGCCATGAAAGCCCCTCACACGAAGCGGCCAAAGGGGATAAAAATACCTATGGACGAGAGGCTCAACAAATTCATATATTGTAGGTCGTTTTTGTTTTTGATCCCAGATGAAAAGTGGAAGTATTATCTGATTAACAGAAGAAAATTGCTGATTTTATCATGATACAAATAACATTGAGAGAGTTGTTGCCCGCTCAGGATTAGTTGGCGCCATCCTCCTTGAGGGCACTTTAGACTGCCGACCCCTTCGACCCCTACGCCGGAGACAATTAAAATCAATCTTCCCCCAAAGGCAATCGGTAACTCATCCTGAGTAGTAAACCCCAAAAACGAAACCTCTTGGACAGTCGCCAGTCCTCTGCAGAACCTTCATTAAGTAGCTTACGTTTAGGAATGGCTACCGGTTCCTCCTCCTGGGATGGATTCACCTTAATCTCCTGAATAGAAATAGAATAGGCCTAAGGGCCAGGCACCAACCGAGAGTCCAAGGTAACACGACTAAGATGACTTGGACCTAATTGCAGCTCCCTTTCTTTGAGAAAGCCTAAGTCATTCACCAATGTCGCACTAAAAGCAAATTGCTCAACAACATTGCTATTTGGTGTAACAACAATCAACCCATCATCAGATGACCCACTACTAACCAAAGTTCCACACACTGGCCCTGCATCAATTGTCCCAGTGGACCCAAACAACGCATCACGCGTGCACCCAACATCAGATTCAGACGTGGCATCCTTTGCTTGGTTGAGTTGCACCTGGGAAAACTCAGCCATGCATGGGGACGTTACAGACGACAGAGTAACAATTGCCGGTGACGGCGAAGTGGAAACACTCGATGCCGACGAAAGGGGAACATTTGTTGATGGAGTGGTGTTTTCAGGCTTTGGAATCGATCCCTTCCCAGTCGCCTGCCATCAGAAGAAGTGGAATTAGAGAAACGTCTATACAAAGTACATTCTGCCCTTATCGAGACCATGTCCCAGCCTTCCACAATTAAAACAAAATTCTAACAACTGTTCATATCGGAATTGGATCCAAACATCCTCCCGCTGAGGCCGACAAAAATTAAAGCCCGGAATCAGAGGTAATGTAGTATCAAACAGTACTTTAACACGAACAAACTGCCCAATCAACACACGATGCTTAGTTCGAAAATCAACCTCCAGTACCTCACCAATCTTAGCACTAGCTACAGAAGCCAGAGACCGAGTAATGCATCCCATAGGGAATCCATGAATCTGGACCCAAATAAGAGCACAATCCAGCTTAAGATCAGAAACAGTAGCACCAGTAATACAGGGCTTCAACACCAATATATGTCCTTTGATATTCCAAGGACTCTGTTCCAAAACCTTAGCCTAGCAACCATAGAGGGAAAAGTGAAACAGAAAACAATTATCCTCTATCTCTTCAATTTCTAAATCCTCCACAAAGTACCCAGACTTGAAAATATCCATCTGAATCCCTATCTTATTCAGCGGTCAAGTAGTAATAAGTTTGCCTAGAAGAACCAGACTCGTTGCCCTCTTAGGGTCTTCCCATCCATCATCAGAGGGATCCTTAGGACCACTCCAGCCAAGAGCTACAGTTTGAGCAACCAAACACTCCATATCATAACTCACATCCGCCATCTAAACAACGCAAAAACCAAAGAACCAAACCCCGAAAACCAACGGCCAGAATCAGCAACCCAGCAACCAGAAATAGAGCGTGAACAATGAGTGAAACAAAGAACCAGAAAAAAAATCCATTAAAAAAGAAAACAAGTAAAGGAACAGCCAGAGGGGAGGAAGACGACAGAGAAAAGGACAAACAGGGTGGTAGGCCATCGGATCAGGATGAATAATACCACAAAGTGGTTAGGGAAGGGGTGGGACCAAAAAGGGCCAGGAGAGAGAACCAGGTCTCCAGAGAGCTCCACATTGAGGGAGCGGTTTTTTGTTTATTTGCTGATCATTTATCTTGATACAAATAACATTGAGAGAGTCGAGAAATGGAGAAATGTAGGAGGCGCGCTTAGAGAGGAACGACGAGAGAATGGAGGAGAAAATGGGCTGGCTAATCTACTCAAAAGAAAACCAAAGTATCCTTTATAAAAGATAATTGAAGATTCATTCTGAAGTACTCTACTGGACTACGGGTTGGGTCGTCCCTTCTTGTAGAAAACAGTACTCAGTGATGAACACAGGTTTGAGGAAGAAAATTTATATGAACACAAGAGAACTTTGTGAAACACTTTCTGTTTGTATAAAGAGAATGAGATATCGCGCCTTACATCAAAATAAGAAAGCTGTATTTATATTACAGCTATAAAGCAAGAATGCGTTGAATAACATAACTAACTATGTTAGGACAACTAACAGAGACTAACAGCAGTAAAACAACTTACTAACTTCAATACGCCCCTTCAAGTTGGCTCATGGATACTATGAGTGCCAAGCTTGGATAATAGAAACTGAAATTGAGATTTACCAGGGGCTTTTGTAAAGATATCAGCAAGCTAATGTGCGGAAGCAATGTAAAACGTACGAAGAACCCCTTTGGCAATCTGCTCACAAATAAAGTGGCAATCTATTTCAACATGCTTAGTACGAGCATGGTGAACTGGATTAGCAGCAATAGAAAGGGCATATTTGCTATCACAATACACAAAAGTAGGTGTAGAATGAGAAATCCGAAAATCAGATAAAAGTTGCAAGAACCAAACAATCTCACAACTAGTAGAAGCAAGAGCACGGTACTCTGCTTCAGCTGAACTTCTAGAGACAATACTTTGCTTCTGAGACCCCCAAGAAACCAGAGAATTGCTGAGAAAAAGGCAAAAACCGGTAATAGAGCGTCTACTGTCTATACAAGTCGCCCAATCTGAGTCATAAAAACCTTTTAACTGAGAAGAAGTGGCCGTGGGAAAGAAGAGACCATGAGCAGGAGTAGACTTCAGATATCGAAGAACATAATGGGCAGCATTGAGATGACTTTGTCCTGGCTTATCCATGGACTGTGCAAGAGTATTAATAGAATAAGAGGTCGGGACGTGTTATAGTCAGATATAATAGTCGACCTATGAGGCGGCGGTAAGAAGAAGCATCAACTAACAGCTCAGAATCAGTTTTAGAAAGCTTCAGCTTGGAATCCATAGGAAAGGAGGCTGGCTTACAGCCCAAATAATCACTGTCGTCCATAATTTCTAAAGCATATTTACGCTGATTTATAGAAATTCCAGCAATGGTACGAGCCACTTCAAGGCCCAAAAAATACTTCAATTTTTTCAAATCTTTAATCTTGAATCGAGCATTTAGATAAGCTTTAACTTGAGTGTAGGACATGTCATTAGATGCAATGAGTATGTCATCAACATATACTAGTAAAGCAATAAAGGAAGAGCCTTGAACCTTTGTAAGTAAAAAGATTGTAATCAGCCTTAGATTGCTCATAACCAAAGGAAAATAAAGCCTCTGAAAGTTTGTGGAACCATTGGCAACTTGCTTGCTTCAATCCATACAAGGATTTAAGAAGTTTACAAACTTTGGTCTCACCTTCTTAGCAAACCTCGATGGTACCACCATGTATACCTCCTTAGTTAAGTCACCATGCAAAAATGCATTGTTGACATCAAGTTGCTCCAAAAACAAGTGCTGACTTACAGCCAAGGCTAAAAAACATCGTACAATGGACATTTTGGCAACTGGGGAGAAAGTCTCAGCATAGTCAACCCCTTCAACTTGGGTAAAACCCTTTGTAACAAGGCGGGCTTTAAATCTTTCAATAGAGCCATCAGCCTTGTGCTTAAATCGATAAACCCATTTGCAGCCAATAACCTTATGACCCGGAGGTAAATCTATGACAACCCAAGTCCTATTTTTCTCAAGAGCTGACATTTTAGCCTCCATAGCCTTTTGCCAATGAGGGTGCTGAACAGCTTGTTTATAAGTCTTTGGTTCGGTATGTATAGAAAGAGCTAAGGTAAAAGCTTTATGAGGAGAAGAAAGTTGATGATAAGAAAGATACCTGGACAGATCACAGATGGAATCAGGAGGCTGATGCAAAGAAGAAGAAGGCAGTAAATTGCCAAAAGAATGGGCCATCCTACAATGAAAATCCTGCAGATAGGAAGGAGGTCTACGGGTACGTGTGGATTGACGAGGAGGAACATCACACTGGTCATGATGTTCAGGAGTAATGTTATCAGATGATGGCAAAGTGATAGACTCATTAAAATGAAAATCATTAGGAGTTGAATTGGGAATGACAAAGTCTGAATGAATAGGTATGGAAGAAGACAAAACTGGTTTAAAAGGTAAGGAATGCTCATGAAAAATGACATCCCGAGAAACAAAAATAGAATTGGACTCAATGTCAAGCAACTTATATCCTTTAGTATTGAAAGGATATCCTAGAAACACACATTTGCGAGCCCGAGCCTCAAATTTAGACTTGTAATGTGTTGTATTGGTTGCAAAACAGAGACAACCGAAGACTTTGAGATGAAGATAGAAAGGTTTAGTTTGAAATAACAGCTCATAGGGAGATTTGTTGTGGAGTAAAACTGAAGGAGATCGATTGATAAGATAGGTAGCTATCAGTACACAATCACCCCAGAATTTTAAAGGAATGTGAGAGTGAAACCGAAGGGCTCTTGCTACCTCTAGGAGATGTCTATGCTTCCTTTCAACCACCCCATTTTGTTGGGGGGTGTAACGGTAATTATTTTGATGAAGAACATCTTTAGTAGAGTAGAAAGAAACCATATTGAACTTAGGACCATTATCAGATCTAAGGATCTTAATGTGAGATGCAAATTGTATTTCAATTAAGCTGAAAAATGACTCCAAAAAGAAACGAGTTTCAAACTTGAACTTCATAAGAAAAATCCAAGTGCAACGGGTGTAATCATCAACAATTGTTAGAAAATAGTGATTTTCATTTGAGGTTGCTATTGCAAATAGGCCCCAAATATCACAATATTGCATTTCAAAAGGAGAAGAAGTACGAATGGAACTATTAGGAAAAGGCAGTCTATGTTACCTTGCTAAGGGACAGATTTCACAAGGAATATTATTGGAAGGAATATGTACATTGGGTAAATCATCTTCGAGAAGATGCATTTTGGAAAATGGCATGTGACCGAGTCTATTATGCCATACAACTGTGGTATTATTGGCAGTAAGAGAAGAACAACTAGGTGCTGAAGAATTAAAAGAAAAAGAACTAGAAACAGAATTTGAATCAAACAAGTAAAGATCAACCTTTTGGTCAACCACTCCAATCGTTTTCCATGCATGCAGGTCCTGTAATATACATTTGGTTGACAGAAAAATCAAACCAATGTTAGAAGAGGAAGTGAGCTTGCTAGTGGAAATTAGATTGAAGGTGAAAGAAGGCACATAAAGAACATTGTGCAATGTCAAATCTGTAGATATAATGATAGTACCAATGTGAGTGACTTGTGCTACTTGACCATTGGGAAGACTTACTATGGCGTTGACAGAGTGGCTGATGTGAGAAAAAATGGATAAAGAACAAGCCATGTGGCCTATGGCACTACTATCAATGATCCAAAGATTAGGGGAAGGTGCATGTGTGGTAGAAGAAAGGCAATGAAAATCACCTGCAATGTTGACCGAACCAGATGGTTAGGGAATATCAAAAGGGGATGGAATGGTTAGCAGCTGTTGAGTTGAGTTGAGATTGTAACAAGTTTAGCAGCTGTTGAATCTGATCTTGAAAACCTATAGGACTGGAATTAGCTTTTGAATGCTCCACAGTAGCAATTGCTTGATGTGCAAAAGAACAAGAATTAGTTCGTGAATCTTGTGAAGACCGTTTCTTGTGCACCCAGCCAGGTGGATACCCGTGTAGTTCAAAACACTTCTCACGTGTATGCCCTTTTCTATTACAATAGGTGCAAACTGGACGATCTCATTGAATTGAGCCAAAATTGGAATTCTTATATGACACAGCAGCTGCCTTAATATCTGAATTAGACGATTTAGTTGCTAACATTGCAACATTTTCAGAATTAAAACCAATGCTTTGAGTAAAGGCACGCTGACGTTCTTCCTGAATAATCAGCGAGTAAATTTCATTTAATGATGGA
Organism: Morella rubra; assembly: GCA_003952965.2. NCBI lineage: Eukaryota > Viridiplantae > Streptophyta > Magnoliopsida > Fagales > Myricaceae > Morella > Morella rubra. Next base: position 6,338,994 of record CM025852.1, read on the forward strand.
AATGGCTTCATGAGTAAAATGTTGCCACGAACAGGAAGATAGGCCTCATTTAATCCTATGAGAAAAATCATGGTTAAGGTTTTCTCTTCACGATCAATGATCAGCTTGAGAACGTTGCACGTACATCCTCCGCAAACACTGCAAGTACACGGGCAGAGGGGAAAACTGGTGCAATTCATTCCATAGGAATTCTAGTTGAGTGAAATATTCACTAACAGAAGATTGAGCTTGATTAATGTTGTTGAGAGCTTGCTGCAACTAAAAATTCGAGGTTCGTTGCTTTGCTCGTATCGTTCTTGAGTCATTTCCACATTTTCCCAGCAGTATCAATGTATAGAATTACTTGAGCAATTTCAGGTGAGACAGATGCACAGATCCATGAAGATACCATCAAATTACAGCGGTACCAGGAGTTGAAGTTTGAATCACTAGAATCTGGCCGATCAATACTACATCAAGAAATCCAAACTTGTTCTTAGCCCCATCGCCATCAATATTGCACGATTCCATGAGTAATAATTCTTTCCATTAAGAGGTGGAGAGACCAATGGAGTGTTAGAAATATCACTTGGATTGATCGTATATGCACTATTGACAACAACAGAATTAGGTTGAGGGACGTGACTGGCAGGAGGTGGTGCTTCGGAAGACATCAGATTGATCACAATAATGATTTCTGCAAAAAATTCAGGAAACAGAGTATACGGAATTCAGTTGATACCATGTAGAAAACAATGCTCAGTGATGAACACAGGTTTGAGGAAGAAAATTTATATGAACACGAGAGAACTTTATGAAACACTTCCTGTTTGTATATAAGAGAATGAGATATCGCGCCTTACATCAGAATAAGAAAGCTGTATTTATATTACAGCTATAAAGCAAGAATGCGTTGAATAAAATAACTAACTCTGTTAGGACAACTGACGGGACTAACAGCTGTAAAACAGCTTACCAACTTGAATACTTCCGCATATCCCGTGTAAATCATCGACACAGGATCTCACTCTCCAGTGCGCAGATGTCGCCAGTGGTACCTAACCTCCAAGTCCAGCAAACCTCAATTGGGCTAATTTCCCACCAAATCCAACCTTTAATCCGCTACCCATGTCAATTCTCCAAACGTTATCCTCTCCAACCTACCCCTCCAAACCTTAATCTATCCTACAGGCCAATCCGCCTCCGCCTCAGCCAGCCACTAAAGACAGCCAAATCCCAGCAAACCCACCACTCTTCCTCGTCCATAACTAATACCCAAGACGACGGCATTCCCATCGAGGACGTCAAGATCCTCGTCAAGTTCAAGTCCAGGCACAATTACATTCGCGTCCTCGAAGTTTCCAGGAAAACCGATCACCCTTTTGCCGGTTCCAGGCTCCTCCTCCTCGATGGCCCTGGAAACATCCACAGCGTCTCTTTCCTGTTGAAACCATTCACAGACACTTACTTTGATGTCTTTGCCACCTTGCCGCCGATCTTACCGCCCGGACCCGTGGGGATTCTCGGGTTCGGAGCGGGTTCGGCCGCTCGTTTGTGCCTTGAATTATACCCGGAGTTGGTTATCCACGGATGGGAGCTTGACCCGTCTGTGATTGCGGTGGGGAGAGAGTATTTTGGCCTCGCAAAGCTGGAGAAACAATACCCGCATAGACTATTCGTCTACGTTGGCAATGCGCTGAAAGCTAGCGTTCGAGATGGGTTCTCGGGGATCTTTGTTGATTTGTTTAGCAAAGGTAGTTTGATTCCGGAGCTTCAAGATCCGAATACATGGGCGAAGCTGAACAAGTGTTTGAAGAAAGGTGGGAGAATTATGGTTAATGTTGGGGGCAGTTGTGTGGAGGCCGAGGATTCGTGGAGAGATGGGAAGGTAGTCATGGAGGACTCTTTGAAGGCGATGCGAGGAGTTTTCGGTGGCAAGCTTTTTGTTTTGAATCTCGGTAATAGGAAGGACGATAGCTCCATTGCTCTTACTGGTGACCTGCCAGATATCGACTCGTGGAAGAAGTTGCTTCCTGGTTCTTTGAGGTGTTATGCTGATATGTGGACACCTTTTCGCGGTTAATAGGGTATGTTGCTATCAATGTGTTTGGTTTATGGCCTTTGTCTATGTAGACGGATGTGCACAGTTTTGTTCTTCTTATATTCGTGTTAATTCCTCTATGAAACCAACACTTAGTTCTGGACCTTACTTGTTCAGTTTGTCCAAGTGAACAAACTGTCAGTAGGAAAATGGGAATATATAGGGAAAAATTAACCATGTTGTGAATCATGGAGCATCGGAGGCCTGTAATACCAATCATGTAAGGTTGACTACGAACAAGGGAATGCAAGATTCTAAAATTCTGCATTACCAAATATTCAAATGGTGCCAGAGCTTTTTGGAGTTTGTTCAAATGGATCCTTTTAGCTTGACCTTGAAGGAGGCATAGCATATAACAAGATAATTTTATTGCAGCGTATGGGGGTTGACTGGGTATTTATGGAACTAATAAATTTTTAGTGGCTAATGTAAAGTGGGTTTCAGATTTCAAATGGACGCTTGAATGACATTTATACATGAATTCAGTTGAATCCAGAGGCCCCAGAACTGACTACCAGCTGACAGTACCCTTTTTGGTACATTTGAAACCTTACTGTGCTAATGAGCCGTCGAAGGTCAACTGATGTCAATTGGTACAATGCACCGATGTCTCGTCAGTTTGGTTCTTTGAGGATCTTGATAAAACCTAGATGTACCAAACCTAACTAAAGAAAGAATGCTGGTTGCTCATCTTTTGACAGGGTTTTGATTCCGTAGAACTTCCACGCTTTTTTCCACATCTCAAGTTGCCTAGCATTAAGTTGACTTGGGAGTTGGGTGACGTGCATTCCAGCAGTATAGAATACTCTAGGTTTGCAGGAATGTAATTGTTCTAGAAATTTATACTTGAACCATATTTTTTTCTTCTTCTACCCAACCATAGACAAAATAATTTGTATAAAAACAGGATGGCTTGAGTCTCTCTCTCTCTCTCAGCCTTTTCCCTTTAAATATTGCTCCTAGCTCTTTCATGTTTCTAGCGTTCATAACAAGGGTGAACTGACTAGCTTCTACAAGTTAGTGTTTCAGCTCTCCGTGATGAGTGGTTTTCCAGCAAAGTTAATGGCAGCAGTAGTGGTAATATTCCTTCTCGTGGGTGATGTTCGGACAACTTCTTCATTACTTCCTAACGGTAATATAGTTTTCCATTGTCTTTTCCTTTTAGTATGAGAGGGGTCATATATATCCTCATTAGAAGTTTTTCTATCACCGTCAATTATTACCATTTCATCATGTCTCTGTAGATATTACGTTGAATTCATGAAGTTTTGCAGTCTCCTAATTATATATCAAGTTCCTTGAGTGATAACTTGGATCATTGCTCACCTGCTATGGTCTTTCTTTGGCCTGAAAGGTGGCAGGAAGAGTTTATGGCTCCTACAGAGTAGAGAGGTCACGATGAAGATGGTTCCAAGAGAAGATGGCAGTACTGAAGGTCTCAACGTCGGCAGTAGGCAAATAGCTTCTGTTTGGAGCTTACGAGCAACGGCTTCGCCACCACCCCCACCCACCAAAAATAAAATGAAGTTAACCATTGCGGCTGCGCCTCCCCCGCCGGTTTAAGGATTATCTTCGTTTCTTGCTCTGTTTTGTGTTTGACAATTCTCCAGATTCTGTAGTTTTCTATTTTTTTTGGCAAGTATGTGGTTATTTATCTTGCTGAAACATAAATGAGCTAAGCTCAGGTCCATCAACACTTGTTCGCAGTTATTTAATTTTAAAATGTGATGTCTCTTATTCTCTGGTGTTCATGATGTCTTGTATATATTCCTTGGTTCGGAGACATCATGAACACCAGAGAATAAGAGACATCACATTTTAAAATTAAATAACTGCGAACAAGTGTTGATGGACCTGAGCTTAGCTCATTTATGTTTCAGCAAGATAAATAACCACATACTTGCCAAAAAAAATAGAAAACTACAGAATCTGGAGAATTGTCAAACACAAAACAGAGCAAGAAACGAAGATAATCCTTAAACCGGCGGGGGAGGCGCAGCCGCAATGGTTAACTTCATTTTATTTTTGGTGGGTGGGGGTGGTGGCGAAGCCGTTGCTCGTAAGCTCCAAACAGAAGCTATTTGCCTACTGCCGACGTTGAGACCTTCAGTACTGCCATCTTCTCTTGGAACCATCTTCATCGTGACCTCTCTACTCTGTAGGAGCCATAAACTCTTCCTGCCACCTTTCAGGCCAAAGAAAGACCATAGCAGGTGAGCAATGATCCAAGTTATCACTCAAGGAACTTGATATATAATTAGGAGACTGCAAAACTTCATGAATTCAACGTAATATCTACAGAGACATGATGAAATGGTAATAATTGACGGTGATAGAAAAACTTCTAATGAGGATATATATGACCCCTCTCATACTAAAAGGAAAAGACAATGGAAAACTATATTACCGTTAGGAAGTAATGAAGAAGTTGTCCGAACATCACCCACGAGAAGGAATATTACCACTACTGCTGCCATTAACTTTGCTGGAAAACCACTCATCACGGAGAGCTGAAACACTAACTTGTAGAAGCTAGTCAGTTCACCCTTGTTATGAACGCTAGAAACATGAAAGAGCTAGGAGCAATATTTAAAGGGAAAAGGCTGAGAGAGAGAGAGACTCAAGCCATCCTGTTTTTATACAAATTATTTTGTCTATGGTTGGGTAGAAGAAGAAAAAAATATGGTTCAAGTATAAATTTCTAGAACAATTACATTCCTGCAAACCTAGAGTATTCTATACTGCTGGAATGCACGTCACCCAACTCCCAAGTCAACTTAATGCTAGGCAACTTGAGATGTGGAAAAAAGCGTGGAAGTTCTACGGAATCAAAACCCTGTCAAAAGATGAGCAACCAGCATTCTTTCTTTAGTTAGGTTTGGTACATCTAGGTTTTATCAAGATCCTCAAAGAACCAAACTGACGAGACATCGGTGCATTGTACCAATTGACATCAGTTGACCTTCGACGGCTCATTAGCACAGTAAGGTTTCAAATGTACCAAAAAGGGTACTGTCAGCTGGTAGTCAGTTCTGGGGCCTCTGGATTCAACTGAATTCATGTATAAATGTCATTCAAGCGTCCATTTGAAATCTGAAACCCACTTTACATTAGCCACTAAAAATTTATTAGTTCCATAAATACCCAGTCAACCCCCATACGCTGCAATAAATTATCTTGTTATATGCTATGCCTCCTTCAAGGTCAAGCTAAAAGGATCCATTTGAACAAACTCCAAAAAGCTCTGGCACCATTTGAATATTTGGTAATGCAGAATTTTAGAATCTTGCATTCCCTTGTTCGTAGTCAACCTTACATGATTGGTATTACAGGCCTCCGATGCTCCATGATTCACAACATGGTTAATTTTTCCCTATATATTCCCATTTTCCTACTGACAGTTTGTTCACTTGGACAAACTGAACAAGTAAGGTCCAGAACTAAGTGTTGGTTTCATAGAGGAATTAACACGAATATAAGAAGAACAAAACTGTGCACATCCGTCTACATAGACAAAGGCCATAAACCAAACACATTGATAGCAACATACCCTATTAACCGCGAAAAGGTGTCCACATATCAGCATAACACCTCAAAGAACCAGGAAGCAACTTCTTCCACGAGTCGATATCTGGCAGGTCACCAGTAAGAGCAATGGAGCTATCGTCCTTCCTATTACCGAGATTCAAAACAAAAAGCTTGCCACCGAAAACTCCTCGCATCGCCTTCAAAGAGTCCTCCATGACTACCTTCCCATCTCTCCACGAATCCTCGGCCTCCACACAACTGCCCCCAACATTAACCATAATTCTCCCACCTTTCTTCAAACACTTGTTCAGCTTCGCCCATGTATTCGGATCTTGAAGCTCCGGAATCAAACTACCTTTGCTAAACAAATCAACAAAGATCCCCGAGAACCCATCTCGAACGCTAGCTTTCAGCGCATTGCCAACGTAGACGAATAGTCTATGCGGGTATTGTTTCTCCAGCTTTGCGAGGCCAAAATACTCTCTCCCCACCGCAATCACAGACGGGTCAAGCTCCCATCCGTGGATAACCAACTCCGGGTATAATTCAAGGCACAAACGAGCGGCCGAACCCGCTCCGAACCCGAGAATCCCCACGGGTCCGGGCGGTAAGATCGGCGGCAAGGTGGCAAAGACATCAAAGTAAGTGTCTGTGAATGGTTTCAACAGGAAAGAGACGCTGTGGATGTTTCCAGGGCCATCGAGGAGGAGGAGCCTGGAACCGGCAAAAGGGTGATCGGTTTTCCTGGAAACTTCGAGGACGCGAATGTAATTGTGCCTGGACTTGAACTTGACGAGGATCTTGACGTCCTCGATGGGAATGCCGTCGTCTTGGGTATTAGTTATGGACGAGGAAGAGTGGTGGGTTTGCTGGGATTTGGCTGTCTTTAGTGGCTGGCTGAGGCGGAGGCGGATTGGCCTGTAGGATAGATTAAGGTTTGGAGGGGTAGGTTGGAGAGGATAACGTTTGGAGAATTGACATGGGTAGCGGATTAAAGGTTGGATTTGGTGGGAAATTAGCCCAATTGAGGTTTGCTGGACTTGGAGGTTAGGTACCACTGGCGACATCTGCGCACTGGAGAGTGAGATCCTGTGTCGATGATTTACACGGGATATGCGGAAGTATTCAAGTTGGTAAGCTGTTTTACAGCTGTTAGTCCCGTCAGTTGTCCTAACAGAGTTAGTTATTTTATTCAACGCATTCTTGCTTTATAGCTGTAATATAAATACAGCTTTCTTATTCTGATGTAAGGCGCGATATCTCATTCTCTTATATACAAACAGGAAGTGTTTCATAAAGTTCTCTCGTGTTCATATAAATTTTCTTCCTCAAACCTGTGTTCATCACTGAGCATTGTTTTCTACATGGTATCAACTGAATTCCGTATACTCTGTTTCCTGAATTTTTTGCAGAAATCATTATTGTGATCAATCTGATGTCTTCCGAAGCACCACCTCCTGCCAGTCACGTCCCTCAACCTAATTCTGTTGTTGTCAATAGTGCATATACGATCAATCCAAGTGATATTTCTAACACTCCATTGGTCTCTCCACCTCTTAATGGAAAGAATTATTACTCATGGAATCGTGCAATATTGATGGCGATTGGGGCTAAGAACAAGTTTGGATTTCTTGATGGTAGTATTGATCGGCCAGATTCTAGTGATTCAAACTTCAACTCCTGGTACCGCTGTAATTTGATGGTATCTTCATGGATCTGTGCATCTGTCTCACCTGAAATTGCTCAAGTAATTCTATACATTGATACTGCTGGGAAAATGTGGAAATGACTCAAAGAACGATACGAGCAAAGCAACGAACCTCGAATTTTTAAGTTGCAGCAAGCTCTCAACAACATTAATCAAGCTCATCTTTCTGTTAGTGAATATTTCACTCAACTAGAATTCCTATGGAATGAATTGCACCAGTTTTCCCCTCTGCCCGTGTGTACTTGCAGTGTTTGCGGAGGATGTACGTGCAACGTTCTCAAGCTGATCATTGATCGTGAAGAGAAAACCTTAACCATGATTTTTCTCATAGGATTAAATGAGGCCTATCTTCCTGTTCGTGGCAACATTTTACTCATGAAGCCATTTCCATCATTAAATGAAATTTACTCGCTGATTATTCAGGAAGAACGTCAGCGTGCCTTTACTCAAAGCATTGGTTTTAATTCTGAAAATGTTGCAATGTTAGCAACTAAATCGTCTAATTCAGATATTAAGGCAGCTGCTGTGTCATATAAGAATTCCAATTTTGGCTCAATTCAATGAGATCGTCCAGTTTGCACCTATTGTAATAGAAAAGGGCATACACGTGAGAAGTGTTTTGAACTACACGGGTATCCACCTGGCTGGGTGCACAAGAAACGGTCTTCACAAGATTCACGAACTAATTCTTGTTCTTTTGCACATCAAGCAATTGCTACTGTGGAGCATTCAAAAGCTAATTCCAGTCCTATAGGTTTTCAAGATCAGATTCAACAGCTGCTAAACTTGTTACAATCTCAACTCAACTCAACAGCTGCTAACCATTCCATCCCCTTTTGATATTCCCTAACCATCTGGTTCGGTCAACATTGCAGGTGATTTTCATTGCCTTTCTTCTACCACACATGCACCTTCCCCTAATCTTTGGATCATTGATAGTAGTGCCATAGGCCACATGGCTTGTTCTTTATCCATTTTTTCTCACATCAGCCACTCTGTCAACGCCATAGTAAGTCTTCCCAATGGTCAAGTAGCACAAGTCACTCACATTGGTACTATCATTATATCTACAGATTTGACATTGCACAATGTTCTTTTATGTGCCTTCTTTCACCTTCAATCTAATTTCCACTAGCAAGCTCACTTCCTCTTCTAACATTGGTTTGATTTTTCTGTCAACCAAATGTATATTACAGGACCTGCATGCATGGAAAACGATTGGAGTGGTTGACCAAAAGGTTGATCTTTACTTGTTTGATTCAAATTCTGTTTCTAGTTCTTTTTCTTTTAATTCTTCAGCACCTAGTTGTTCTTCTCTTACTGCCAATAATACCACAGTTGTATGGCATAATAGACTCGGTCACATGCCATTTTCCAAAATGCATCTTCTCGAAGATGATTTACCCAATGTACATATTCCTTCCAATAATATTCCTTGTGAAATCTGTCCCTTAGCAAGGTAACATAGACTGCCTTTTCCTAATAGTTCCATTCGTACTTCTTCTCCTTTTGAAATGCAATATTGTGATATTTGGGGCCTATTTGCAATAGCAACCTCAAATGAAAATCACTATTTTCTAACAATTGTTGATGATTACACCCGTTGCACTTGGATTTTTCTTATGAAGTTCAAGTTTGAAACTCGTTTCTTTTTGGAGTCATTTTTCAGCTTAATTGAAATACAATTTGCATCTCACATTAAGATCCTTAGATCTGATAATGGTCCTAAGTTCAATATGGTTTCTTTCTACTCTACTAAAGATGTTCTTCATCAAAATAATTACCGTTACACCCCCCAACAAAATGGGGTGGTTGAAAGGAAGCATAGACATCTCCTAGAGGTAGCAAGAGCCCTTCGGTTTCACTCTCACATTCCTTTAAAATTCTGGGGTGATTGTGTACTGATAGCTACCTATCTTATCAATCGATCTCCTTCAGTTTTACTCCACAACAAATCTCCCTATGAGCTGTTATTTCAAACTAAACCTTTCTATCTTCATCTCAAAGTCTTCGGTTGTCTCTGTTTTGCAACCAATACAACACATTACAAGTCTAAATTTGAGGCTCGGGCTCGCAAATGTGTGTTTCTAGGATATCCTTTCAATACTAAAGGATATAAGTTGCTTGACATTGAGTCCAATTCTATTTTTGTTTCTCGGGATGTCATTTTTCATGAGCATTCCTTACCTTTTAAACCAGTTTTGTCTTCTTCCATACCTATTCATTCAGACTTTGTCATTCCCAATTCAACTCCTAATGATTTTCATTTTAATGAGTCTATCACTTTGCCATCATCTGATAACATTACTCCTGAACATCATGACCAGTGTGATGTTCCTCCTCGTCAATCCACACGTACCCGTAGACCTCCTTCCTATCTGCAGGATTTTCATTGTAGGATGGCCCATTCTTTTGGCAATTTACTGCCTTCTTCTTCTTTGCATCAGCCTCCTGATTCCATCTGTGATCTGTCCAGGTATCTTTCTTATCATCAACTTTCTTCTCCTCATAAAGCTTTTACCTTAGCTCTTTCTATACATACCGAACCAAAGACTTATAAACAAGCTGTTCAGCACCCTCATTGGCAAAAGGCTATGGAGGCTAAAATGTCAGCTCTTGAGAAAAATAGGACTTGGGTTGTCATAGATTTACCTCCGGGTCATAAGGTTATTGGCTGCAAATGGGTTTATCGATTTAAGCACAAGGCTGATGGCTCTATTGAAAGATTTAAAGCCCGCCTTGTTACAAAGGGTTTTACCCAAGTTGAAGGGGTTGACTATGCTGAGACTTTCTCCCCAGTTGCCAAAATGTCCATTGTACGATGTTTTTTAGCCTTGGCTGTAAGTCAGCACTTGTTTTTGGAGCAACTTGATGTCAACAATGCATTTTTGCATGGTGACTTAACTAAGGAGGTATACATGGTGGTACCATCGAGGTTTGCTAAAGAAGGGTGAGACCAAAAGTTTGTAAACTTCTTAAATCCTTGTATGGATTGAAGCAAGCAAGTTGCCAATGGTTCCACAAACTTTCAGAGGCTTTATTTTCTTTGGTTATGAGCAATCTAAGGCTGATTACAATCTTTTTACTTACAAAGGTTCAAGGCTCTTCCTTTATTGCTTTACTAGTATATGTTGATGACATACTCATTGCATCTAATGACATGTCCTACATTACTCAAGTTAAAGCTTATCTAAATGCTCGATTCAAGATTAAAGATTTGAAAAAATTGAAGTATTTTTTGGGCCTTGAAGTGGCTCGTACCATTGCTGGAATTTCTATAAATCAGCGTAAATATGCTTTAGAAATTATGGACGACAGTGATTATTTGGGCTGTAAGCCAGCCTCCTTTCCTATGGATTCCAAGCTGAAGCTTTCTAAAACTGATTCTGAGCTGTTAGTTGATGCTTCTTCTTACCGCCGCCTCATAGGTCGACTATTATATCTGACTATAACACGTCCCGACCTCTCTTATTCTATTAATACTCTTGCACAGTCCATGGATAAGCCAGGACAAAGTCATCTCAATGCTGCCCATTATGTTCTTCGATATCTGAAGTCTACTCCTGCTCATGGTCTCTTCTTTCCCACGGCCACTTCTTCTCAGTTAAAAGGTTTTTATGACTCAGATTGGGCGACTTGTATAGACAGTAGACGCTCTATTACCGGTTTTTGCCTTTTTCTCAGCAATTCTCTGGTTTCTTTGGGGGTCTCAGAAGCAAAGTATTGTCTCTAGAAGTTCAGCTGAAGCAGAGTACCGTGCTCTTGCTTCTACTAGTTGTGAGATTGTTTGGTTCTTGCAACTTTTATCTGATTTTCGGATTTCTCATTCTACACCTACTTTTGTGTATTGTGATAGCAAATATGCCCTTTCTATTGCTGCTAATCCAGTTCACCATGCTCGTACTAAGCATGTTGAAATAGATTGCCACTTTATTTGTGAGCAGATTGCCAAAGGGGTTCTTCGTACGTTTTACATTGCTTCCGCACATTAGCTTGCTGATATCTTTACAAAAGCCCCTGGTAAATCTCAATTTCAGTTTCTATTATCCAAGCTTGGCACTCATAGTATCCATGAGCCAACTTGAAGGGGCGTATTGAAGTTAGTAAGTTGTTTTACTGCTGTTAGTCTCTGTTAGTTGTCCTAACATAGTTAGTTATGTTATTCAACGCATTCTTGCTTTATAGCTGTAATATAAATACAGCTTTCTTATTTTGATGTAAGGCGCGATATCTCATTCTCTTTATACAAACAGAAAGTGTTTCACAAAGTTCTCTTGTGTTCATATAAATTTTCTTCCTCAAACCTGTGTTCATCACTGAGTACTGTTTTCTACAAGAAGGGACGACCCAACCCGTAGTCCAGTAGAGTACTTCAGAATGAATCTTCAATTATCTTTTATAAAGGATACTTTGGTTTTCTTTTGAGTAGATTAGCCAGCCCATTTTCTCCTCCATTCTCTCGTCGTTCCTCTCTAAGCGCGCCTCCTACATTTCTCCATTTCTCGACTCTCTCAATGTTATTTGTATCAAGATAAATGATCAGCAAATAAACAAAAAACCGCTCCCTCAATGTGGAGCTCTCTGGAGACCTGGTTCTCTCTCCTGGCCCTTTTTGGTCCCACCCCTTCCCTAACCACTTTGTGGTATTATTCATCCTGATCCGATGGCCTACCACCCTGTTTGTCCTTTTCTCTGTCGTCTTCCTCCCCTCTGGCTGTTCCTTTACTTGTTTTCTTTTTTAATGGATTTTTTTTCTGGTTCTTTGTTTCACTCATTGTTCACGCTCTATTTCTGGTTGCTGGGTTGCTGATTCTGGCCGTTGGTTTTCGGGGTTTGGTTCTTTGGTTTTTGCGTTGTTTAGATGGCGGATGTGAGTTATGATATGGAGTGTTTGGTTGCTCAAACTGTAGCTCTTGGCTGGAGTGGTCCTAAGGATCCCTCTGATGATGGATGGGAAGACCCTAAGAGGGCAACGAGTCTGGTTCTTCTAGGCAAACTTATTACTACTTGACCGCTGAATAAGATAGGGATTCAGATGGATATTTTCAAGTCTGGGTACTTTGTGGAGGATTTAGAAATTGAAGAGATAGAGGATAATTGTTTCTGTTTCACTTTTCCCTCTATGGTTGCTAGGGCTAAGGTTTTGGAACAGAGTCCTTGGAATATCAAAGGACATATATTGGTGTTGAAGCCCTGTATTACTGGTGCTACTGTTTCTGATCTTAAGCTGGATTGTGCTCTTATTTGGGTCCAGATTCATGGATTCCCTATGGGATGCATTACTCGGTCTCTGGCTTCTGTAGCTAGTGCTAAGATTGGTGAGGTACTGGAGGTTGATTTTCGAACTAAGCATCGTGTGTTGATTGGGCAGTTTGTTCGTGTTAAAGTACTGTTTGATACTACATTACCTCTGATTCCGGGCTTTAATTTTTGTCGGCCTCAGCGGGAGGATGTTTGGATCCAATTCCGATATGAACAGTTGTTAGAATTTTGTTTTAATTGTGGAAGGCTGGGACATGGTCTCGGATAAGGGCAGAATGTACTTTGTATAGACGTTTCTCTAATTCCACTTCTTCTGATGGGCAGGCGACTGGGAAGGGATCGATTCCAAAGCCTGAAAACACCACTCCATCAACAAATGTTCCCCTTTCGTCGGCATCGAGTGTTTCCACTTCGCCGTCACCGGCAATTGTTACTCTGTCGTCTGTAACGTCCCCATGCATGGCTGAGTTTTCCCAGGTGCAACTCAACCAAGCAAAGGATGCCACGTCTGAATCTGATGTTGGGTGCACGCGTGATGCGTTGTTTGGGTCCACTGGGACAATTGATGCAGGGCCAGTGTGTGGAACTTTGGTTAGTAGTGGGTCATCTGATGATGGGTTGATTGTTGTTACACCAAATAGCAATGTTGTTGAGCAATTTGCTTTTAGTGCGACATTGGTGAATGACTTAGGCTTTCTCAAAGAAAGGGAGCTGCAATTAGGTCCAAGTCATCTTAGTCGTGTTACCTTGGACTCTCGGTTGGTGCCTGGCCCTTAGGCCTATTCTATTTCTATTCAGGAGATTAAGGTGAATCCATCCCAGGAGGAGGAACCGGTAGCCATTCCTAAACGTAAGCTACTTAATGAAGGTTCTGCAGAGGACTGGCGACTGTCCAAGAGGTTTCGTTTTTGGGGTTTACTACTCAGGATGAGTTACCGATTGCCCTTTGGGGGAAGATTGATTTTAATTGTCTCCGGCGTAGGGGTCGAAGGGGTCGGCAGTCTAAAGTGCCCTCAAGGAGGATGGCGCCAACTAATCCTGAGCGGGCAACAACTCTCTCAATGTTATTTGTATCATGATAAACGATCAGCAATTTTCTTCTGTTAATCAGATAATACTTCCACTTTTCATCTGGGATCAAAAACAAAAACGACCTACAATATATGAATTTGTTGAGCCTCTCGTCCATAGGTATTTTTATCCCCTTTGGCCGCTTCGTGTGAGGGGCTTTCATGGCTTTGCTCTTGATAGAATATAACATCATGAGAGGAGTTTGCAATTTTGGGTATTGGCCTATTTATTACTGAGATTTCTCCACTGTAGCATCCGATATTCAGGAAGGCTGGCACTGAAATGAAGGAAAACTTAATAGCATTTCCACTTATTTGTTCGTGTGGTTGGGCAGGAGGCTGCACCAAAATATAAACAGTTACAAAGAGGCGACACTCAACAGCAATCAAAGATTCAGATGGGTTTAATGCTAGTTCATGTCATTTCGAGTCCAATTAAGGGCGATATCAGCGTCTCCGCGGTTGAGCTTGATGGTGGCGCCGATGGAGCCACTGGCAGAGGCCTGACAGAAACCAAATAGACCATCGAACACGGGGCAATCCTCGCTGACATTGAAGCACTTGGTCTAGTGGATGAAGGCGTTGTCGGAGAGGAAGTCGACGTACTCCTCCAAGAGGAAGCGACGGATGTTTGTCGGCGCCGCTGGAAAGGGGCAGTTGATCTCCATCTGACGGTGGAGTGCGTAGTGGACGATCAAGTTATTGGCCATGCAGATCCTGTGGGGCTTCATCGGGTGGCCCTGACCATAGTAGTAGTCCCCGATGCTCGATTAGTAGAAGTAGGTCACTCGTCACTTCTTCGCGTCTGGCCCCAACTGGAGCAACACGCCCTCTCTACCATCCTCCATTGCCCCAAACCTCTCTCTCTCTCTCTGTTGACGACAAAGTTCGCAAAGTGAAATTCTGCTAGATAGAGAACAACGACATAAAAGTTTGGATGGAGATCGGGCCGATTGGGCTCTGTTATAAATATCGAAGCACAATATAATAATTCGTGTTAGACTTTTCTTACATAGTTATATTTGCAGAAAAATATAATCTTTTTTTTTCCTAGATGCAGAAACATATAATCAATCTAGAAGAGCTAAGGGGCGTTTGTTTACCGAAATTTTGAGGAATATTTCTTTTAGGAATCTTTTGAACGTTGAAATTTATTGGGGTTTGTGAAAAGTGTGAAGTGTATGTGTAAAAGTGTGAATTTATTGGGTTTGTGAAATCTGTTTGGTATAGTGGAAATTTTGGACCCCAAAAAAATTGGGCAAACAAACACCTCCAAGGTAGCGTAGAAAAAAAAAAAAAAAAAACGTTAAGGTAATTTCTATTACTGTTTTTTTTTAGCATTTGACTCTCTTTTTCTCCACTTCCGCAGCCATCTAACATCGCCGTAGCAATTCATGAGAAAACCCAATTTCATACACAATTTGATTAGAATCAGCGAGCAACACCACCCATTTTAACATCAAAACATTTGAAAATTTCATTCACTCACATTTGATTTTCCTCGCAGCAAACCATCCCACAATCCAATTCACAACAAAAATAAGTTTCCAACGAAAGATTCCAATCCGCGTCTCCGCGGTTGAGCTTGATGGTGGTGCCGATGGAGCCACTGGCAGAGGCCTGACAGAAACCGAATAGACCATCGAACACGGGACAATCCTCACTGACATTGAAGCATTTGGTCTAGTGGATGAAGGCGTTGTCGGAGAGGAAGTCGACGTACTCCTCCAAGAGGAAGCGACGGATGTTTGTCGGCGCCGCTGGAAAGGGGCAGTTGATCTCCATCTGACGGTGGAGTGCGTAGTGGACGATCAAGTTATTGGCCATGCAGATCCTGTGGGGCTTCATAGGGTGGCCCTGACCATAGTAGTAGTCCCCGATGCTCGATTAATAGAAGTAGGTCACTCGTCACTTCTTCGCGCCTGGCCCCAACTGGAGCAACACGCCCTCTCTACCATCCTCCATTGCCCCAAACCTCTCTCTCTCTCTCTGTTGACGACAAAGTTCGCAAAGTGAAATTCTGCTAGATAGAGAACAACGACATAAAAGTTTGGATGGAGATCGGGCCAATTGGGCTCTGTTATAAATATCGAAGCACAACATAATAATTCGTGTCAGACTTTTCTTACATAGTTATATTTGCAGAAAAATATAATCTTTTTTTTTCCCTAGATGCAGAAACATATAATCAATCTAGAAGAGCTAAGGGGGCGTTTGTTTACCGAAATTTTGAGAGAATATTCTTAAAATTTTAGGAATCTTTTGAATGTTTGAAATTATTGGGGTTTGTGAAAAGTGTGAAATGTATGTGTAAAAGTGTGAATTTTATTGAGGTTTGTGAAATCTGTTTGGTATAGTGGAAATTTTGGACCCCCAAAAAATTGGGCAAACAAACGCCCCCAAGATAGCGTAGAAAAAAAAAAAAAGCGTTAAGGTAATTTCTATTACTGTTTTTTTTAGCATTTGGCTCTCTTTTTCTCCACTTCCACAGCCATCTAACATCGCCGTAGCAATTCATGAGAAAACCCAATTTCATACACAATTTGATTAGAATCAGCGAGCAACACCACCCATTTTAACATCAAAACATTTGAAAATTTCATTCGCTCACATTCGATTTTCCTCGCAGCAAACCATCCCACAATCCAATTCACAACAAAAATGAGTTTCCAACGAAAGATTCCAATCCCATTAGCGCATAACTCACAGCAATGAACCAGCATATTGGAAACTAACAACGATAATCCACTGAACCTTCCGTTATCAATGATACTATGAAACCCTTTTTCCCCTCCAGATTTTCTTAAAGATCATATCTGATAAAAGGGATTAACTCGTTTTTAGCAGAGAAACAACTAACAAGAGAAATCTTATCTGATCTGCGCCCGAATCCTCGAGTTTGAGACTTGAAACGCTGAACTGGTGGCTGAAACGGTACAAGGTAACAGAGAGGAACAAAGAGGGGTTGCCTTCAGAGGCAGAAAGAAAGCGAGATCAGTATAGGAAAGTCTTAGAGACAGTGAGGGAGAGGAACGGTGTTAAGAATGTCGGATTCGGCAGTATAGGAAGAATGGAAAAAGAGAAGCTTGTTGAAGCCTGCAGTAGTATCGGGTACGATTCTTACGGGTAACCGATGGAAGTTGATGGATCAATTTCGGTGAGTGTGACTCTGTGAGTACGAGTATCAGGTGGCAAAGGGAGCGGGTTTAGGGTTTCCGGGTTATTGGAGAGGCGGTCAGATCTTTGTATGTACGCTGTGAGTAGGCGAAAAGGAGATACCAAAAGTGGACCAATCTGTTGTGGGGCGCGGCGGTTTAGGACTAGGATGGGCTGGATCGGGCCGAAGCAGAAAAAGCTCCTCATCGTACTTGCAGACACGGGCCGAACTTGAAAGTCCCAAATTTAGAAAACAAAGTCTACTTGTGATGTTATTGTTCCGGCATTTTAAACAAATAAAAGACCACAATATTTTATCATGAAGAAGAATTGGGCGGGCCTAGGTGACATTACATATTCGATCAGCAGGCCCAATGGGCTAGTGGTTCACAACATTTGTCGCTCGGCCTTCCCTTCGAGTAAACCTCTTAAAGAACAGCTACAAACTATTTGAGCACGGTCTTTTTCCATTTTCTTTCTTCTTCTTTTTTTCTAAGCATTTCTCTTTCTTTTCTTTTCTTTTTTTCTTTTTTTGCTTTGCTTTTTTTATTGTACTTATTCGTAAACCTGTCCACAAAGTCATAGCCCAAAATACACAATTGCAACATGGGCCCATAAAATAAACACCCTGAAAAGTTTAATACCTCAAAAGCCCAATTCCCATGCACCACTTCTTCAGGAGCCTATTCAGTTCGGCTTGACCTGTGCGACTCGCAAAAATCTGAGAGACACTTCCGTCTGAATTCTCAAAAATGCGAAACCCATGCCATAAAATCTTTGAGTTGAACAAAACGCTACCTTGGCCCTTGGGAGTAGGGGTGCTTATTTTCACTGGCGGTGGCGGTTTTAACCGTTAAAACCGCCACCGCTACCAATACTGTAACCGGCAAGGGTGGTTATTGTGTCTTAGCAATGCGGTGGCGGTGTCAAATATTTGATTCCGTCAATTTGCGGTGACAGTGACGGTTTTTGCCAAACCGTCACCTACACTACCATTAACCACCCTAGTTGAGACTTGAGATGATTATTGATTATGTGACATACTTTTGTTGGCTTTTGTTGAAATATTTTAGTTGGTTTATGTCACATTGTTGGACACTTTTATTGGACTTTAGTCTTTATGTTTGAATATGATATTATGTTGGACTTTTGGACAGCTTATTATATTTGTTATGATTATTAATGATTATGATATTATGTTTGATAGGTTATGATATTTGTCCATTTGATATGATTATTGATTATGATATTATGTTAGAAATTTAAACAGGTTATGATATTTGAATGATTATATTTGTTGCTTATATATAGGCATAAAATGGTCTTAATGGTCCAAAAAAAACCAAGGAAAACAGCCAAAACAGTGAAAAAAAATGAAAAGCCCAAAAAGAGTAACGGTTATACGGTTTAAGCGGTTATCGCATAAGCGTTACCGTTAATACCGTCACCGGTAAGGGCAGTTATTGTGCTTAGCGGTGCGATGACGGTGTCAATTATGTGATTCCGTCAATTGCGGTGACGGTGACGATTTTTGCCAAACCATCACCTACACTACCGTTAACCACCCCTACTTGGGAGAAATAGTCTTCAAATGCCTCGTATTTCTTCTAACATGGGGCTATAAGAAGGTTTACAATTTGTAATGTTCCAAAAGATGGGGCATATAATAGGCAATAATTCTTATAAGAGAAATATATTTTCACCAATCAACTATAAAGGGTTTAACACATTATATTCTAAAACTACCAATGTTAGATATTTTACATTTTCCGTTGATTGACTGTAGTAATACCTCTGATAATTTAATGAATTGACAGCAATATCTTCAACATATCTAAAATTACTAGAGAGTATTATTGTCATTTTAGTCTAAAAATTTGACGGAGGGTGTAAAATTTCTAAAATTGATAGTTGAAAAGTACAATGTATAAAATTGGATAATTTAAAATATAATGTGTCAAATCCCTTTTAATTGATGGGTGAAAAGTATATTTACCTCCTCTTAAAACCTCTGCCTAGAAGAAAAACCAAAATCATAGTTTGACTTCCAATTTCAAACTGATCAAGATACTTAAGTATTGAGCCATGCATGCACTGATGTCGAAGCTAGCTAGTTTGAAACTTTGTTTTGTCGAAAAGTAAAACACTCTGTATTTGTACGCAAAGAACGCCACAAAACTAATTGAAATTCGACAAAAAATTTTGCTGTTAGCTGACCTACAAGGGTACAAATACATTCTGAGAAAGACAGGGACGGGCATGCAGATATGAACCTTTTTCCAGACAAGAAAATATTCGGATATCATTATCGATCGGAGAACGAAATGATCACCACCAAAGGAAAGCAACGTCGGTGTGTGTATAATTAACTTCAAATTCAATTTTGTCTGTGATCTCCTAAGATTACAAAAGCAACTGCGTGTGTAGAATGAATCATCTCGCTCAGCCATTTTCAGTTTTTCAAGCGTCGAGTCCTGCGTTCAAACCATGAACTTAATTTCAAGCTTTCGCCGACTGCAACTTTTGATGCCGGCCCCATGTATATAGCTCCTTTTTGCGGTAACTAAAGGTCAATTAAAATGGAATTGCTAGGGAGTGGCTAGGAGAGCATGCGGACGGAACTGTAGATACAGTACTCATGGAATCAAATGGAGTTGTCATTGGTGTCAAATCAAACTTTGGAATCAATTGCAGACATGAAACTTTAATCAGCAGGGTTATCCTTTAGCTTTATGATTAGACATGGAAGGTGTTTTGTTCTCAAGGCACTAATTGCAACTTTTGACTTGATTACTAGTGGATTGGGGGATCAGGAGGGACCAAGGAATCCTGATCGGACACTATACAACCTAGTAGCCAGAAGGGTTGAAACAAGTTAATGGCCCCAGTTTAAAGTTAGCTTTGGCAATTATATATGTGACAGATCCATATTCCACTAGCTAACACGGCCTGAAAGAGGAAAGGACCAAAGTAGCATGCATGACCATCTCGATGCATCCATTTTTCTTGTCATTCATATTGTTCTGGGTCTGTCGACTTTCAAACGATGCACAAGGTGATGATTTTATTTGTGTTGTCAAATTATAAGATTAAATATTGATGATTTTTTGTGTTGTTAAAGATCATCAGTTAATTAAACAACGTCGACGATGGATTAGAAGCTGTGTCTGATTGAATTGATCGAGGCATGTCAGGGAAAATAATCTCTTACCAATGCGAACACTACACACAATACGTACCCTTGAACTTGTGCGTGTCTTAGATTTACCTCTAAATGCTCCTTCATATCCTAACCAAATTGATCGAGGCATGTTAATTGTTATGAGCCATGCATCTCCAAAGAAATGTGAATAAATCGCCACGACAATATGCACCAAATTTCTAATCGGCTCCATGTGTAATTGTATCACACAGATAGAGTGGAAGCCCCATGCCCTAGACGGTGAAGTAAGTAGTTGTATTGGCGACAAGAAATGTTCTTTTTTCTGTCTTCTATGGAGACAAGGAAAAGTTGAGACCCAGGCAAAGGACCTAATCATTTGGGGGAAGGATGAAGGGAAAGAAATGGGTTTCCAAAGCTTTACTTTCACTATCATTTTGTGATCATCATCTCTTGAAAAGGAAGCTTTATTGTTGGTTGATTGGGATGGCTTGAAAATGACAATCCCTTTATAGGAAAATACCAGTAGCTTCCCTACCTTACAGTATTCTCCTTTAAGTGCACTATACTTACTTTCCTTTCTATATGTGCAGCACAGCAGAAATGAGTTGCATACTGGGTGCTTTTAGGCTGCAAATGTAACCATCATCATGCGTGGTCCATTCAAACTGACCTGCATAGAGTCCACATCATAAAAACAAGTGAGATATTTATTATTTCACATGCATCAGGTTGATCAGTAAATTGGGTACGTACGGATCTGATACTATACAGTTAATAATTCAATGAATCATTTGGGAGCTAATATCTCATTTTTCATTTTTTTTCATTATCGGCCTGCCCGGTAGTAAGGATAAACTTGTATATGTATGGGTACATGCACAAGTCACATGTTTGATTCTCTGTTGGATTAATATCGTAATAAACAACTTATATGAAAGCCGCAATGGTGTAGATAGATCTAAGCTAGCTCTTAGAGTTTATATGTGCACAAAGACGTTTCTTCCCGTTACTAATATATATATATCCATTTTGTAAAGCATCCAACAGGAGTTCCCATAATGCTGGCTACGAAGTAATTAGTACAAAGATGAGAAAAGTGAATGGTATTTATTTGTTCGAATAATGATTGTCTATTAAGGAATAATCTCATGACTTGACCTGTGATTCACGTACCCATAAATGGAGTAATACATGTTTTTATAGAAAGCTAGCTTTTCCTCGATTTAATTCATCCAAATCTCTGATGCTGTGTTACGTACACAGTTTCCGGAGTTGGTTAAGCTGCACAAAATATCTGTTGCCTCGTTTCTCATGTATATATGCAGTCGCCGGAGACAATAAATAAAGAAGACGTAGATTACACATCAGTGCCACAGGACAACAATAGATCATCAGCTTTGAATATGTCTTTCTTGGCACAAATATGAAGAAAAAGACAAATAAAAAGAACAGGGACATGCATGTGCTACATCTAAACCCCCCATTGGTGTTCGATGGAGCGCTTAATATTGCCGTGGCCGTCGATGAAACTTTTGGAAGACCTGATATGTACATGTGCGCGTGAGACACAGAGACAGAGATCGTCAGAGAGAAAGAGATAAAGTAAAATACTGGACCACGAGGGAACTGATGGAGGATGTCGGGGGACGTACGCCAAGGTGACGTAGCCACACGAGGACTTGAGTAGCAGCATGGGCGGCTAATTAGAGAGGGCCGGAGAGATAGATCACCATGTCGGACACGTATAACAACATGACATTACTAAAGT
Source organism: Morella rubra (assembly GCA_003952965.2). Taxonomy (NCBI): domain Eukaryota; kingdom Viridiplantae; phylum Streptophyta; class Magnoliopsida; order Fagales; family Myricaceae; genus Morella; species Morella rubra. Next base: position 6,360,729 of record CM025852.1, read on the forward strand.
ATCCAGGACTTGTGCAGTCTGAATATCGATCATCGCTTTGGTCGTGACCATTTACACGCTTGCGTACTGATGAATACGATTGACTAAAACGAACGTCCATTAATTCTCTGCACAATAAATATATATTTAAAAAAATTAAATTAAATAACAAAGAAAGCTCGTGTCAGAGTCTGTTTGGCCAAGAGAAATTGACACGGCAACATCACGAAGAAAAATGGTTTTTGGGTACCTAACAACAATTGATAAGTCGTTAAACAGAGTATTAACGGGTGAGGAAAGTAGCTCCACGATGCCTAGTTTAATTGGTGATAGAAACGACTTTGGCTAAGGCTTTTGGATTTTTTTCCTATTTTTAGTGAAGTGAAAGCAAGAACACAAAAGGATACTTCTAGACAAAAACTAGCTTACATTGCAAATTTCTAGACCAGCAAATATTCTGGCCCCCTGCATATTGTCAATCATTCATGTTCAGGCTGGGCATTAAGCGTGAAGTTAAAGCTATCATTTCCCACTTTCCAAGCGGCCAATTGTATAAGCAATTTGGTTTAGATTAATTACTATATATGAAATTGAATGGTACTGAATGGTTGGTCATTTTCTCCCTTTTTGACTCTTTTGCGATCACCAAAATCTTACTCTACTTCTTTAATTCAACACTTAATTAGACAAAAACCCAAATCAATGAAATCATCATCCTATAAATCTCACTACAAGTACGTCCAAACGCAACTGGCTAGAAAGTGATGTAACATATACAACTAGAAGACGCAAAAGACCATTAGCAGGAAAGATTAAACGCAATTTATAGCTACCCGCACACAATTTTGACACGATATTTGATACAAGACACATATAAATTTTTTTTTAAAAAATGTAGGATATTAATATATATGACGTTCATATGTATCCCAAGACAATGGCCCAAAAATCTTTTGCCCAGAAGTACAAAAGAAACTATGAGATATGATGGAGGCCGTGCCGGTTACCAATATAATATATATACGTACGTACGGATCGATCTTCTGGAAACGAATGCTTGGGAGAGAAAATTTATATATAGGATAAAGTTTTAATTGAAGGTAAACTCCGACATTAGAAAGTGGTTAATCCCAAAGAATTAAACGACCGATATTTATTTATTTTTTAAAAAAAAGGCCAAAAGGACTACACATCTTGCTATACTAGAATATAAGATTTGTTACCCAGAAAGGCTACCAGAGAAAAGTCTCATTGGCTAACTTTTTAAATTAATAAGGGGTTTTGATTAGACTTATACATATATACTTT